>JAYKAV010002955.1:1440209-1590315 GCA_035582835.1 Phoebastria nigripes
AGGACTGGACTATGAACCTTTCTTTCACTACTGAGCAGTTGCTCACACACCTCTGTGATTTAAATGAAACTCCTCAAGCAGATAATCACGTACCAGCAGGAGGAAGGGGCTGACTCTGTGGCCCTGCAGCCTCCAGGTACGGCACTACTTTTTCCCTGGAGGGGAAGGAAAATACTCAGCGTTAAGAGATGAGCAAAGAGGAAGGAAGAAGTTGCATGCAGCGTAAAGGAGAAAACTTCCAGTGGCTCTACAAACTGCCAAGAGCTAAGCCTATGCTCTTATTTATATGTATTTGGGGGGGTGTTCAGTTCTCACAGAACTCATACCGCTGACAGCAGGGAAGAAAGCTCATCTATACAGAGATGTATAGATGTTCCCTGCTGTGACGGGGAAACTGTCCTCAGGTATGACAGAGGAGAAGGACGCAGAGAGGTCAGCCCTGTTCAGCTCAGGGTCCCACGACACGCAGGACAGCAGAGCTCCAGACCCCTGTGGCAGTGCAGAGGGAGGCTGTGGGATGTATCATGGCTAAACAGGTAAGGAAAGTAGGTGCCTGTTGTGCCAACTCCGGTGGGGCGGGTTTGGGAGGTGAGTTGGACTGAGGCACCAGCTTGGCTGCTGTTTTGGAACAAGAAAACCTTTATTTTCACTTCTTCTGAGCAAGAGACAGATTGGACTAATGGCCAGCAGGCTGAGCTGGAAGAAACTGTGCAGCAACCTTAAGATGAAGCAGCCCACATAACCCACGGGACGCAGTATTTCATATAGAAGTGACTCCGTTCCTCTGTTCCTGTGTGAACACGCTGTTCGTAATGAGTAAGCCTGTGTCATCCTGCGAGCCTGGGACATTAGAAACACACCCAGCTGCAAAACCTTGTGGATGGTGAACGTTTGCAATGCCAGTTTTTGAATTGCAGTGCAGGGCTGTGCATCGCCCAGAAAACCATGCATCTGCGAGTTTTAAACCGAGCAGTGAGACAGACGCCCACAAAGGTGTGGTGGTAAGGGCTTCTGCACAGATTCGCAAGCAATTAATGCCTTGGAGGACCTCTGGCTGGTGTCCAAGGTAAAAAACCAAGCCTGGCGGAGAGCATATCCCCTCTCTCCCACCCTCCCAGTATCTTTAGGATGGTCCACTGTGTTCTGGCTGTTGCTGGTGCTGATACACCTTTGCCGATACACCCATGCAGCAACAGCACCGCTGCTGCCTGCACAGCCTGAGTGCTCCTGCTAATCCCCTCGCTAAACTCCTCTGAGACTGGAAATGCCCGGCAAGCTATTGGTGGTATGGAAAAAAATGGTAGCTGTTGCTGGGAATGGAGGCAAGGTGGATAAGGGCAGGGGGAAAGGGAACCTTTAAATAATGCAACAAGCGACTGACAATATTAAAATTTATTTAAAATCTGTTTTTCTAAATCAAAAAGAAAGATTTTTGTAAAACTTAGCAGCTTATAATTGGTTCCTCTGTATATGTATATACATGCACACATGAACAGCACACGTAAGAACACACGTGTGTGTGCACACATGACCTACATGTGAAAACGCATGCATTTTATCACACGGCTCTGCAGATCAGGACATGACATCACCTCACATACAAGAAAAGGCATGTGTATATATTGTCACATAGTTGATGAAAGTGGAATTGGGACAGCATTGTATTAATGAAACGTATGATGCTACTCCACAGCCACGAGGGCTCTCTCTCTGTACCTTGAAATACATGGCTATTTTACCGCATGCAGAGCCTACTTTCTCCAACAGCATGACATCACCCGCCCCACACTCAGAGAAAAATTACGGCCTTGTCTGCACTGCAAAAACTGGCCCCATAATTCAAAAAAAAGTGCTGTTCAGCCAGTAGCAGCAACAGCAGTGCTCTAATGCAAGACTGGACTCAGCTGTTTTTAGTATTGGATCATCTAACTCTGCTTAGAGTGGGATTAGAAAAAACACCGGGAAAAACTCCCACACCCTGACACCCCCCTCTTAACAATAGCCTCATTGCAGCGGCCGCGAGGAAAGCAAGGGGGAAATGGTTTTCCTGTCCCTGGAGATTTTTCTGAAATTTCAAAAGGAAAATTCTATTCCAAAGAGGGGTAACAAATAATATTGAAAAGTAAGAACCTCAGCGTTTTCTCAAAATGTTAATCTAAGAACATTTTCCTATCTGGTCAGATGTTATATCAGCGGTTTGGGAGTGTTTCATTTCAATCCTGGCAGTTGCGATTCATTTTTAATCTTTTCAAGCTTTTTGGTAAAAAAGTAACCTAAATCGCAGATCAAATCCAAACTATTTCAAATCAGAAAATGATGCTTTTCATTTGAAGAAAGTAAACTGCAATCACAACCTCCCTGGGTGAGAGACAATTTTATTCCTACCATTCTTTATTTGTACAACAATTAGCCTGTCCTGATCCAAGATAAAGTCCCCCAGGCACAGTTGTGAAACAGATGATAACAGCAGTGTGCTGGGTTTTTTTAAATGAACCTAATGAATGACCAGAATCAATCTTTTCCTCAAAATTTCAGTTATGATGAGCTAGCGTTTTTCACCCCAAAAATGTTACCTCCAAAAATTCTCAGCTAGACCCAATGATGATATAGGAGCATCCTAAATTTCCATGCCTCGCAGCAGTTCATGGGTGTTAATGTTATTCCATGGTGCTTCTGCAGCTGTGTATTGGCACAGCCACTAGCTACTCATCTTAAACACAGAATACGTAAGATTTCATGCACATTGGACTTTAAAAAGCAAAAGAAACTCCTTCCCCTACATGGTAACGTCAATGAAAGATGAAATGAATTGAATTCTTTCACGCACAGAGCCAATGAGCCATAACGCAGAGCAGCACACTAGCTCCCCACATCAGCAAGCAAGGAAGAAACGCACCGAGACCTCATGCCAGATGCACCTTATCGTTTCACTCACGTGCACTGACGGACGAACACATCGGTAATGGCACCCCTTCCCTCTGGGACGCCCCTATCTCTCAATTCCCTGCCAGGGGAAGTGAAACGCTTGCAAAGTGACCTGCTCTCTGCAATTATCTGGGAGGCCGCGCTGCGGAGCAAGCTATTTGGCATGGCCTTCAAGATCTTCCATTCCTCTGCACAAATTACTTTGGTCATTCAGATAAAAGCAGAGGGAGATGAAGAAGCATTTGTGTCTGGAATTCCCTGAATTTCATTACCAACCACCGAGGGCTTAGCCAGGGCCAAGCTCTGTGGTTATTGCACAGCCACGCTTTGATTTCAGGACGATAAAGGTCCATTCACTACCACCGACAAGCCTTGAGGGGTGTGATACGAGTGCAACGAGGAGCAAGAAAACAGCCCCCATGGTGACACCGGATTGAACTCACGCAAACGGGGTGGCTATCGCAGCATCCCCGCTGTGACGTGCGCTGTCATGGTACTTCTGCTGCTCTTGTAGCGCTTAACCTATGTCAACTGCCTTCTGAGCCGTCCGCTTCAAGACCTGATAGTGACAGACGTGTAATTCGGTTTGGGAAGGCGTGAGACCCGACGCCTGCTCTCCCTTACCACCTCCCTCCCACGTCTATCCACTTTCCTTGCTGCTGGGTTATGTCAGCCCAAAAGCTTCCCTGGGGAGGAGAATAACAGCTGGTTCTCTCAAACCATCTCACCCAATTAAAGAAAAATCTGCAATCAATGCTTACATGCTTTTATTGTTGACGAGGCACAAGGCGGGTGAGAAGTGACCTCACCCTCCCTCGGCCGTGCTGACTTTACGAGATTCCTGAAAAAAGTCAACTGAACAAGAAGGTGCCACTTGTAGCCCATCGTTCCTCAGAGCAGAGCCAGGCTTGTAAATGTTAGTGCTTATGTAAAACTCTCTGAGCTGCCAACTGTGCTCTTTTCATCCTGAGTTAATTGTATTTAGTATGTTTTCATGAAGTCCCAGTTTCTGGAGTCATGGGGTAACACAAAAGGATGAACCTTAAGGAATTTTTTAGCTGTTGTGGTGACAAGCTTGTGGGAAGCTCGAGAATTTGAACCCTCAGCCAGAAAACAAGTAACAAGCGCCCAAATGGGAATTTTAAAATACCTTACAATATCCTCTTGAGTGTTGGAGACTGAGTCACGGTTCTGGGAAGGGCAACATTACATCTTTATCATCTGCTGCAGGACTTGACTAGGATGAAATCAGACATTTTCTGTAAAAATTTTGGGCCTCTGTGTCTTGTGTGGAGGGGATGGTCCTCAGCAAGTAGCAGAGGATGCCTGCCTGTTAACCTGGCATTAAATTAATAGAATTACAAGTGCTTAACAGCCTTTGGGGATCAGGACAAGGCAAGACATTCAGGTGTCTAAGCGGATTTAAGCATCTGTCATTAAACATGTGAGTTTGAAGGCTTGGGCCCTAACTTCTTAGTGTTATTTCTTCCCTACGAAGTAGGTCTAAATCTAAATCTCTGTCTTACCGCAGCATCATGTGGTTATTCTAGTGCCTGTAGAGTAACTTGAGATTGAATGAGATGTGCAATGTCAGTGTGATAATTAACACTTAGTAAGGGCAAGGTCTTGAAGGAGCATTTTTGTACTAGGGACACACCAAGCTAATGTCAGGAGAGCAGGGGAGGCTCGGCCAATGTTTCTCAGCAACTCCTAGGCAAGTACAGCTCCTCTAGCAGGAAGCCAGCTATACTGACACAGCCACTGCAGTGGCTGAGATCCACAAATGGGCACTTGGGCAGGTCAGGGCTTTAGTGGCTAAAGCTGTCACAGGTCACTTGCAGACAACATGGCATCTGTACTTCTTACTGTCCCCTGACCATCCCACCCCATCCCTACCCTCTCCTCTCATCCCAAAAGATAAGCAAGTGGCACTTCTGGAGGAACTCACAAAACAATTTTCTGATGTTCACAAAGCAAAGTATGACATGTGCTGAGGGATATGGCAGGGATTCACCTTCCTCTCTGAGCCTTTTCACACACCTATCTGCAGAGCCCAGGCTCCCATGGCTCCAAGTGATGTATGCATTACTATCGTTCTCCAGAAGAGTCAGCTCAGCAACCCCCATGCCCATCAGCTTTTAACCGGGACCTTATACATTTTGTTACACCCCCATATCACCATGCCACACAAAAGCCTCCCTACTCTTTGAGTAGAGCCCTCGACTCTGTGGCCACACCGCCTGGTCCTGCCATAGCCCCCTACACAGTATTCACGTATACCTTGTTATTTATTAACAGTCATATATTTTCTGCCAAATATGTTGCTCCTTCATACAGATCATGGGGCCATTCAGCTCCTTGCCAAGTAGACCTCTCAAATATATAGTGTTAAAACTACAGGGGCCCTTGTAATTGTGCGGTGTTGTGCGCAGAAATGTTTCTTCCCTGCTATATATTGTAGCCTAGGTACAGCAACAGTCCTTATTCACGGGGAGCCGAGGACGATGCGGTGACATTGCTGCTATTACCCCAATGCATGGGGAGCAGAGTGGGGGCACAGGTCCATTCCCGAGAGGACAACCCGATGGCCTGGATGTGGCAGGGGACAGTTCACCCCACTCAGCCAACAGCCATGAGATGACAGAGTTTTAGGCCTGGGTTCACTACACTGGTCTTTGGATTTTGCAGGAGACATTGCGCTTTGCTCTGCAGAGTCCCTGCTCTCGGATGTGAAACTGCTCCGGAGGAAGGGCCACAATTTGACCGAGCTGGCACACAGTGCTCCACAAAACTCCAAATTTCAGGCATTAGTCATCTGCAAGCCCTCACACAACAGCAGTTCAGTTCATGAAGGAAGGGATTTCTTTCCCGTAAAAGTCCCCAATAATAATCACAAACCTAAAAAGCCCTTACACGGGTACCAATCTCTGTGGGACCAACCAGGCTACTTTCACTGTTTGCGCAGAGCAGGAGGCAAACAGCACTTTGATTATCAGTCATCTTCATTAGGAACAGGGAGGGGGGTTTTCAGAAGCACCGGATGGCCTGGCAAGCACAACTAGCGCTGAAAGACGAAGGGACTTTTGCTCCTCAGCCAGACAGGAACTTCAAAGACCTTTTCATTCCGTTGCTGCTACCGCGGTACACACATACATACATAACTGCTGTTAAGGTATCACAAGCCTTGGCAGAGGGCAAAGCTGCCCAACTCACAGTACAACTGCCTGCTGCACACACAAAGTAGACAGCTTTCTAAAATGTTTTTTATCTACATACAACTTATGTTCTGTGCCCAACAGAAATGATGCAGAAATTACCATGTGAGATTTTGTGAAGCACGTTATGCAAGAGGTCAGATGAGATTACAGCACAACCATTTTCCAGCTGCCTGCATTTCAGTCAGAAGTTGCCAATTTGAAGAAAAGTGCAAATTTGGGATGAAAGTATATCAAAATTGATATACTGCAAAAAAACTTTTTAGGTCCAGGATGGAAATTTATGTTTCCCAGAACAGCCACAGCCTAGATCACAAAAACCTCAGTTCAAGCCCTGTAATAAATCAGTGAGAACAAGACTTTTGTATTTTCTCCCAACTCTAGTGCACACACAGATGCACCTCTAAAAGCTTTCCTCTGTTGCTGGCCTGAGGAATACTGACTTTATAATAATAAAGAGCTCCAAGAAGTAAGACTGGGAGAGAACCACCTCAAACTACCTAATCTGGTARGAACTACCTTCCCACCCGCTCCAGTGATTTCGCTCCCATAGAATAGGTTGGTGCACCTTTCTGTCTCTTTGGGGTTTTTTCCTTGCCAAACCACCACCTAACTCCAAAATACAATGGAAAAACTGAAAAGCCTCTTTATGAGAAGAGAATCCAAATGATCCCTTTTGCCTTTCAAGTCTAGGAAAGATGTTTCTTGCTTCCAAAAGGCTTAAGTTTTAGGATCAAACTCTATAGTGGTTTTTTATAGGGGAGCTCCCCGTAGTGCCGAGTTAAGGTAAGATGCAACAGGTAAGTGCAAATCTCCAAAGGAGAAGGGGTGAGACAGGAGGAGGGCTACTATAACTTTGCACCATGAAACAAACAGAATAAATAAAGCAAAACGCATTAAAACTCTTCCTAGGTTGTTTGGTTTTTGTTGTTTGTTTGTTTTCCCCTGAAGTGTTAACAAGAAGAGAAATGAAGATGTTTAGTCATGAGGTTTAAGTCCATGGTTCCCTTTAAAAGGTACATTCACCCTCTTCTGCTCTCAGTAGGTTTTTATTGAGCAATTGGAAGATGCTGTTTTCAAAGCCAGGACTCAAGTCGGTTAATTGTTACACCTCTTTGTGTTGCCTTTTCTTTCAATGAAAAACAGCTAAAGGTTTGCAGGAAGGAGCCTCAGGGCTGCAACAGATGTCATGAGGCACTTCCTACAAATTAGAAAAGGAAAGTAACCCCCTCAGGTTAATTATGGGGAGAGGCCACACACGGAGCTGTGTAATGAGCCTGTGGGATGGAGAGAAGGCAACTGCTTCATATTAGATTTCAAGAGACAGAGCATGAAATCTCTCGTGCTGACTACATGCTTTCACACTGCAAGAGCAATGCCTTCTCCTCCGGGGAGGACACAAGCCATACTGTCTGGGGCAGGCAGCAGACTTAAGGAAGGATACACTTACATTGTTCGACTACCCTCTGACGACATCTCTTTGCGTACATGTCTTCCCGATGGATGGCTACCGCAGCAGGCTGCTCTCTGCGGCTCAGCACGCCTTTGCACCTGCCTCCCTATTTACACAGGTGCAAGGTAGTTAGAAAGCCATGGCCTAAGGACTAAAGTGTAAAGACTGGGACTTGGCTGACCTGGATGTTATTATTTTCCTGGTGGGATGAATAGGCCAAAGTCCTTTCATCTTTCTCTGCCTCATTTCCCCATCTGTATACTGGAGATGGTGGCATTTATCTTTTTTTTTTTTAAATAAAGTGGTTAGATTTTCACTAAGGGAAAGCACCAGAACAGTCCTAGGTAGCATCGTTACCGGAGAGCCCTGTGAGAGCGCAGGTTACGGCTTTTTTCTCTCTTCTCCTTTTCTTTTCCATTGTCCCCTCCCCAACAGGTTGGTCCAGGCTTGCCTGAGAGCCCACATTTCGTGAAACCGTTTCCTTAGGGATTGGGTCACTTTAAAAAGTCACAGATGCTCATTTAAAGTAAATTGGTGTAGCTAAGCAATTGTAACTCAGCCATGAACCTTAGCTGAAGAATCAGCCCCGTGTTTCCTTCAACTAAAATACACATCCATGGTCAGGTTAGCATGACCTGACAACAAACCCAGCAACGATGAAAACAACAACCCTGAATGAGCCAGCTAGCGTGCCTAGAAGATTTATTTTAGTGGGGGGGAAATAGCTTGATGTTTACTTGAAGTATGATTTGCAGATTCAGGGTTTAAGTGACAGTTGATGGGTTCATCCACAAATGAGGAGAATCCTGGCAAAAGCTGGGCCACAGCTTCACCCGGGAAGGCATCACTGTCATCAGAGGAGGGTTCAGAGGGATCTAGGCAACGTTGCACAGGCGTAGCTGAACCTCCTACTGCCAGGATGGCCACGTGTAGTTGTTCCTGAAGAAGGAGGGCTAAGTAACAGCATGTTTCAGTAAACTCGTACAGTGGCCAGGAGGAATGGACAAGCTCAAGATTTTCAATCCAAAAGGGACATTTTGTTGACATTCCATCTTGTGGGAAAAAAAAAAGTGAAATATTTTGGGTTTGTTCCAGTGCAGAACAGTAGTTTTTTCATCTCAAAAAAGCAATGGGAGATAGATCTGCCATCCTTTGGACAGCTGTAATCACAGCCTCCTCCTGTAACATCTTCCCAGTTGTGTGCACACCACTTCTAACACTTTTGTTGACACTGTGCTCAAAACAAGGGCCAAGCAGAAAGGTCTGAATTGTTTCAGACATCTGATAAAGCATGACCAGTGCAGATTAATACACTGACAAAAGCACCAAGAAGTGATTGTGGCAGTGGATTTTCATCAACGCCTATCACTTCCAAGAGCACAGGAAGATATTCACAAATACACTAAAAATGACTAGTGGTCAAAAAATACCCAATGAATATTAAATGTCTTTCAATTTTTCCACACCCAAAGACAAACAAGCAATCTCCAGACTTGAACTGCTGGTTTGCATGTCATCCTACTTCCCACTTCTTCCAAAAAAAGGTGCACCAAATCCACCCTAGTTTCAACATGTAGATTAGAGGCTAAGTAAAACTGGTTTTCTTGAGCAGGATTAGCTTGAGGTGCTTCTGAGATAATCTGTCTGCCTTCCAGGCACCCTCTGAATACTTAGAGGCACCTATTTGTCATCACTGCTGCATTATCCTTGCAAAATGCATCATCCTTGCATGATGGAGCTACCTGATCTGCAGGGTGGGAGTGTGCATGCCTGTTAACTTTGTGTGCATACCTACTGGGGAGAAAAATAGTTTGTGGCCTGCATATTTCAAGCTGAACACCAAAACTGTGCAGATATTACAGGGAGACACATTGCTAAACTCTGACCACCCTGTCCCAACAGTGCAGGATTGCACCCAGCTGAGCTACAGGAATGTGGTATGGTAGGTCTTCAAAAAAATGAACATTCAGCAGGGCTAAATGAGCAGTTTCAACTTCTTGCAGCAGATACGAGGGGCACAAACAGTCCACCTGGGCAATTATCAATGTCAAGTGCAACAGGATGGCAAGGCAGCCTGGAAAACTGAAAAAATACAGCAAGTCTTGTTCATACTTGTACCAAATGTTCTTGGGCTCAAAGGATTTCTCTTAAGATTTAAAAAAATAACAGGATCAGAAGGTTTGAAGAAGCTCCCACGGGCTCGTAAGGGGCTGGATCCAGCCCCCAGTGCAGTCAATAAGTTAAAAAAAAAAAATCTCCAATTTAAACACAGCTATCACGATTTACACCAGCTGAGGATCGCTCACCCCAACTTTAATGGGAACATGACCAGGCTGCCTGCCAGCACTTTTGGCTTTGCTGTAGTAGGAGTGACGTTCAGGTATGCGTGACCACTCGCCATCAGATTTCTTTACAATGACAAACTTTGAAGTCAGAGCGCTTTGCTCTCCTTCCACAAACCATTTTCACTCAAAACAATAACTATTTAAATGGGAGCCTCACCAAAGCCATTTCAGATTTTTTTTTTACTCCTCTATCGATGAAAAAATATAATTAAATCACAAAAACAGAGAGACCGGCCTGCTCCATAGTACCTATTCAGTATAGGCTGGATATCCCAATGCTTAACCACCTCCGTTATTTTTCAGTGGCTTCACCCAATATAACATTGAAACACTAAAAAAAATAAAATTGAGCAAATGACTCTTTTTGCTGAAGGTCTTGTTAAGCTCCTCCCTTCAAAAACCACTGAAAGTTGTCTTTTTGTAGCCAGCGGGGCTGCTAGAGGCTTGAATGCGATTTGTGGACCTCATCCTGCCTATTCAGAGCAAAAGATAACACCTGCGGAAAGCAGGCGAAAGGTTAAAACCTGGTACCTCTGTGTTTTCCTAAGTGCAGAGCTTGGCACCAGAACAGAGGCTGTGAACAATGGCAGGAGCATTGCGCGTGTTTTCTTTTCCCTTAAAGTAACATTTTTGCTGCAGTGTCATCTTTCTGCTCAGCCAAGCAGGCGCTCTGGGTCAAATCAGCTGCATGAGCCGTCAGCAGATTTTTCTGGCCCTTCCAAAAGATCTTCAGGCATTGTATTAAGAAGCCAAATCGGTGAAAAAACAGGGGGAAAAAAAAAGTGGACAGACTACCCACACGTTTTACCGGTCAGGCGCTCGCATGACTGTGAAATAATCAGCATTCTTTTGGTGATATGTAGCAGCTTTAAACCAGCAATCTGGCTTCACTCTCTGGAAAACAGTGTGCTTTCTCGAAAAAGCTAAAACCAGGGTATTACAGCCTGACAGCTTCAAAATTCCTCAGACCTCCCGTAGGAATCGCTCACAAAAGAGCAGGCTATTCCCCAGGGCTGGATGTCAGGGAAACAGACCCTCTGATGGAAAACCCTAAGGGAAGGCATACTTCCATTTAYACCATCTTTTATGTTTTGGCTAAAAGTGGCTTGTTTATAATTGTTGGATTTAGGCGAGAGAGGCTTCACCTCTCCTCACAGTTCCTGTAATGCAGCAAGAAGAGCTTTGGGGCCTGTTGGGTCACTTCCCAAATAGAGAAGAGAGGAGAAAATTTCTTAGAGTATTTCACGTATTTTGGCAAGCATCCTCCAGCAGACATGGACACACATAGCATGGAGGACAGTCCCATTTTCACAGCCTTTTGCACAAACCGTACCCGTTTCTAGGAGCCACCATGCACCAGCAGAGCAGAGAGAGAAGAAGCACTGAACAAACTTCACCACTATTTGCCAGGACTTCCATAAAAGAAACAGCACTTTTAAAATGAAGCAGCATTTTTAAAAAGAAACAGCATTTTTAAGAAACCCCACCCTTTCTATACAAAATTTCTTCAAGGGCTATTGCTATGCCAAACAAAAGAAACTGAGGAGTTACATGTGGGACTTCCATACATAATAGCTACCACGAGTCTCTGTGGTTATGGTGAGAATCAACAGGTTGTTAAAATTGATGAAGACAAAAGTTTAATTGCTCATAATTTTGCCAAACAGAATTGTTTGGGCTAAGACTTTCCCATGCTTGGGACATGTAACTACTTTCTTATGAGAGAAAAATTGTAGAACATCTAATTAGAAATTCTATGATTTGGCATATACACACATGAGCTGAATTAAGGCAAAAAAGGACATTTTCTTCAAGTCTTTGTTTTGCAACATTAATAACTTGTTTGATGTAATTTTATGTATTTGTAAATATATTTAATGGATGGTAAGTGAATGCTAATTCCTAGGACTTGTGAAGCAGAGGAGTTGAACCAATCATTGCTGCACATTAAATAACAGATTATGGCCTTAATTTCTATTTGTATGGTACTAAAAGAGTGGCCTTCAAGCTTACACTCTCCCTGCTGCCTCTTCTCATGTGAACTTCCTCCAGTTTGCACTGTAGTGAAAGACAGATAAAATCATTTCCAAAATGAGACGGAGGCCTGAAATGCAAATCAGAGGAAGAAGTCGTCAGAAAGGGGTCTTCATACAGATTCGGTAGGTTATCAGGTCTTCACCTGCCTGGTAATCAATCCTGGTGCCTGATCAGCTTCAGGGGATGGACCCAGCAGGAACACAAAGGCTCTTTGTTCCTTCTTGCTCATGTTGCGACTCTGCTATAAAGCCTAATTTGCCGGGAAGGGCAACATGGAGCTGGACATAGAGCCTATCAGGTAACGTTAATGTTCAGCCAAGATATGGACCTTGTGTTTGAACGAGACAGACAGCCTTTGAAGAACATAATCTGTGTTGCCGACAATGGCTGGAGTGAAAGAACTCGCTCTGGTTACCTTATAGGATGGACTGGTAAAGCGTAGTTGGATTCTTATCAAGATGTTGGGTTTGGGTTTTTTTTAATCATTGATTCATATGGTAATGGCTGTGAATACAAAATGCAAGGTCTTCAAAGGGAGGAAACATGAGAAAGGTATAGCTTTACCCAGTTCATGTTAAGGTTGCACACTTTTGTTCTGTGTGATTTTTTTTAATATATAAACCCTGCTATCCTCACAGGGACTAATCCTATCCATGTCTTTTCAGATTCCCTCCAATTCCAGTTGGATACAGGCTTGCCAGCAGCAGTGAAAAGCAGCAGCTCTCCTGGGGTGCTATGTTTCTCAGATTGACCTTAGCTCTGTTTACCCTTGCTTCGAAAGTTTGGGCCAACATCTGCTAAATAAACTGGAGTGCCGGGGTGATGGGGACAGGGAGGGGGAGTTAAAAACAAATGGGATTGTTCTGAAATGAGAGAGTAGCTAGAGAAGTTCTAGGGAGATTGCTGTGGGTCAGAATATAGACGCAATTCCCTTTGAGTCAATAGAAGGCCTTCTTCTGACATCTCTGATCCAGTTTTGAAGCATGCAGAACATACCTGTACAAAGGTAGTGTTTCCAATTCAGATTGAAGCACTCTTCAAAATACCCAGCCAAGCCACACTGCTATTTCTTCTGTTTCCTCTTCATTTGCAGCACATTGAAAATACCCATATACTTCACCCATGCATGCGGTGGTGGCTTTGCTCATACAGTATGTTTAAGAAGGGCAGCAGCTCATATTTAAGATAGCAGAATCTGTTTCCCCTGCTAGCTAAATTCAAGTTAATCAACCCAACAGCAGCCAGCTGCAAGCATGGGAGCTAGAAAGGTGTTTTCAAAGCCGATGGTGTGTTCGTTCCAACACATCATGGTTTAGATCCTCACTACCAGCAACCACAGCATTTCACAAGCCATCCCAGTTCCTCTCTGATACAAGAGGTGCCTGACTATGTCATGCTTTGGACTTTGGGGCTGGTCCCCAGGCCAGTGGCCTGCACAGCATCACTATACTGTGGTCATGCCTCCCTCCATGTGTTTGCCAGGGGCACACTAATCAAAGCTCTTAGTGAGCGTGAGGATGCTCAGCACTTCGCTGAAGAAGCTCAGCACCTTGATGGATCAGACATGCAGGTATTGTCTCATATCTACAGCCTTCCTGATTTGAACGTCTTGCCAGCTAGACTATCATCTAGGCACTAATTCTGAAAGCCAGTAACACTGAATGAGGCAACATGCACTTCTGCCTCCAGAAAGGCAGGAGTAAACCGTAAGTCTTGGACAGGGCCGGCACAGGGGGGAAGTGGGCCATCCTAAAGGGTGTTATCACTGTAATGATGAGGTTGCCTAAGAGTGATCCCAGACTCACTCAGGAGGCTCCAGTGTAGACAATATATATGGGAAAACCTGCAGCTTCTTAAGTTTTCAGAGGATGCTTTAGCTGTATGGGCCAAAGCATGGCTTTGTTGTAGCAGCTATATTCACACTAGGAAGCCACTGACTGCATAGCATACCATTATATACCAGTAAAGCACTCCTTAAATAACTGTATCCTCAGTATTCAGCATATGCCTTTAAAGCATCAGGATTAACATCCCTTAAAAAAGAAAAACTAGGTAATATGAGAGCAGATATTCCCATTATCAACATATCTACATATTTTTTAATCCCAACCAGCACGTGGCCCTGGTATTATCTCATGGCAGTATGTTCCAGAGCTTATCTAGAATAACTTTGCTTTTCATCACCTTCAAAGTTCCCTGAATATTTCCTTGTTCGTCTGTCATGCAGCCTTTGGCTTACTGGACAGCTCTGTTCATACTCAAGGCATCCGAGAAACAGATCCCAGCTGACTCAGAGACACTGTCTAGAAAAAAGAGGCAAACGAGGCCCTCCTTGACAGCAAGCTGCCTGATACTCTTTTTCATACACAGCGATAGTGAAACCAGCACAGTGTCATCTGAGGTGAGTACAAGCCCAAGAATACAATCTTAGTACTGTACAGGGCTTTATAGGAAATCTTGAAGCCCTGAGCAATTGAAGGTGGGTAAATAGCCAAGAAAATTGGGTAAAATGCAACATTTTGTAATCAAAGATGCCAACTAACTGGGAATCTGCTTTTGATATGAAAACTGATTTTCTAGACATGAAAAGGTGATGCTGAGTTTGAACAAAGCTTCATTGGCTCATGCTAACCACGCAGAGAAATGAAAATGAAGTGGAACTCTCCTTGTCTGAAAGCACCTCGCTGAGCCATGCTGGAAATTATCAGTAAGCATGAAGAGATGGGGACCAGTAAGGTGAGTTGGACAGTCACTGAGCAGGAAACCACCTGGCATTATGCTAAAAAGATCAACCTACAGGAACTTTCCTGGCAGAGTTCTTCCAAAAGGGTCCACAGGGTAACTCTTGCTAAAGGATATCACTAACAGTTTTGGCACCAGAGCATAACATGGTGTTTAGAGGCTGGAAGGCTCTATCTCAGGGTCTCCAACACATTCACCACTCCAAGAGCAGAGCTGGATGCCATGTCTCTCCAGAGGAAGCCGATTATAGGCAACCTGGCATTTTCCAGTGGAAGCATTTCTGTGAAGCCACATTATCCTTGTTTCACACCTGGGAAACACATGTACATGCTGCTGATGGCAAAGACAAAAGGGATTTCTCTCACGTCAGTCAGGAAGACTGCTGATGCACAAAGATTTAGACCATAGTTTGTTAAGTCCCAGCCAAGAACCGTAACCACTAAACCAGTCTTTCTCCCCTCTAGGTTACAAGTCCTTGAATTCCTCTCCTGGAACAGATCTCAGGTACATCAGTCCCATATTGGCATATTTAAGGGTTAAACAGGGCTTACAAAGCATTTTCTCTGCTGATGGTAAAGAGTTAGAAATATATTACAAATAAAATCAATAAAAATTGCAAAGGAAACTCTAACTTGATAACTGTCACAGTGGGAACCCCCTGAACTCTATTTGTAGTCAAAAGCAGCAAAATAGTAACCTAAGCCTGTCCAGTTCACCTTTAAAAGAAGAAAACTGGAAGAAGCGGGGAGTTGAAATCTGTGTCACTCGATAGCTCCTGGCAAACTCTTCTTGGCTTTATGGTTATGCTTCTAAATCCTCTCAATTTAATGGCGTAGGTTCCCCTATTTTTAGATCACAACTTAAGGCAGCTCTGCTTTTTTCCCTGTGTTATTTTTTAATGAGACCATGGTCATTAAACTTAGCAGCAAAGGAGCAAGAGCGTCCTTTAAATAAGAAAACCCACCATACACAAGGAATAACTACACTGGCTGGAGGAAGGAAATCGCTCCCAGGGGCTGACAGACCTCTTGAGTTTCCACTTCGCTGGCCCACGAGGCAGGTCTGGTGCTGGGACTCCCGAGCCCCCAGAGGTGCCAGGGTGCTTGGCGGCTGATGGAGAAACTGCCTTGGCACAAGTCTCATGTCGAGAGGTCGTAGTCGCAGGTCACCAACAGGTCTGCAGCGAGCGTCAGTCCACAACGCTTTGGCTGGATTCTAACCAAATAACCCCCAGTTTAATGCAATAATCAGGGTGAATATGGCACCTTGCTGCCTCCTCTCTGCCTGGCTGCAGTCAGGCTGGGGGGGGGCTCTGCACCGGGAGGGCATGCCGTACTCCAGATTGTTTTGAAACAACAAGAAGAAAGCTTATCGTAATCCTCTTGGCAATTAGAGCCCTGGCTGGCTGTAAAGTGTAATGCATTTATCAAAACCTCCTTTGAAGGCGCTGAGGGAAGTGAATTTGAAGCTGTTGGGGACTGCAGGAGTAAGAGAGCCCAGCTGCTCCCGGGGAGCCTGAACTGGAGCGAGGGGGCAGAGGGAGGAGGGAGAATTCCCTTGTCTGGGACATGCACATTTTCCATCAGCCTGTTTGTGCAAGAATAAATAAAACGTTATCTCTCTCAGTGTATCTCTCGAAAGCTCGGCCGATTACAGCTGGCATGCTCCAGGGGCTCTTCCTGCAAGGTTCGCCAAGAAGTTAGCCACCCCTGGAGCCATAAATCATCCCAAACCAGGCTTCTTGTCCCCTCCTCCCCATCAACATGAGAAAAACCCAAGCTGTTTAAAAAAAAAAAAAAAAAGGAGAGAAAGTTGCCAGTTTTGTGAAATGTCAGGAGGACAAAACTGGCAGCTTTTGCCTTTTTTACAACATGCATCAGCAGCAGTTTCCCAGAGGCGATTCATACACAGCGGCATGTTGAAGGGGATCATCTCCCCTTGCCACACAATGAGGCGTGAGGTGGGATTACAACAGTGCAGTCTTGTAAAAACCATCTAAAGTAACAGGCTAGAGCAGCGTTCCCAGACCTCTACCACCACAGACTGGGTATTGGCATCTGATTAAATTCTCCAGACCCCTTTCATTTCCCACCTAGAGCCCGCTGCTCTCTCCACAGCCCTACAGACCTCTGGACATCATTTTCCCTCTCCCCTCTCCTCACAATTACAAGTCATTTCCTTAGAGGGCAGGGGGGAGAAAATTGCTCATGATGCTCTCTCTCCTCATCTGCTTCCCTCTGTCTGGTGCGGGTGTACAACCTCTTTGGCCACAGGACACCCTCCTCCTCTTGGAGCAAAGACCATCTTCCCTTTGAGCAAAGACCATATCCCAGGATATTTTTGCTGTAATGTTAGTGGTCTCCCCACGGCAACCAGGGAGGTTGATCATGACACCATAGCTCTCCTACCACAGGGAAAGGAGCTGAGTCCAGCCCATGGTGCAGCCATCCAAGACTACTAGGGCTCTTTGCAGAAGCACGTTGGCACACGCGCGCCCTCAGCAAGAAAAAGGATGTCAGGACAGGGAGTGAAAGCCAGAGAACAATGGGAAGAAGCCAATGGGAAAGTAAAGATGAATTAAAGATTAATTAAATTGTCCTGAGTAAACTGTCTGCAGAGAGTAGGACCCCCATGCCATCCCCCTGCATCTCCTCCCCACACAGCGTGGGATTTCTCTTTAGTCCATATAGATGCACAGTCCCACGCCCCCTTCCAAAACAGCTTCTCTCTTCTGCAAGGTTTTCTTCATCCAAAACCACTGAACAATCATTGCCTTGAGTATTTTTTTAATCACTCCCAAATGCCTTTCCTTTGGGGATTCCTGCTGAGATCCCAAGCTGGATTCTCCACTGGAGTAAATCAGCCTAGCTACACTAACGGGGCTGCTGATTTACATCTACTAGAGATCTACCCTCCTCCCAGCTAGCTTCACTCCCTATGCTCGCCCATGCGCAAGCCTTGTCTAAAAAACTCCTGGCGAAACCTTGCAGTGCATCCTCCCCTGCACAGGGCTATTCTTGGGATTTAAGGAATGTGGKCATTATATTGCTATGAAAAGGGGCACTGTACTGAATTTATACACAGGGAGGTTGCAGGGATGAGAGCCAGGGTGTAGTAGCCTTACATCTGTGACAATGTTACAGGGGTGACAACAGCAAAAAAACTTTGATCAATCCCAGAGTACAAATGCAGGTTTATATTCTCGCCATCTGGCAGAGTATCATGTTAAGAGCTGAACAGACAACAGTGGCTGCTACTACACAGTGTGCTATATACCAATAAAAGCTGAATGGATCTACAATAAAGCAGACTTTTGAAATAGCTGTGAAAGGAAAATCTAGGCCACTAAGTGCTGTTAGAAACAATGTCCTTATATTTTTTCCCTTCCCTTACTATTCTCCTCTGTCTTGCTTCTGCTCTATGGGATTCCTCTTCCCTCCCTTTTCCCAGCCCCAGTGGCTGCACAGAGAGCTATCAAGTGAAATACTGAACCTAAACTAAAGGTTGTGTTCATTTAACAAGCATTAAATAACGGTCAGGAGGGGCAGACTGGCAGCTGCCTTCACAGCTGAGGCCAATCCCCCTCCATAAATGGTGAAGCGTAGCATCCCCACAAATGGAGGAGGTGACTGCAGTCTCTTCTTTCCTGTTTCTCCCTCCCCTACTCAGCACAAATTCATATGAGATCCGCACTGAGCCACAGCCCCATGGATAAAATCCTGGACTAGCGTAATCATTGTCCTTTGCACTTCTCCAGAGCTTCTCCAGCACAAGGAGCTCCAATCATTCTCTGGACCTTGCCCATAGCAGCTATACACTCCCAAATATGATCAAGCCACCACTGCTTAGTCAGCAACAGTGCTCTGCATCCATCTCAAATGCAAATGTCTTAGCTCAAATGTCTTTCATTAGAAACGAAGTGGACACACTCTGCCCTGCACTTTCCACATGCCAAGAGTACATTTGCTCTGACACATGCAGTAGTRCCTTACACAGGGTTATCTGGGCCACAAAGTGCCAGAGCATCTCTCTGATGGGGATCAGAAGGAGGGACAAACCCTCATTTCACTCACAAGTTTACCATGGCTTAAAGATGTTTGCCCAAGCCAGTAGCAAAGTCAGGAAGAGACTCTACCCATCCTAGTTCTCAGAAACTGGTTTCAACACCAAGACCACCACTCCTGCATTATTCAACTTCAAAGGCCACAGACCTTAACACAAAACACGGTTGGTATCACTCTTCACAACAAGCCGTATAAAGCTGTCTGAGCTACCAAATCATCACACCCACTAGATATGGACAGACACGAACACATCAGTGCCAAGATGTACTCTCCAGCACAGCACTCTCCATTTCATCGCACTGGTGAAAATACCATGGACAATGGCACGTCATCTAAAGGACCCCATGGGATCCCTTCTCTCTGTTTTGAGTATGTATTTCCCATTAAAATGAATAAGAAAATCAGACGGAAGAAAAATTTAGCCTGGCAGTTAGGTCTCATTGTTACTAAGTTTTCCTATCAGGAAATACAATGGTCTCAGAAGGGAAGCAATGGAAACTATCACTCGAAACAACTGAACAGGTTGCTAGACCAGACACTACAGGGAACAGTCCTGACCTGGCAGGAAGACCCAATAGCCCTATTCTTCCTCTTTGGCATCTGTGATCTTACAATCGCTCAGTCATTTCAATAAATCCTTCAGCTCCTCTATCAGATTTCATTTTTTTTATAGGCTTAATTCTCAAAAGAACTCACTGCCCAGCATTCAGGCCAGCTTTTCATCTTCAGTTGCAAATCCAAGCTTTCCAAACATGCTCAGCACCCAAGAGGCTATCTTTGGAAAGTCCCATATGAGGTGGTATTACTTTGCCAAGACTCTGAAGTACTAAGGGTATATTTGATGGCTGCCTGACTCTTCAACAGGAGGAAATGTTTGCATGATGTTCTTATGGATGTTCACACTGTCAAAAGGGCTAGATACTATTTTCCCAAAGTAACTTGACCCATTTAAAGAACTTCTCTGGGAAAGCCATTTGAGTATCTCTGACATCTGCATTACCACAGACACTCTGGTATTAACCATCCCCTTTATCTCACTATATTTTGTTGATAGCTGAACTATGCAATGCAGCGGTTCTGGCATCCCAGCAATGGCTAGTTATCAGGAGCAAGAAAGCACGAGGTCTGGGAACTCATTGAAAACATTCAGAGGCGATACGTGAGGGACTGGGCGAGATTAGACAGGGTTTGCTGGGGCTCCAGGAATTCCTGCAATTCAGGAGTTACATGGCAAGATTTCTTTTTTGTATGGGACAGCAGCAAGCAGGAAGATGGAGTTTCCATTTCTCTTTAAAGCTGTTTTCCCAAAACTGTCACACATACACAGCTTCTCCTGTTTTTTCTCCACTGTTTCAACCAGCTGGGGTATCCAGGGCAAGTCCTGAGAGTAACAACCCTCATGTAAACTGGAGAGGCTCAGCTGGGCTCTCATTTCACCAGGAGCTAGACTTTGGAGCCTGACTGACAACATCCACAGCTGCCTCCCCAACAATTCACTGCTTAGAAAGGGCTAATTAGTATGAGGTAATTAGTTTCAGGCAAAGAATGCTTGAAAAATAATCTGTGTATGTAAGGTCAGCCATCCTAGGTTTTGTTCGACATACTTTTTTTTTTTCTCTGCTGCTGAAACAGAGCCCAGTAAGATGATGTAAGACACTTAAACTAGGCAGATGCTGAAGATTCAGAGAATCAAGTGTTTAAACGTACTAAAATGCTTAAAGATGCAACTTCAACCCTAAATGCTTCTGATGTAACAGGCATATAAAATGTGGAGGTTTCATGGATGATGCTAATTACCCTAATAGCTCATCTCCTTTTCTCATACACCCCCACACCTAGGTTCTTGGTTTGCCCGGGGAAACAAACAAGACAACACGACAGCGATCCAGCAGAAGACAGATGTGCTGACAATGAGGTCTTGCAAGAGTTGCGGCTACATTCATTTGCCACTCGGCTCCTGCCCGGTCATGGGGCAGCTGTGAAAACAAGGCCACTGGGAGAGCACCACATGAAGCCAGAATGGAAATGCCGATACAACCCCAAAGTAATAGCAGCCAATCTCAGCCACAGACACTACAGTGGGAGCTTTCTTGCATTGTTGTTGTTTTTCCCTAAAATAGCCTGTAAGATAAAGAGAGCCAGTGATTAGCTAAGTGCCATCTCCCCTGATACGCGTTTGCCCATTATCTGCTCCTGACACCTAATATCTAATTGCACTGAAACGTCCCAGAAGGACAGTCTGTTCTAAGAGGGACTGAATAGACTGACTGGGGGAGAAAAAAAAAAAAAAAAAAAAAAAGCTCGCTGGCACATCCAAGAAATGAAAAGGCTGCACTCCAGCAGGGTTAGGATGTCAGTATGGGGATTTCAACAGCAAGGGTGCAAAAGGTTACTTCTAGGAAAGGTTGGCTACCTCTCAGAAGCACATCCAGGTTCCAAACTATTGGGTCTGGTAGGGTTTCCTGCCCACAAAAATAGCCTCATGCTCTCTGTTGATGGGACCTGGGCTTTTCCCTCTTTCCTTCCTGTTTATAACACATCGCTTCAAGGACGCCAGTGAGATCAGAGGCTCTGTGTGCTCCAGAGAGAGACAGCCCCTGCCTCGCCATGCTTAAAATCTGCACAGAAAAAGCAACAGGGGAGAGGAAGCATTATCAAGTCCCAAGGAGTTTTTTGTTGCTGTCTTGTTTTTTTGGGCTTGCTTTTTTTTTTTTTTTTTTTAAACTGGTTCATTTCACTGATCCTGTTTGCCAAGCAAACATATGAACAACCTGAGCAGCACAGCTGGCAGAGCAGCACAACGTTCACAGGAACAGATGACCGGGGATGAAAAAGTAGGAGGATGGACCCTGCCTGAAAGAAACAGCCTGAACTACACTGGCATCTCCCAAAGCAACATAGGGGACCTGTGGCAGAGCCCAGTTCCCCCGTGTTTCAACCTAGAAGGATGAGATCCACATCCCTTTCTATCATTTGGTAACCAAGGAGCCAGCTCTAGTGGTGGAAGAGCTACATACCAAGCCCTGTGGGCTCTGGGACTGACACAAGTCATCCTGCCCCTGAATGCAGGACTGAGTCCACCATAAACATGACATTGTTTAAGTGTTTGTTGTAAACTAAGCAGGAAGGTATCAGTTATTTGGGAACCTCATGCTGTTCACGCTGGAGAGAGGAAAATCTTTAATCCTTAAAAAGCAGCAAAGGAAAATTCTGGAGTCTAGCTCTGCTGACAATTTTTGGCTATAAGGTTTGTCTTCTACATTGTCTCCTCTCATGACAAAGTGATTTTGGGTTATGATCTGCAGATGCATGGAAAATACCTAATCCAGGAAGAAGGCAGAGGTTTTTTGATTAGGTTGCAGTGCTTTGTGGCTTGCACATCAACAAAGCAACAGCCATGATGAACACATGCATCCATGACAGTTATGACACAGCATAAGAGGTTCACTGTCCCCAAAAACTGTGACATACTTCTCCATCCTCTGACATGCCTGCCACATGCCTCTGAATACTGTGTTACCCAATGCAAAATGTAACTCACAGCACTCAGGGACATTGCTTTACTTGGCTTTGAAATCAGTCTGGAAGCATCTCAGTTATCCAATGTTGGAAATGGTCATGATGCATTAGATTGCTATTCTGCCAAAGATCTGTGCAAGCATCTTACAGCCCTAAAACCACTCTGAGCCCTCTAGTCTAAGCAGAAGCAGTAGTGCTTGAGTCTTGGTCCAGACTCAGCTTGCTCAGGTTTTAGGATTTGAGATCTAACCATAATTAGGCTACAGAATTCATTTCCATGATGCTGGAATCTTCTAGGCTGTTCTGATCAGATTCATACCACCTGGAGAAGCACAAAAAGGCTCCCAAACCCCACCTCACACAGCTGTAATGTCATTCCTGTTTTCCTGATCCTCGTGCTAAAATGGGACCAAATTCAGAAAACAGACCTCTCTGGTCATGCAATCCAAATCCAAAACCAAAAACCTTTAAGTCTGGATTTGGATTTAACAAAAGCGTTTCCTCCACATGAAAATCATGTAGATATAACAGATAAAGCCTTTGGCTGATGCCCATTCCTTGTGAAATAATATGCCATAAACAAAAGTCTTACTATATGTACTGTTGGGCCATATTTGTCATACAGGCCATTGGTTTGCAAGACGACTGCAACTGTTCTCTTTATGTGGAAAAGCAAAAGGAATGCATGCAGCTCTGCTAGGGATGGATGACGAGCCAGCTGAGAGTTTATGGGTCAGGATTAGAGAGCAGACCACTGTGGTCAATATTGTGATGGGTGTCTCTAACAAGACTGTCTGCTCAGGAAGAAGTAGTAGATGAAGCCTTCAGACAACTGGAAGAAGGCTCACATTCACACAACCTGGTCCTCATGGGGGACTTGAACCATGCCGATATCTGCTGGAAGGGCAGCAGGGCACAAGCAGTCCAGGAGGTTTCTGGAGTACATTGACGATAACTTCCTGACATAGGTGACTGAGGAAATGACAAGAGGAGACACCCTGATGCACCTAATACATATGAACAAGGAAGAACCGGTCAGGGATGTGAAGGTTAGGGACAGCCTTGCCTGCAGTGACTATTGAATGGTGGAGTTCCGGATCCTGAGAGGAAGGAGCAGGGTAAAAAGCAGGATCGCAACCTTGGACTTCAGGAGGCCAGACTTCAGCCTGTTCAGAGATCTGCTTGGAAGAGTCCCATGGGAGGAGGGTCCTGGAGAGAGGACAGGTCTAGCAAAGCTGGCTGATTTTGATGGATCAACTCCTCAAAATTCAAGAATGATCCATCCCCATGAGCAGGATGTAAAGTAAAGGTAACAGGGAGGCTTGCGTGGATGAACAAGGAGCTCCTGACTAAATTCAGTCATAAAACAGAAGTATGTGGAAGCCAATCAGCCTTACCTTGATCCCTGGGAAATTGATAGAGCAAATAAACCTGAAAGACAAACATATTACAGACAAGAATGTGACTGGTAGTAGTCAGCATGGACTTACAAAGGGGAAATTATGCCAGACCAACTGGATAGCCTCTATCTAGCCTACCACAGTGGAGATGAGGAAATTAGCGGATGTTGTCTGTCTCAACTTCAGCAATGCTTCTGGCATTGTCTCCCGTAACATTCTCATTGATAAACTGATTCAGTATGGACTAGATAAATGGACAGCAAGGTGGATTGAAAACTGACTGAACTGCCAGATGTAACAGGTAGCGATCAGCAGCACAAAGTCCAACTGGAGGCCAGTCACTAGCCAGGGGTCAATACTGCGGCTGGTACTGTTTGACATCTTCATCAATGACCTGGACAATGGGACCGAGTCCACCCTCAACAAGTTTGCAGAGGATACAAAACTGGGAGSAGTGGTTGTACCAGATGGTCATGCTGCCATTCAGCGGGACCTCAACAGGATGGAGAAATGGGCAAACTGAAACCTTATAGAGTTCAACAAGGGAATATGGGAAGTCCTACAGTTGGGGAGGAACCATGYACCAGGACAGGCTGGAGATATGTCCATCTTGGAGATATTAAAAACTAGACTGGACATGGCCCTGAGCAACCTGCTCCAGCTGCCCCTGTTTTGAGCAGGGCATTTGGACTAGATGGTCTCCAGAGGTCCCTTCCCACTTCAGCTATTCTGTGATTCTGTTAAGTTCTCATGGAGTGTATGGAGAGTATGCAAATACACTGGCTTTACAGTACATGAATAAACTTGTTAGATACTAAGACTGCCTAATAGCTATTGTACCTTCAAGTAAAAGGTGACTATGAAAGCTATCAAAATGGTGAAGGCTGCCACAAGGGACACCAGAGGGAAGGCTGTATACCTCCACAAGCACAGCAAGCAATGCACAAATACATACTGCACCAGCTAGTGCCAAATATGAAGTCCCCTTCTTCTCTCTCTTCTTTTCATTTTACTCTTATTTCAGCTTTTATTCAGGAATGAGGTTACAGTTTTGACACTGAATGTCAGAGGTGCAGGGTCAAGTGTCTCTCACTCTCCCTCTTTCAAAGGTACATTTCATTCCAGATCAGAGATTTGACCTGAAGAGCCATATCCTGAGCCAGCAACCTGCACTCAAGATGAGGAGCACGACACTGTCTTGCTCATCCTCTGTCTTGGCCTCTCTCTTGGGATATTCCTAATTACATTTCCTTCAAAACTTCTACCTCTTCACAAGCATGTTGGTCTCAACAAAAGTACAAAAACAATTTCAGGAAAGCTTCATTTCACAAAAATGTTCCCATCACCTCTAGTGGTGACTTAACTTTCTCTAAGTATACACAACATGAGTCCAGCTGCAATGTGTGTGTTGTGTAAACCTGGTGTCACTGCTGAAGTCAGCAGATGTGGTCCAGATTTGCAGTGCTTTCTTGGAATGAAGAACTTTGCCTTCTATTTATAACATACTTCCTTGCTAAAGAAATAGCCTTRAAGTGGCATTCACTTTTTCAGTAAATGCTTTAGAAAAAGAAACAAAAAAGACAAAAAACCTTCCTATGTAATAGCAAAAAATAACTTGTAGTCCAAGTTTTGCTGTTACGCTGACACAAAGCTGGAGTCATCCTGATCTTGTCATTAACATGACTGCACATTCACTCTAATTTAAATGGGCAGCAGAAAGCTGTTCTCATGCAAATAATACACAAATCTGCCAGGAATTGGTAATACTTAGCTCAATTCGACAGCTATGCATACCATCAGAGAAGTATTGATGATAAATAAAGATAATGAATGAGAAACTTGTGTTTAGCAGCCTAAGCAATTAATAATCTGTCAGCACATGGAAAGGATCCACTGATTGCATTGCACGTGAGTTGCAAAAGTGGACAGCTTTTATTGTTTTGTTTTTCAGAAAGACAGACTTGTAAGAAAGTTTAAAACGATGCTTAAGAACGTTTAAAACGATGCTGCTTTTCTGTGGCTGCAGCTCCCCCCTGAGCAGGACGATGCCATATCTGCCAGACATTTTTCAGGTGTTCTACCCCCAGCTCCTCTGCTCCACAAGGGAACCAGGACCCCAACAGCACCCCCTCATACTTAGATTTTCCTCCCATTAGTCAGGCAACTTTCCTGTTGACTTAACTCCCTTTTCTTTAATGTCTCTAAGGTTGATCTTTCCAACATAAGTCCCATTCATATTTAATCTCTACCTCTATTTAACTTGTCAAGGCTCTAATAAATGAGGAGAGCACTCTTGGCCAAAGGTTTTCCTCTGATCTGCTTGGTCCAAATAGGAACACGGAAGTGGATATATACTTCAAATGATACAGCTCACGTCTCGGAGGATGCAAGGAAGACTGCAGCCAGCAGCGSGGCGTGCAAACACCCCAGCCACACAGCAGACCGACCACCACACCCCTTCATGTTGAGATAGATATCAGGCTCCAGCACCCACCTTAGCCTTGCTTGCATGTCCCAGTTAATCCCCAGGACAAGGGAGAGAACCTCCAAAGGGTGAAAATGGCCACTGAGTAGGTTAAGCAAAAGCAATTTCAAGGACTGCGGGAGGCTGGGATGTGGGGTTCACCATGGTCTCCTCCCACCTTGGAAAGAGACCACTTTAGAGGGTCCCTCCACCTTTTCTCTACTGATCCAACTCCCTTGACCCCAAGGGAGCTGCTTTGGTCCGAGGTCTCATTCATCAGTGCAACTTCTGCTGGAGAAATGGAGCAAATCCTATAAATGCCCTTTAAATGAAAGYGTAGGACACCTGATGTGACAAGAGGTGGCCGTGGCCAGCTAAAAGAGCTGCAAACACCAGAAAACAAGGCTCTAACTGCTGCATTTCAGAAACCTTGCTTCTATTTGACCACACTTTCATCCCTTTTACCCTGAAAACCTTGGTGTCCTCATTACTCACAGCCCCAGAGCCGGCTCCCATCGTCACCAGGACCTTCCCCCCTCTCCCTTCCATCACACACTGCCCTGCTCCTCCACCCTCGCCCACCACACCGGCCCTCCCCACACACACTGGGCCCGCCGGCCACCTCAGGAGTTTACCGCCACCATGCCCTACCCGCCATGTTGTGCTACATCCACCATGTTGTGCCCTACCCGCCGTGTCACGCCCTACCCCCCACACCGCTCAACCCAGCTCCTCATGGCAGCCATTGCAGTGGGTCGGGACCACTACCTCAGCAGACAGAATGAAGTGCAGGCCCTTCTCTGTCTCAGCTGCCAATTTTTTCTCCCCTGACCTCCACACCAGTAGGCATTTATCTGAAAAAAGTCACCTTTAAAGCCAAAACCCATACAAGGGCTGGACGATAGGAAGAAGGGGGCCTTTCCGTCCATGCTGTCCAGAYGCTCCGGCAAGCGGCACTATCTCAGGTTTGGCTCCCTCCTCAGCCCCCAGACAAACATGGCTTTTCCTCTTGACTTGCTATTTAAAAACCGTCCCAAGACCGGCATACGGCGGTTTCAGATTAACGAACTGGAGGCGTTAGCAGGCAGGCGGTGTCCCCGTCTGCTGTGAAGCGCCGGGTGCCCCCAGAGCGGAGCTGCTGCTGCCTCCACGTCAGACCAGTCCATGTATTTACTTGCAGCTTTGTCTTATTTTTTAATTTAACGAGGGCCACTTCCTAAAACAGATTAAAAGCTCCAATTCCAGGAGACAGGAGGCTCAGTCATGGGTATATATTGCATAAATTTAAGGTTTTATTGCATTTGCACGTCCCCTCTCAGTGCACTTTACCAGAATAGCTCTTTATCTGCAGACRCGGCTCATTGACCAGGGCTGAACATGGAGCCTGTACTGAGGCGGACAACACGACCGAGATCATTTGGGTCCCTGTGTTGTGTGCCTCTACCCAACCTGCTCCATCTAAAGCCCATGTCCTGCCCAGGCTGCAGGGCAGGGTATTGAAAGCCTCCTGCCATCCAGAGGTAGGCAGAAGGTGGGTATTTTGTTTCATGCACAATTTCAGAGATTTTGAAATCTGGATTGAGGTGGAGCAGCAGCAGCACCTGGAGTGTGGAAATTGTCTTAAARGAAAACCCGTGTTTTCAAGAGGATTGTTTAGGTCTGAAGTTCAGCAAAGTCCATGCCGCTCTGTGAGGTGCTTTCATTTCAACGGAACACGACTGCAATTTCTGATGGAAAACAGTTCTTTTCCCAGTTTTTTTTCCTATATATATCAGAGCTAATGTAATTACATGCATAGAAAAGAGAGAGTGTGTACTTGTAGATCTGCTACACTCRAGGTAGTCATTTACAGTGATGCAAAACGGGTTAAAGCCCTGTCAAATCGACACAGTAGGGTTTTACATCACGATTATTACAGCACTCCCCGCAAGGTCCCAGTCAGGATCAGAGCCCTGATCGAATGAGGTACGGTACAAATGCACAACAAGAGAGCATATCGAAATGGAGCGACCGGACAGATAGCAGGAGGCTGAACAGAGCTATGAAATGAATTGGCCAAGGTCCCACAGCAGGTTGATTGCAGAGGCAGGAACCACCCCAAGGCAGGAATCACCCCAAGAGCAGATCACACCACCCTTCGCACACATTTGCATAACCGTAAGTGAGCAGACACTTTAAAATCAGACTCACTGTATAGGGAAACATGGCTTTGGGGCACCACCGGTCCAGAYGTACATGCCGGGGGCCTCCTCTTTACAGCTCACAGCTGCACTCTTGCTTTCTGTGGCAAACCAGGACCAAAACAGCACCATCAGTAGATGGTGACATCATTTAATACCTTTGCTTGCTTAGTGCACCTGGCCAAGAAAAAATGCAAACATTTCGTGTTTATTTGGGATGCAGATGAAGAGTCCAGTCCTCTCAGGATTTAGCTGCACTGCAGGGTGAGAAGCCTGGGGATACTGATGCTGGGTAGAGGAAAAGAAATAGCCAGTGTGAGGATTAACATAAGCAATTGCAAGAGGATTGACGGTGGAGCCCGGGTGATAAAAACCAGGCACAAAACACAAACTGGCTTTAACATTCAGAAGCAACTCAAAAAAAACCACAGGAACATGGACAGACATTTATGTCATCCTTGTGTGCGCACAAGGCAGCTCCATGCTGATGGGGTAACTGCTCAGGCTGTAACCATCTGAAGGGCTGAAGTGACAATCTCCAAAGCCAGTGGATGGGAAGAGCCTCAATTACAGCAGGTGCAGCCTCTCAGCAATTTGTAGGACCAGCTTGGTATTTTACACGGCTATTCTGTACCCTACACGCCGTGGAGTGTGTGCTCCTTTCCACATGTCCAGTGATGGCAGCGCAGCAATGAGATGACATCATCTCTCGTGTAATGCCATCAAGTCACAGCATGCAAAGAGAGGGGCTGGAAGCTGGAGGGGCAACTTGTGGGGCTCCACTAACTGTGTTACCCCCTTAAGTTGTCAGTGCATGCTAAAAAAAAGTGGCTGCTATGGAAGAGAGCTGATTAAAAAAGAACAGGAATTGCATTCTAACCCTGAGAGTTGCGTGGTTGAAGTCCATGGAAAATCTGGTCTAGGATCCCTAGAAGACAAGCTGCATCCTGGGCTAAAAAGGCATCTTGGTGAGTCCTTGGTAGGCAATATTTTGCTGCCAATCAAGCCCCTATCCTTTTTAAATACCCCTGTCAAACAACAGCCTCGTCCATACCATCCTCCCAAGAGCAGTCTTCAGAACAGCCACTCATATGGCATCCTCCATCTYGCACCAGTGCCCACCCAGCAGCTCAAGGACCATAAGTAAGCTSTGTCAGCTTCAACCCAGGCTGGCACGGCGTTTGGAGGCGGCTGGTTTGGAGGGCAGCAGCGAGGCCGCCCGCCCCAGGCAGCACAGACATGCATGCAGCCCGTGCATTTACTTGCGACCATTTCTACTTCGTAATTTCTGAAAGCATTTTTTAGGGGCCAACGTTAGAAAGGAACCACAAGATTACAGAGGGCCTGTGGACAGCCACAGTCAGGCCCACCAGAGCCGAAACTGTGGGCGCCCCAAACAGTAGACAGAAATTCTCCGGGAACTTCAAGCCCATCACCAGGCGCTGACTCCTTTGTGTCCATTCAGATATTCAGATGAGGAGAACAGGCATTAAATCCACAGCAGATCTGTGGTTTAGGACTCCAGTTAACAAGGGAGGCTTTGCCTTGCTTATTTTTACATTCCAGTCATACATAAACAAAGAATATAATCTGCTTTTGAGGATTTAAAGTCTGTGGATCTTGCTGTCAATGTTAAGGTGCTTGGCCAGTGCCATCAGCCTCTGTTCATCGGGTCTGATGTGCCAGGTTGGTTTTTTTCCCCCCTAATGTTTTAGAAAGGGAGGGAGCACTAGAGAAGGGACAATTGAAGTTGCTTTTGAAGAATTGCTTGCTGTTAGGGAAGGCAAGGAGACACTTCTGGTTCAGATTAGCAGGGTTGCGTAATGACAGAGGAGACCTTTTGCTACAAGCCCTTGCGTTTCATCAGCTCATGAGCTCTTTGCTGGTGCACTGGCCAGCCCAGTTCTGACCATTAAAGCAATGGCATTTTCAGCACTGTTTCCCTCCAGAGGTTGTCCTGTAAGCTCAAATGTCTGGAGCTATTTACACTGCCTATCTTTACCTTCCTGTATAGCTAATGCACAGAGTAGACACCACTCTTGAGTCCTCACTTAGATACCCAAATTAGATGCCTACAGTTAGATGATACCCCCACTTTCTCACACACTCCCTTTCACGTCCGTCTCACACTGTCAGACTGGTGCTAACAAACCTGAGCATCCACAAAACTAAGCGTCTCCTTCTAGGATTATATTACCCCAGGAACAAACTGCATCCTTTGCCTGGGAGCTACAGTTTGACTGGTTGTTGGCTGTTGGTTTGGGCAGATTACAAAAGAAGGCTCATCGACTTCCCTGCACTTTCATGCACATTAAAGAGAAACCACGGATGAAATGCAGGACCAGCCTCTTGCACTCAGACACCTGTCTAGAGAGGCAGTGCCTTGCACCCGGGGGTTGATTTGTAACAAGAAGGGGAGGAGGAAAGAAAAACCTCTCTCCGAACGCACACACCACCTGTCCAAGTGGTCAGCTTGCCTCCAGCGGTCTCGCTTTGACACCTTACACACTGGATTTGGGCTGTGAAACGTTGGGTTGCAATACATCCGTAAAAGTAACAGCCACCATAAAAGGAAGGGGGGGGGCTCCGAGTTTCCTGCAAAATGTAACTAGCAGGAACTAAAATGTAAAAGAAACACCCTCCAGGGTCTTCACAGAAGCTATAAACCCAAGCAACTGTTTTGCCAGGTGTTATTGCGCAGCGCCTGCTGTTAAAGCGACTCTTTGCTGGCACCTCGCCTGTCTCATCTTCCCAGTACCCCTGAGCCCACTGGGCAGGCAGCGCCGAGCGGGGGCAGCCGGGAAAGTTATTAGCCAGCATCGCTCGGCAAGAGCTGAACCGGCAACGGGCTTTGAGCAGCTGAATGAAGTGTTGTCATTTCCCAGCTGGGAGCGGGAAGGAGCACGGTGCTGCTTCCTGATGCTGTTATTTTATTTTGCAGCGGCTTCCCCTTCCCGCTGTCTGAATGTCACAGATTACTTCACTGCTGTGCGAGCCTCGGGGCGGGGGAGCAGAGGGGGAAGTGAAAAATCTGGCGAGCGCTTCCCAAGCTGCCGGCATCCCTGATGCCCCAGCTGCTGCACAGAAACCAGAGGCTGGAACGGATGGGTGGAAAATTCACCTTTTGGGAAGCAAGAGCCATGCACAGGTCAGTAACCCACCTGGGTCTGCAAACACCCAAGGATCCTGCTCTCACTGCCATCTATTTAACCCCTCTGCACTAAGGCCCGTGATGTCTTGCTGGCTCAGGAAATATAAGCCCCGGGCTGCTTTTTGGAGCTTGTCAGCAGCGCTCTTTTGTCAAGCAGAGGCCTTCCTGTCAAGTGATACAAAGTGCTCGCTCTCCTTTTCCCCTTGGGAGCTGCACATGCTTCCTCCCCCAGCAGCCCCAGCCTTTGTCAGCCCAAGGGAGCAGGGCAGCTGGCAGGATGCCCGTGTGTCTGGCAGGGAGACTGCTCTGCGCAGCCCCGTAGCTCACCACCACATGCATGCAAAGGGTCTGGGCAGGGGAGGCGGTGGGGAATTTGGGGGACCAGGCTGGAGAATAGCAGAGATCACTGGTCTGGATGAACGGCAAGGATCTGCACATTGCTTCAGAGCTTCAAGTCGGCTGATCCTGCCTGCAGCCGCTCAGGGTTGATGCCCCTGTGCTAGGGACTGACCTGCTGCACGGCTGCTGGGAGACAGCGTACCAAAATGGAAAAAGCAGCAGGGAGAACTACATCCAAAGGCAATATATGCTGCTTTCTGACCCTTTCCAACCTTTCTGGCTTCAATCTAGAGACAGACAGAAAAGCAGAGGGTCTATGATCAAGTCAGAACAAGTGCCACAGCCACATGATTTCATACAGTTTACAGAAAGCTCCTTCCCACAGCAGGAGTAAGCTGTCCAACCAGGACTGAACTGAAGCACTCGGAGAACTAACAAGAATAACTAAGAATAAGAAGCAAAAGAGCCGTGACATGATTTCCCCAATGATGTTACACAGCTACAGCAGCAGCAGTGAGAACGTCAAATTCTCCAGCATATGGGACAAGCCCCTTTCACCAGAGCATCCTTGTCTTCACTTATCTCTGAAATTTCATTTGGCCATGGCCCTGTTTTGGGGAATTGGCTCCATATCTGCAAATTTACACACTTAGATTTGTACCCTGTAGGTTGTACACACAAAATAAGTTAGGCCAAATTCAGTTCTTTTTCTATATCTTAATAACTAGCACCTCCAAGCCTGGGTGAAGAGCCATGGGAGGGAGAGCAGATAGCACTAGTTTGAGCTGGGATGATCTAACACCAACCTACAATGCTGCCACTGACTATCAGGTGGCTCATATTCTCTTTTCCTTGCTGCTTGGTTTAGTGAAAGCTCTTCCCTGTGCCTTGGATTTGTAAAGCAGGGACAAGAGTGCCAACTGCCTCCATAAAGCATTTTAAGACCTATTCACTACAAGGTGCAATACCCATGAATTTCAGCAGGACTGTTGCCTGAATAAGGTAGCACACAGAGAGCTCAGAGGGTAGGCTGAGGCTACTAAAATCATCCTCTGTTTTAAGACAAAAAGAAGATGCAAATAAAAGTATTCTGCTTAATTTGTTCATTCTGAAAGAGATGGAAAGTGCTTTCTTCAGTGTGCAAACACAGGAAGGATAATTAAACAGCAGAGATTGGGGCAGCATGGCATGTCATTGAGACAGTCTTGTTTGCGGGTTCCCTGTATAATTGTCACATCAGAAACAATTGTCATATCTGTAACATCTAGTAAAAGTTGAGTATTTTCAGGAGCGATTAAATTTACAACATTTTCAATTTTTAAGCTTAAAGAGCACATTAAAATCACTGCAGAAAATGCAAAAAGTCAGACTTGATGGCAAAATTAGTATCTCAAGAAAGGCTTCTCCTCCAATTGCCAGGGAGGTCCTGAATCACATTCTCCTCTGAGCAATTTTTCCTTTTACTTCCACAGTGGAAAAGACAATTCATTTTAATAGACAACACCAATAGAAAATCCTATGGCTCATGTACATCACAGCATCAAGAGAGGAGGATCACAATGGTAGCCTGGAGCGCTCTCTCTTCTGTTTACAGTTTCTAGCCATCTATCTGGGAGGCTCTGCAGAACAGGCAGTAAAACCTCAACCTGTATCAACTTCTTGGTGAATTCTCCCAAACTAGGCAAAGAGGGATGCATTAGTGTATCAGTGCTTGGTAGGAAAGGGTTGAGCTCCCAGACCGCTTTTAACTCATCTAGCTTCATCCTGCATCCACGTGAGACAACCATGAGAGGAAAGTAGGGCTGTAGTTGCACAACTTATGTTGGCCTAAATCACTACTGTGGCTGAAGTTGGTTGTAAGTCAGGTCAGTTTATTACAACTGCTTACAGCAGCACTAAGGGAGGAGTAGAGCAGGGCTGGTAGGTGGTCAGGGGCAGCAGGCAGGTAGGACCACTTCTCTCGGCAACGGTACCAGCTTGTGAAGGCTGAAAGTACCAATGTTAGACACACAATCACACTGCCAGCTCTGGACTGAAGGACAGAAACCATTTGGTAGTGCGCAGCACTGCTTCGCAGTAATTCAGGCTAGGAGGTATTCACCACCACACAGCCCCATGATTTCAAGGAGCATTCAAGCAGACAGGTTGCATTAAATCCCATGTCAACATGCAGCCTCCGGCTCTGATGTTTGGATTGAGTGAGTGTAACTCTCCACTGATCTCTGGGGCGACAGGGAAAACACTATCCTCACATCCCTCAAGGCACAAAGAAAATCTTTTCGTTCTCACTTCTTCTTTTTCACCCCTCTTAAAGTGATAGCATTCCTCACCAGCTGTAATCAGCATGCACGCTCTCCCAAAGTGCCATTTAATACCGTCACACAAAACTGTGGCGTGACCCACTTTGGGTTATGATGTGCAATAATTGCAAGACACAGCAGCCCTGGTCTGCCAGGCTCCAAGAGGCTTTCTGCAAGGGCACTCACTCAATCCCCGCTTTCTGTAGACTCTCAGCTACATGCCTGAGAGATGGACAGCATTTCTCTCCGTCGCATCCACCCCCACCTCCACTTAATTTCATGCTTGGACTGTGACTGCACTAACAGGGCATATCTAGTTTCTCCCTCATACGCTGATTAAACCGACATGGTGCTTTGCACAGTCTTTCACGGACTCCTTATCTCAGTAACAAGAGGGAGGAAAAAGCACAAGGACAACTCTGAGCAAAGCAACACTGTCTCCTTTTCTGGCACTGGCAGAAGTCTCTCTGGGAAATGGTGTGCACCCTCTGTCAGGAAGCTGGGAGAGAAAAGTTATGATAGCTCAAGGGCTTTTCAGGGCAGGCCAGTCCTGGTAAATGGGAAATTCTGGAGGTCCATTTAACAACAATGTTTTCCAACTTTTTCACTGTATTTTTCAGCTGTATCACATTGAGGAGGTGGATAGAAATCAGAGGCTCGGAGAGGTTGTGCACAAAGGTTTTCAGAAGTGGCCTCTGCTTCTGAGAGCTCTGCAAGAGATGCCCAGGACTGGGTGGTGGCCTGCCCTACCACAGTGCATGCCCATGAAAATCGGGATCATGGCTATGGAAGCAGGACACTAAAGCCACAACTGAGTGCTGCTACTTTACATCAGTCCAAAACTCACTAGATCAGTTTTAACCAAATTATTTTTCCCATACTGCCTTCTTGTCTGTCAGGCTTTGGTGTTGTTGAATGTACTCTAGCAAGCTTACAAAGCTTTTCTGGAGAAACATCTTGTTTTGGGACTAAAAAAAAAAAGCTTAAAAATGTGAAATCAGGAATTCTCATCTAATCCCATTTCCTTGGTTTTTCAAATGGTTGTAAAAGCAGGAAATATTCTAAGGCCCACAATAATTGCAAAGGGAATTGCCACTATTAAAAGGTCCCTTCCAACCCAAACCATTCTGTGATTCTCTGACCATACCAGGATAAATCAGTGGCAGAGCCATGGGTAGATGCAGGGATGGAAGACAGCTCTCCCAGCTTTAGGGCCTTGAGTCACTCTAAACATAGGATGCTTGGGGCAGCACAAGATGCCCCAGGTCATCCATATGGAGCTGGCAGGTAGGACACTGAACCTATGGGATGCCTGTCTTCTTGTAGGGTACCAGAGCCTTGGGTAAGAGCCCCCATGTACCAGTTATCTGTGTTGGGGAAGCCAAATAATAGCCCAGATTTCCACAATGCAGCTGCTTACGTCCAAGCTAGTTCCTTTCAGCTCCCTGTACCAAGAGTATAGAGAGACTCTGTTCATCTCATGGTAACGCAGGCACTTAAAACAAGTCAGATGATTCCCACACCAGGTCTCCTAGCCCATAGCCCAGCACACTCTCTGCAAAGACTTTGTTTGACAGGCTCTTCAGACAGCAATAGAGCAATGACTGTAAAATAAGGATGGCCCCAAATCAAAGCCTTCATCAATCCTATGATCTGAATCTCTAAGAGACCTTTGGAAAATACAAATGCATAATCTTGCCTTTCTCTCCTTCCTCCTTCTTGGGCTCTGATACCTTAAGACAGGCTTTTCACTCCTAATGGGCTTGTGAAGCACTCACAGCTCCTTTCAGCTCATACTAAAACCATTCGACACCTTTACAAGTTCCTTGGTTTCTCAATGGAGCCAGCCCAGCATCTCCAGAGCCGATTATAGGAGACCCCAATGTAAGTGTAAAAGAACAGACTGTTTCCAACCCACAGGTTAGAGGCTTTGCTTAGAGAACCTCCAAATCCATCACAAGCATATTCACTGTCTTCAAATCCCCTTGCCATAACCCTTGCAAAGATGGCGGCACCTGGAAGAGGAATGAGGGGAGCTGATTTCAGAGGCGGATTGATTACCTGTGACACTGCTCGCTGATGCAAAGGTATCAGCTCGGACCTCAGCTTTCCCAGCAGTTCCTTTGCTCGTCACACAAAACTAAGTTTGAGAGAGACTTGTTCTACTCACACATACCTACAGGTGACATTTATGCAGTTTAAAACAGGCTATTTCAGGAGGAAATATCTTTGTTTGCCTTGGGTTTTTTGATGGGACCAGAGAATTGCAGCTGATACCACTATTGAATGGAGCTAGGCCAGGTGGGTTATCATTCCAGATAGCCGGTCTGCTGGAACGTGCTTTCACACACACACACACACACACACAGAGAGTTTGGCTGGGCTGGTTAAAACACTGCAGCACTTATTGCTCCTTGAGGCCTATGAGTTCACTTCTAGGCTCCAAGCCAGCTTGGAAATCACATAACCCACATCAGCAGCAAGGTTGTAAGGAGACATTTGTCATGAAAAAAGATAGTTCCTGAGTGCCGTTCCCCGCAGGACATATCTCAGCAACCCTGAAACCAAGATAGTAACCAGTCAACACTTCGGGGACTATCCTTGGCGAGGTCAGCCAAGAAATGACTGCCCACCACCACGAGCAAGAGGGTTGCCATGCTGGGGGAAAAAGGAGAAAGCACCTCCTAGGCCTGGCTCTTTTCTGCAGAGAAGCACAGAAATTTTGAGTCATACTCTAGTGCTTTTATGTCAAGTGAAAGGGCCAAAGAGGCATAAAAGGGCCCTAAATCATTTATGCTGTCTAGAAAAGAGAGCGGAGCATGCGTTCTTACCTTCCAAGGACCTCCTTGCAAACACCAGCACGAGGGACAGGGGAGGATGCCAGGTAATCAGAGAATGGCACGATGAAGAGGCATGGAGCAATAGTGGATGGCATTACATGGTCTGCAGGACACCTCATTTATAGACATGCCTCTAAAGGAGATTGCAAACCACCATGGGTCTCTTGCCCTCACCAGAGCAACACATGATGGGCAGGCAGCAAGGCAGATAAATGCCTCTCAGAGGTCAGTATTGATCTACCCACAGAACAAGGTCCTTTTCCCCAAATCCTGATAGTCGAGCTGGCCCTTCACAAACCCATCCCACTGTGTCCTCCCTCTGCAGCGCCTGGTGCACCAGCTTCAGCTGGATCACAACGGGGTGAGAACTGGTTCTGAGACATGAGGGGGGATTAGGCAGCCTTGTCAGGCCAAATTCTGATACCTCACAAGCACATGCCATCACTGAGGAAGCCAATGGGGTTTTGGCCCATTATATGGAGATGAAATTTATGCTAAAAACAAGCTAAATTAAGGGCAAACCCCTATTGCATCATGGTGTAACAATCTGCATGAAAACACAGCTATTGATATCATCAGGTTTTCCATCCCTAATAGTAATCTTTTTCTTATTTTGTTCTAATTTTTGCTGTTAAGAGGTAGCTCATTATTTGGGGGGGCTGGTTTTGTTTTTTTCAAATTAAATTGTGGCAGCGGTGTACAGAGAAGCACGGCACTTCCCCTCTCTCACCGGGTAAGCTGCAGCACAAAGAGTTGGGGCTGATCTCACATCCTCTTCAACAATTAAAAGTCAAGGCCAGCAGCACAGCCAAAACTTGACACGCTCTTTAGAGAACAAAGGTCACAAGATTGAAGTCTTCACTCCCCGCTTTGGCTGAAGCAGCATGAAACATCCTCTTCAAAACCTAAGGCAGTTGAATCTTTATCAGGTGATGATGGCTTTTTGGAGAATAAAGACAACTGACCTCTGTGTCTTCCCTCCTACTGTTCCACAAAAAACCTTCAAGCCACCTAATCAGTATAAATCATTTTCCAGTAAGTGCTCCTGCCCCATGATGGCCTCATCAGACACAAGGTCCAGAGATAATGCTCCTGATGGCCACGATAGCAGCTGGTCCAACGCTGGGTATGACAGCTGAAGCAAGCCAGAAGCCGGACGGTCACAGGCTTCGGTTGGCCCCAGCTCCCTGAGGAGCAGAGCGGGCTGAGGTGGTCATCGCAGAGCTGCAGGCGTGACCTCCGCACAGCTGTAGGCCACATCGCTGCCCGGTCAGGGGACAAGGGGCTGGAGAGGACAACAGCTGGGCAGGAAATGAGCCAAAGAAATGCTGCATTAGAAAGCCCGGCACTCCTAATGCTTTTGCATAAATAGTGTTTTTGGAAGATTAAATAAAATAAAAAGTCATTACGTGGTTAAATGGTTAATTTCACAGCCGCACTCATAAAGCTGACAGAAGTCAGTGCAGCCACAGGGAGGCCCTGTCCAAGCCTGGCAGCACCAACACCCCCCCGAGAAATGAGGCTTCACTAAGTAATTTCGTTTTGGCTAATTTAAAATTAATCCTCAGAGCACGTTGCTTGGTCAGCCCAGGAGTCTCACTCTTGAAAGAATCCAAAAGACAGACTCATAGGACAAAAGTCAGCCATCTTCTTGCCCATCATGGAGTAGGACTAACATCCATCCCAGAGAGTTCAGAGGTCCTTCCTGCCTGTTGCCCCTTCCCAATGCTCCCTGCTTTGTCCAGCATGCTGAAATCCTTACCTGAGAGCCCACCCAATTCAAAGGTAGCCTCCAACTTGAGGATACTTTGTGTGAGTGGTGAACAAGGCCTAACACAGTCCTAACTCCCCTTTCTCTGCTTGAGGCAAGGATGACCTGTGAGGAGAACCTACAATGGTGGACTGAAATTGCCTTGGGGTTCATAGGATTCATCTTACTCACTCCTTCCCACCACCTCGGACAGACTCTGGAAGTGGAGTGCAGACTGACTGCATTTCCCCCCACACTTTGGTTTGCTTCTAGCATAGCCCTTGTCCCAGCACAGAGCCTTCCCGACAGTTCTCCAGCAGCCAGGGAAAACCCTCACAAAAAGGGTATTTTCAGGAGATGTTTCCTCCTATCAATTTGAAGAGCATGTGACATTTTCCTATCATTAGTCCAACAAAAATAGAAAGCACAAAGCACCACAGAATGAGACCTCTCAACTCCATGAAGAATTCAAAGATCTAAACCTGAGCTCTTCCAAACTTAGGCTCAAATTGCAAAGATGAAACCAAGCAACTGCAACCAGCACCAGCACCAGGAAGGTGTTTGGATTCAGCTATGAACTTGGAGAGATCTAAGTCCAAAGCAACGCTAAAGCAAAAATAAAACCGACCCTTTCCTCTCCTCAGAGTGTGGTCACTCCCTAGGTAGTGTCATGGTAAGAATGAAGATTCAAGCCATTAATCCAGCAGAAAATGTTTTGTTGCATTAGTTTTCAGTYGTGTTATGAGTCTGACTGGCCCAGTGCAGCCAGAGGAGTGTGAGAAGGCAGCAGGCAGCCAGCAGCAGGAAAGGACATGGGGAGAGAAGGGCCTCCAAAGTGAAACTCACCCGAAAATATGATTTTTATATGAAACAGCCTCTGCTGACAAATAGTTCTTTGTCCCAGTGCAGAGAGCATGCTTCAGGCAAGAGCTGCTAAAGCAGAATTTCCCTTGTGCAATTCCCTGCTCAACAGAGATACGCTAAAGAAGCCAGCACTGCCTCCGTGTGCCCTACCTGCTCTGGGGTTAAGACAAAACATTTCCAGCCGTGTCCTTACATAAATAAGTACTCCATTTCATGTATTGATCTATTCTACTTTTACTGAGCCAAAGTCAAAATCTTCACCCAGTACCACTGTAGTCAGTGGGGCTGTGCTGCTGGGGCCCAGGCAGAACCGCTCCTCTCGTCAAAGTGTCATCTGTGTTAATTGAGGATCAGAAAACAAGACATTTAATAAAACATGAGGTAGCTTTGATCTGGTTACACTAATTGATACCTTAAATTCCAGCATGTAATTCTAGTTTTAAAAACTTTGTCTCCCCAAAAAAATGTAAGGGGGGAAAAATGCCAAATCTTCTTCAGTTTTCTTTCATGGTATGCTGAAGAAATTCTAAAAGATGGATGGATAGGGTAGAATAAATTGTATTTTAACTCTGGAATCAATTGGCTTAATACTCTTAGGATCCTCCATCAAAGTTTATCCCTAGAAAACTGGATTCAGGTTTGTCAGACATTAATTACCTATATAAAAAAAATAATCCCACCTCTTCCTAAAAACTAGTGATTAAAAAAATAAAATTGATAAAGAAGTCATAATGGATGAACACACACATGCATTCACCCTGCTACTTACTAACCACAGCCCCTAATAGGAGATAATGGAAGCTGCTTTCAAATGAAACGTCTAAATGGGTCTAGAGCTTGTTTTCTCCAAACTCAGCCAGGCATTACTGCTGCCACAGCCACTTTCAATCAAGCTTTTACTGCAAAGCAAAACAAAGGAAGAAGTTAAATCCATGGGAGATTTCCAATGAATACTTAAAAATCTTTTCATGGGACAGAGTGAGGGAACTCTGTACCAGCAATGACCTCAGAAATCTGGTGAGTTCACTACATTGCAGACTGTTCTCTCTCTCCGCTAGATTTTAATTAGCTAATTCAAGGCCTTGTATGGAGGAGGAAAGAGTAATGCTTAAGCAGCAGAAAGTTCAGCTAAATTTGCTGTGTGCTTGGAATTTAATACACGAATACCAAGATCCTTTCGGGGACTGTTATTTTACACAGTTAAAGGTAGACATACGGCCACTTGGAGCTTTTCAAAGGACCACATACACAGACAGTGTGCCCGTGCATGCAGCCACAGCAGCTCTTCTTATATCAAGTATATGCCCAGATTTGTGCACCATGCATACACCTTCCCATGCGATGGGGATGTACGCGTGGGGAGAGGTGCTGCCGCGCTGTACCCGTGCAAATTTGCGACTGTGCAGACGCACAACACGCACCAGAGGCATTTTCCCCTGCCTGCCTGTTTCTCCCCCGTAAGCTCTTTTCACCCGTCTGAGGAACAAAGCCAGCGGTTGAAAGATTCAGCAAAAGTGCCTTGTTATGCAGAAGAAAGAGATACTTTAACTCAGCTGTCAATAAGTTTTGCCCATTTACATGTGTGCGGAACACTTTGAATAAATTACGTTTCCAGGATTTAGCTCCACGACACTGGCCTAACAAAAGCAGACTTACAGCTCYGGGTAAGGGGAGGGGGTCGAGGGGGAAACACATTTTGCACAAGATAAAATCCCTTCCAGAACCATGAGGGCAAAATGGGTTGGTGTTTTTCTTTGAAGAGCGTGGCTTTTGCATCACTTTCAATCTATTTTCAAACACATTTTCTGCTTTAGAAAGCTGGGTTTGCATCAACCGTAGAGAGTCAGTTCCACATATGGTCTCTGCGGGGGTGAGGATGGGATGGTTTTGCTTTTTTAATTACAGATCCTACAAAAGTAAAAACGATGGGGGAACCATGGGGTGCCACTGATGTCAGGTAGAGATGTGCCCCTTGGTGGTCAGATTTTACTTGGAGAGTGAAATCTGCTGTTCCAGCTTTTAGCAGGACCAGCAGCCAACAGAAGCGCTTACAAGACACTAGCTGGGGTTTATATCTTATTTTAAATATGCACACATATGTCCCCAAGTGACTACTCTGTCTGCAGAAAATTTACCTGTGGGGAGTGAAACAGAGGAGGATGCAGTCTGTCACATCACGGGGGGGGGCAGGAAAAGCAGCTTTCTCATGGAGCAGTCCTACACCAGGGGAATCACTTCAGCATTTTGCTAAGTAAGAAACCCTAAAGAGGCAAAACCCACTGGGGTGAAGTCAGTGGGATTTGTTAAGAAAAAACTGGGAAATTAAGTTTCCTGATTATTGAAAGGAGACTTTCCTGGATGGCAGATACTCCTCTCTATCCTTCACTTGCCTGCAGGGAAATAATCATATAGAGAGATGCTAGAATGGGTTTAATCAAACACAAGTTTGTGCCCCCATAAGGTGTAAGTAGATCAAGCTCCCAGCTCTGTGCCAGGCAGGACAGACCAGCCACTCTAATGGTACGCGTGAATCTTTGCATCCTTCAAACTGTAATGCCATGAAATGAAGCCTGGCTGCTTTCCAGGGTTGCACTGGTCAGTGACTTTAATAAAAATAAGTGAAGAAAAATAGATCCATGAGGCTGAAAGCTCAGGCAGGTTCCCCACAAAAACAGCAACTGAAAATATCCCCAGCTGACAGGCTCTACAGTGCTTCGGTGACGGCGGTTTGGGATGGGTAGCCAAAAAGAGCTAAAGACTACATGATTCCTTCCTCCTCGAAGGCAGCAAACATGAATTCCTGACCTCCCTGATATGAAAACCAAATACACTGAAAATGAGAGAAAAGGAAACCACCAACATCACAGCTTCGTGTTTAATATCAATGGGAACATGCAGAACTTTTCTTCACTGCTTCAAACAAATGAATGACTCATTCCCTTCACAGCAGCAACCCTCACAACCACTGCCAGCGAAAGAAACAACGTGAAAAAAAAAAATCCATCTCAATTAGGTGAGTTCTCTGCCCCCAGCACCCACCAGCGATCGGCACTTGACAAATGATACAGGAAAACTTTTGAAAAATATCTCATCATCGTCCAAAACGGCCTCTCTGCAATTACCACCCTAAGCCAGTCAAAACCACTGCCAGAAGCATGCCAATTTCAATGCTCTTAATCTTATCTGTGGAAAAGGATCCAGGGCATCAGCTTTACCGATGTTTCCAGGAAGAGGAGCCCTAATCAAGCATTTCTCCCCATGAATAACAGACAAGGAATGTCTCCACTTGGCCAGTAGTAGCCTGTGAAAAATTAACAAAACATTGTAAAATCTGCTTTGGAAGCAGGGGAGAGCTAGCAGAGGATGCGATTGCTGTCTTATCTCCACCAGTACAGATGWTGTGAAGGCAAGGATGACCCACAGACAGCCTATCACTCCAAGCTGGCCTAACCAAATCTGCAAGGTCARATATGGACCTAGGGAACTGGTCTACCATGCTGGATGGCTATCACCCAAAATGGAGGTCTCTGCCCAATAGATGCCTTTTTTTAATTATAAAGAGAGTTGCAATAATCACTGATTTTCTTAAAGCTTCAGCTGYGGCAGCATTGCAGCAATGTGAAAGTTGCAGTCAAAAACCACCCATGCTTTTTTAGAGAAGTCCGAACGTGCAGCAGAAATACTCAAAGAACCACAGACCACTTCAGGTATGAATCTGAGACTAACCAGCCCCGGCATGGGGACTTGACCCATCGCTCCGGAAGACACCAAGTGGGCCATGTTGACTTTTTACTAGAGAATACCCCTGAAAAAGAAAAGCAAATGTTTACAAGCTCTTTTTCATGCCAGCTGGGCCTGGTCGTTCCCAACCAAAGCTCATGATCCCGCATGGTTAGCAGACGGTACTGCATTTGCCAGGAGTAATTGCTCATGTTGGGATGGCTGTTCCTAAGCAAGTAAAAGCACTTTCAAGTGTGTGCGTGCATGCAGATTTGCCATGGCACTTCTTAGAGATCTGACAACACGCAGCAAAGGGTCAACAGTTCTCTCTGGAAGGCTGCATTGATATCTGCTGCAAGATAACGCACCCTGCAGTCAAAGAGACTTACTTATTTTCGAGGCTCGTTATCAGTTGTTATTGTAAGTAAAGCAGTAACTATGTCAAATGCCCCTTCGTTTTGACCTTACCATGGGCAGGACCCACTAAGATCTCATGGAATGTGAAATAATCATTAATACAGTCTTCATGGCAGTGCTAATAAATCATACAGCTCAACATCTTTTAACAAAGCAATAAAACTCTACCAAAGACACACCAATAAACTGCACATATGAGAACTCTTCCACCCCCAGCCTCTTCCCTCACATTCCAAAAATACAGAAAAGCAGTGGTGACGTTGGCTCCCATCCTCTAATCCCCAAATCCCCAATTACACCGAGGGAGCCGAAGATAACACRGATTTAGGACCTGGAAGGAAGCTTCTTCCAGAGGTAGAAGAAAGGTGTTAAATCAACAATCCTGGGTAATGAATTAATTTACCATGACACTTCTCCGTGTGCAGACAGACAGGCAGCATAATGTCTATCAACCTTTGGCCTCCCGTGCAAGCCCTTAAGAGAGGGGTTTGGTGGTAGCTGAGCCTTCTGCAATGAGCTGAATTTCATGCCATAAGGAAAAGTTTTGCCTGTGTAAGGAAAAGGGCTGGCTCACATATTAATCCTTCTAACATTCACTGAAGCCTGAGGGTGAATTCATGTTTATTGGCTTTAAATTAGCTTTCCCTTTTTCACTTCAAAGAAGCTATTCCTGATTTACACCAGGACGTGCTCAAAAACAGACCCCATCAGGACTCCTTCACCTCTAACTTCAGACATGCACAGTGTAGGCACCTGAGGGTCCCTCACCTCCCTTTACAGGAGGAAAAGGTGCTTTTAAGGTGCTTTTAAGGTATGATGCATCTCAATCTCATGCAGGTAAATAGATTGGGCCAAATAAATCCTGCTCTGCAGCATAGCAGGGGCYGGATGAGCTTCTCTCCTTCACGCTGTCGGAGGGACCATCAGGGCTCTGCACAGAGCACTTTTTGTTGGTGGCTTTTTCCAACTGCTGCCATGATTTGATGTTCCCTTTCACGGCAGTGGGGCTCCGGGCCATCGTGTCCGCCTTTTCCAATTCACACGAAGCAGGAGCTGCTGTATCGACCCTATACCTAGCCGTGGTGAAGGCCACCAAGTCATCTGTGTGCGTCACCAGCCCTGTCAGCAAGGGCAGGATTTGCAGCACTAACTGAGAGAGGAAAGTTTTGCTTCCAGCTCCTGATCCACCACCCACAACTCCTCCTCCTGGATCCAGCTACAATCCCTCTGCTGGGACGCTAAAAAAAAAAAAAAAAAAAGCCATGTTTTCAGGGTCACTGGGAAATGATGTTGTTTTCAGCAAACAGAACTGCCTGAACCTGATTGACTGATTTACTGTACATCCCGTCCTTGCTTCACAAAGAAAACACCATGCAAGGTTGCAGGTCAGACCTTTGAGCCCCTCCTGCTYGGGATGCTAATTCCCTGAATGGTGATGAGAAAGCCCCAAGGGATATTAATCCTTCCCACTCTGGGGTATAATTTGATCACCAGGAGGGAGGAAAACCCCTTCCCTCAAATACATATAATATTACACACTTAGGAGCAATTAGCCTGCGTGTGAAGCTCCCAGACGCAGCTACTTTGCTGATAGTGGCCAAAACATACCACAGGTCTGTCCTCAGATGTTTGTCCAGACAGTGTGAACTGCGATGTGTCCTCAGGCACCAGCACTCAGCGGGGAGAATTTGGAGGCTCTGGGCAAGGGTGGCCTAACCTGGGCTGAGATATTAGGTAGCTAAGGAGTGAGCAAGAGCCCGTCCAGGCTGAAACTCAGGAAAAAAACCTCAGTGGGGACATGCCTGTGAATTACCCGGAGGCTTTAATTGCTGGCACTGCATGCAGATAGATGAGCAGTAACCATATGTTGCATCACCGTTAACTATCCCAGGAACCTAAATATGGCCAGGACTCAGCTCTTGGATTCACCTAAATTTAGGTGTCTAACTCCCATTATGGTCTGCAGAGAGCTGGTCAATACTAGCTCAATGCCCTACTTACTAACATCTCCATCAACTTTGAGGGCAGCTCAGACACTGACACATAGATGACTTAATCTGTGAGCTGAACACCTCTCATGGTGCCTCGGTTTCATGCCACAGGACAGCRTTCCTGTGCCCTGGTGGGGTGAGCCCCCATGGAGGGGATGAAGGAGTCCCCTGGAGCACCTTCCCCACATGTACCCACCTTCCCACACTCCCCAGTGGTGCAGAGGCTCCTTGCCCACCCAGAGAGTCAATGCACCAGCACAGCTGGCTCAGAAAATAATTTGTGGACCTGCAGATGCCGGGAGGATCAGTCTTACCTGAGCAGGAGCACACGGAGGGAGCCAAGTGCCTGTCAAGCCCACAGCCTCGGGGTTCATTGGGGCTGTCCTAGCGCTCCTTGCAGAATGCTGCCCRCTTGAGAGGGGAGCCCCATGTGCAGGCAGTAGTTTTCAGAAGTGCTTTTTCATTCTCACTAAATCCTCAATCCAAATCTTTCCCTTTTGCTCAAAGTCTTTGCAAACACTAGCAAAACCTTTCCCGTTAATCTTTCTTCATCTCGCTAAAACAACACAGACTGTCTGTCTCCAGGGAAGGCTGTCACAGGATATGGGGGAGGAATCTATCATTTGTAATGCACGGAAATATAACTTACATATATCAAAGGCATTTTCTGTAAAAACAAATACACAGCAAAGATTGGGAGGCCAAACCCCCATTGCCTTCAAGCTACCGTGCTTAGCAATCGTGTGAGCAACAGCCTGAGCAAACCCAATTAACTTGATTTGTAGATTGCACAGATTAGCAATTGTGTTCCAATAGCAAATCCCACAAGGAGCCCCTTTCCCTTATGTTTCTCTACAGCTCCTCATTTGTTACCATAATACGTAAGGGCACCTATCTAAATCCCTTAAATTTAGGTACTGCCAGATATGCATCCCTGGCTTCCAACAGCACCATCCAACCAAGAACTGTGGAGATCTCTGCAAATTTTAATTCTGAAAACTCTCCAATGTCTACGTCAGGTATATAAGCAAAAACATGGACACTGAGGCATCAAGTGGCTCAGTTTAGCTGTTAACACAGAAAGTTTGGAACAGAACTGAACTGTCTTGAGGGCACGATTTCTGATGGGCATCACACTTCAACCACCAGCCATGCCAGGGCCCCTGCACCCTCCAGCACCTCTGGCTTGATCCAAATTTAACTTCCAATGTGATTAGATCCAAACGTGAGACCCTTTGCATGGTAACAACCCAAACAAGAGGCATCTTAGCAAAAAAAAAAAACTTGTTCTGAAAACTGAAAAATGTTGCAGGATCCACTCCTAGAGTGGAAATTATTCTTTCAGCTTTATGAACAGTTCTCTCTCAAGTAAAAATGCTTGATGTAGAAGTACATAGTCAAAGTTGCATAAGCTTCTAGTAATGTTTGTTTTAAACCCAGAGATGCCCCTCTAAAATGAAGAGGTTTCTGAAGCTGGGAAAAAATACAGTGGCGACAGAGGGGTAGGGAAAGCTTTTTTTTTTTGGTACTGCATCAACTAAAGAAACATGTTCTGTTGGTTAAAAWAAAAAAAAAAAAGCAAGATGTCTGATGAATAGTTCTACTGATATTGACTGGATTTCTATATTTCTAAAAACATGAGCACTTCATAAATACACTGAAATATTCTGTCATCGCCAGACAGAACGTGCCAGTTTTCTATAAATATAGACATCTGGCTTCTTCTACTATTATGGATTTCTGGTGCAAAGAACGCTACTTTGTGAGCAAATGCATGTTTGAAATTAATTTCATATGCGACAGGTTACATTAAAGAGCAAGAAAGATTTGCTGGGCAGAAGCACATAACAAAAACACTGTGTTCCCATACTGCTCCTGACCCTCCGTATGAGGTTGCCTGCACAATACTGTAGGCATAAAATATGTTCCTCCAAGCAGTGCTGTGAAGCTTAATTAAAACATGCCCACAAATTGCATTGAAACTTGAAAATGGGACTTGGTGTTTGGCATTGTAATTCCAGCCACGGTGAAACACCGCTGAGAAAACAATGAATATTAAATATCAGTGAATAACAGCATGCTTTGTACAAACCACCTGAGGGGTGCCACAAGCAACAGCCAGGTATATAAAATCCAGTGCTATAGGGCTGTGCCACGACTTACTTACTTTTTTTTTTTTTTCGGTGGGATTTCCAGCCAGATCTCTGTCCTAATCTAGCCCACGATGCAACCGTCCACTGAGTTGCATCAGGCAGAGGCCAAGCTKGGAATGCCACAGGGTCACAGCAAAGATACGAGCATGGGGGGACACCTTACATCACTACGGGCTTGCTCAGGCTGAAAATAGATGCTAATCTTGCACTCCAAGGGCGATAGAAGACATCTTTGTGTAAGGCATGGGCTATGTTTTCTATCCACATCTGTCTTGCTCACCAGGCTCCCTATAATGAAGTCATTAGCATCAGCAGGTAAATCAATTTTTGGCTGGAAAAGTTTCCTTTCTGGTTAACATAAGCCAAGTGTAAACACTCCCTTGCAGGTTAACAAAAGCCAGCAGCCCAAACAGGGATAATGCTTCGGGAGAAGGGGAGCTGGAACGGGGGGGAAGTTGAAAAGACAATTAATCACAAGCTTTCCTATACCATGACACATTTTCGCCAGTGACCGGGTGTTTAGGGTGACTCTGTGTTGCTCCTCGCCCCCTTTAAACTCTGGTTGGGGGGAATATTTTCCAACTGGAGCCATCAAAAGAGCAGAGCTCGGAGCCTCCCTCGTCGTCCAGCCCTCGGCTGCCCACCTTCCCTCTTCCCTTCAGTAAACACTGCTAATTCACGAGCTCCATTAGCACCCTTTTTTTTTCTCTCCCAAACCACCCTAAAAGCATTTTGGGACCAAAGACAAAGAGAAGGGAGGGGGGGAACTCACCAAACCCAAAGTCTCTAGACAGCTCTCAGTGTGTGTCAAATACTTGCTAAAAAATCCAATTAAAGACAAACCCAAGAAGCCTCGATACCCTGCGTTATCTTTGTAGGCTGGCTGCTGCCTTATCAGCTCCGACAGAAACCAGCATTTAAGAAAAATTCAGTAGCCTTTGGGTGGAAGCTGGTTCCTAAGAAAACATGCAGCCAAATTGCTGGAAGTCAGTACAAGAGGAGAGGGTGAGTGGGTAAGAGACGGCCTGAAAGCCTCCACCATCGTCTCGCCGGTCTCCGTCAGGAAATACACTGCCACATATGATTTTTAATTATTTTTCATAATTCACTCCTCACACTTCACACCCATTGCACAGGCCAAGAGCTACAAGGGTGAACAATTACTCGAAATGCCGCTTGCTCTTATTAGGGAGTGATGGAATCCAGGCAAAGCCACCAGCTCTTGGTACCAGGTTTCAAAGTGCATCAGAAATGGAAGAAGACAGAAGATCTTGTCCAACACTGGCGTTAAGTACCACTGTCCTGATGGGGAAGGATAAAGATGTTTTTCTTCCACACCCTCCCTTATGACAAAGATGTTCTTTCTGGATAAAGTCTCCATGGAAGAATTTGAATGTTAAGGAGCATGAAAAGCAAAAGTCCTGTTTGCTCTCACACGTAACTCGACGCACGTGGATTTTGGCAGCCACCCTGCACAGGAGTTGGACTTTCCCTTTGCAAGGGCGTGAATGTCCCGCTCTTGAAAAAGTTATAAAATAGTTATAAAACACCTTTGCTTGACATTAATTGATGGGTAGAACAAGCTAGAGAGAGAAGAGCTGTCTCAAGGCCAAGGGCTGCTTTTCAGCATCTCATTTGTAATGTGGCAGAGGGAACAGCTGGGGGGAGGCCATCTGCCTCTTGTCAACCCCAGAGGGAAGGACGGACAGACGGATGCTCCCCGAGGAGCTGCCCTGGCATTATAAATGCCTCCAGTAGAGGGTGAGTGGCTTTCTACCTCTGACCCGACCCTTTCTCCCCCAGAGAGTCCTCACAAATCTTCCTCAACAGCTAGCAAAAATTGAAGTGACACAGCTGCGCCCCCAAAATGTCCTTTTTTCTTTTTCCTTTTCTTTTTTTTTATTTTCAAGTTTTGCCCAAGATAACATTGCAGGGGAGGCAGAGGAACGAAGCAAAGGGAACTGCAAGTGTGAGGGTATCTGCACAACCAGGCTCAGGCCCTCACACGACCGCAGTCTTAGGGGCACTGCCCACCCATAGCACCCAAAAATCATAAAGCAGACTCCAAAATAACAGGACTGGTTTAGAGGAGTCATGCAAAACTTGCTTTGGTTCTTTCTTTATTTCCCTTCTGGTGTCTAAGCCAGCCAACAAGGTTGGTACATGCAACTCACATTTTCTATGTATCCTTCAAAATCATCAAGGCTGAAATCTTGTGGGTTAGTTTCTCTTTTCTTCAACTGAAAGCTGAGTTATTGCCCAATTTCCATGACCCTAGAAAAATAATTCTAAGGACGAAAACCCAGTGTCAGAATCCTTGTGAAATAATTGCTACCACTTCAGCCTATGCTTAGGTCCTCCATATTTCACATAAGCACAACACACTCTGTAACAGGTCCTCAGCAAGTGTTTCTTTGAATACAAGTGATCCTCAGGTGCTTAAAAGTATGTATGTGCTTAAACACTTGGTAAAAATCGTGCCTGAGATCAGAAACTTCTGTAGATGCAAAAGTGCATTGAAATACTTGGGTTTGTACTTCCCCTTGCGTGTCTCCAGTGTCGTGCTACACGGGTTTCAATGGATTCAAACCAGGATGAATTCAAATAGATGTGTCATACACTATTTTCCTTGTTTTATTTGACTTTAATTACTTCTTAACAGTACTGCTGTTTGAAAAATCTTTCTGAAGTGAGGGTGTTGGTTCTGCCTAGGGCTGCTTGGCCCTTTTCCACTGAAATGCCCTTTCAACAACCACCACAAGCCTTTCCAAGCAAAACGAAATCTTTTGGAAGAACCTCTTTTTCTGTGCCTGTGTGAGAATTTCCCTTTCTCAACTCTCTTCTCCTCCTCCAGATTTTAGGATGGCTTTTCTTTGCACTTTTCCAGGAGGGAACAGAAACCCCTGGTGGGCTCCAGTGGGATGTGGAGCAACACTTGGGAGCAGTCAGACCTTGTTGTTAGCACACATGAAAACACTTTCTTGCTAATAATAATAATGCTTGAATAATCTCTGTAATTTTTTTTCATTTGAGGACTTTTGATGGTTGTTTCCATAAAAAATAAGCATGGTGTAATGCCTAGCTCTCCCTAAAGTCAATGATGAAGTTTGTACCCAGCAGAGAGGGGAAGACTGGGCTTGTGATTCACACATACGAACCACGTTGGGTGTGCAGCGCAAGCCCTTCAGCCCGTGCATGAACAATACCTTTGCAYCTGTTTTGCCTTGGGCACTTGCCCAGGGTTTGGGCACAAGATTATCAGTTGTGTGGGTCTGTATTGCAGCAGCAGCAAGAAATCCTTATCAGGACAACATCTGCTTTACACGGGGCGCTGTAGGCAAATATGGGGTCTCACCTTTCTCAGGTTTACGTGGGTAAAATAAAACTCGGCTGACTGATGGGTCTGGTTTTTGGAGGGAGCATTTCTCAGAGTAAAACAAAAGTCTCTATACAAAGAGCTGTTAGTACCTTGAAGTTAAGACTGTAGCTGTCTGTCTTTCGTTCTGGGTTTGACAGCCCTTAACCAAACAACAGGGCTTTGGTACAGGACTTCCAGGCATTAACCCCAATACTAAAAAAAAAAAAAAAAAAAAAAAAAAATCACACCAGCTATAATAACAACTTTGCCTTACGCTGTGTTCATTGTATCAACCAAAACCATTGCTCGTTTGCTGACCTGCTCTCCAAGAGCAATATTAAATAGTTTAGATGTTGCAGTCCTCCTCCAGCTCTGCCTTAATATCTCTGTCTTGTAGCAAAATACCCTCCAACACATGCCACAGACAGAAGGCCCTGCTCTGGCTTGAAGGCTGGGATACGCACAGCAGAAAGTTCATTCAATGACTTTGGTGCATTTTTCATCTCCCTCAGACAAGTTACCGGGTTTGTTGGCTGGGGKTTTTTTTTGCATTTAGTATAGTATCTGCATTACTCTTGCAGAGGTAAAAGGGAAAGCGCCTGCAAGTATGCCAACAAAAAGATCCAAGTCAAGAGGCTATTAAAAGTCATTCAGATTTGTTCCTCTCTGCTGTTATTTCAATTAGTGTCTGATAACTAAGCTGTTCCCTTTTAATTCTACATTGCACATTTTTTTCTTTCAAACACTTGTCTCAGTGGAAGTTCGACGCTGTTTTTCCTTCTGGAGAAAGAAACCCCAAAGATGTATTCTCAACCTCCCGGCTCAGTGTTTCCCAGATATTTTGAATCAGGGACTGCTGCCAAGATACACATTTTTCCACAGATCACCGCACACCTCACACTCGCAGCAGAAAGCCATCGCGGCGACACAGATGTGGGGATGGACTCTGGAGCGGTTCTTATTGCCCTGGTTCTCGTTGCCCTTATTGCAGTCCATGAGCCAGCATGGGAACCTGCGCTCACCCTTCTCACATCGTCCAGGCCTGAGAAGATCTGGCAGACTTTAAAGGATATTTAAAAAAAACACATCCCTGATGCCTTGGGATAATTATTTAGTACCAAGTTCTGATCTTCCTGAACGTGCCAGAGTTTAGCCTTCCAACATAGAGTAACCCCAGCATCCTTCACGTGAGTACTGGGATGTGCACCAGGATCTTCCCCTCTCTACAAAAACGTGGATCAACGGGCAAGCAAAAGCCACAGTTTCTCCGGGGTGCAGGGTCATGGTTCATCACATTAGACACGCGTCAATCATCCCCAGCCAGAATTCACCCACCGCGCCTCACAGGCCAACATAAACACCCCCCCTCCAGAAAACCCCTAAAAGCATTGTTAATACAGCCCTGTGGCTTTACCTGTTTAGCCTACTGGCTCTGTTCCCCTGGAAAAATATTTTCGCCCGCGGGGAGTATTTTGCACACGTTTTCTCTGCCTTATTTTTGCAACCCCCTGAAGCCGTGTCAGTAGTCAGAAGTTCACACAGAGATGAAACCAAGGTTGGGGGGAACCTGGCTCCCTCTCAGGCCTGGGCAACATACTACATTCACCTTGATACCGGGGTCGATGCACGCTGTGCCTGGACCAAGGGGAACTCGATCACCAGCAGCGCTGGTTGCAGCCCGTCTTTGCTGCCGACTGTGCTCCTGCTGGAGCAGCTCCTTCCTTGCAGCAGGCAATGCCGTAGGAGGGCCAGTGAATGCTGGCAGCATTAACTTGCCATTTCCCAGCTCCCCAAAACGATCCTTCTCCCTCAGAAGCCAAAAGCAGAGGACAGAGGAAGGAAGGTTCCCATTTCCCTATAAAGCACTCCAAATTTCAAGGGAACACTGAGACAAACAGAAAATTGTCATGAGAGAGAGTGTGAAAGCTGGAATCTCCCAGTGCAAAAAGGTCAGAGATGTGCTACCCTCTGACTGAGCTGAACCAAGAGCAAAAGTCAATGGGGAGTAATTACTGCCTGTTCAGAATGGCCCAAACCACTTCTGGATGAGAAGTTTGTACCAGGGTAATACACACTTTTTCCAACGGGATCCACTGAGGGAGGACCCAGGATCCAAATCTGATTTTTCCAGTCTTCACGTTCACTGCCCCCGGGCAACGCTACATTTTGCAGTGTGGATACTGCTGCATTTTACATTCCTAAAGGGTAATTTTATAAATGTTCACGTAAATGCTTGGTCCTCCAAAGTACTGAGCCTACCTGCCATAAGTGGGAATGGAAAGGACTTGCTGCYTGTGGTCACACTGCGATATCCCACGAGCTCAGGTCATGCTCCTATAACAATTTAACTCATCACATTTTTTTCCAGCTTGGCTTCCTGCCCAGGTTAGCTCCCCAAAACACCCAACAGCAAGGTCAGAAGAGCTCTCACACTGGCACAAGGGAGTTACAAGCCTGGGAGCAGAGCAGGACAAGGACAGGACGGCAGTGGAGTCAAGTTCAGTCATCTTTAGCTGCCATGAGATCACACCTGAGAAGCATTTACTGCCAGGATCCAAGCRGCTGCGGTCGGGCAGAGGAAGGGGGGTCCTATTTGTGCTGCTAATGACCCAACTTATCAGGACAGAAATCAGGTGCTTGACCTTTCCCAACATCATGTGAAGCAAATGCTCCATATGACATGTCTCCAGCATTATCTACCAGGCACAGGTGCACAACTGCAATTAGAAATGAGCAGCATTTTGTACATAACAGCACTTTTCAACCCAACTCAGCCCATCCAAAAACACTTGGAGGCTCAGTTACCATCTTCTTCCCACCCAACCTCCCCAGCACCTTGCCAGCTCAGGAAGCACCAAATAATTCCCCCTGAAGTCTCACAGCTATTACTCAGAAGTTAAATTGGAAGCCACAACACCTCTCTGCACACTGGTAGATCTTAAACTTGGCACTTGGTTTGTCCCGAGACCATTTCTCACCCCCACCCCTAATTCAACTTCCATAGAGAACGATGCTGCTGGTTTGCATCCACAACAGATTTATTCCCTCCTCCTAGCAGCTCACGCCGCCTGTACCTTCAAGGGGCAATAGCTGCTTGAAGTGAATGGTTCCTTCTGGTTTCTGGGAATAAAAGGCTGCCCTCCATAATCAGGGTATTGTTCTCCCTAAATGGACCCAGACTCTGTAAACATGCTCCTCTGCACAGCGCTGGGAGGGCGACTGCCAGCGTGTGTATACGTACACGCAGGGAATGTGTCTTGTTCTAAAAAACAGTAAATTATGTTAATTCATTTCCTCTGCTTAAACAGTGCTAATAAACTTCGGGAAGGGAGGAGGAAAAAGTAAACAAGAGTCAATTACAAAAAGGTGAGGGGGAGAGGTAACCAAATAACTCCACCAAATGTCTCCTTTGGGAAAGGACATTCACATTACCGCTCGGATGGGCTCCACGCAGGCCTCCCTCCATCCCGCTGGAGGTGTAATGTGACCATAACAATTTCTTTCTTTTTTTTTTTTTTTTTTTTTGTAAGGTTTCAGCCTGTTGTCATGAGTTCAATCTTGGGAGCTGGGAAATGAGCCCCCACCGGTGCCCTGATCCACAGCGAGTACATCCCCAGGGGCTTTGTGAGCGCTCCGGTGACTGAAGCCAATACGAATAGTCAGAGCCTATTTGTAATTTTCTAACAGGAAAATAATTTCACTAAGCAAACTACCATGCTTTGACTCAAAACCCTGATTAGCACAGTTTGAAAACAGGGCAGCATACTGTTCTGGGAATTAACTTGCTTGACCCCTAGTCTGTAATGGCACTCAAATAATCTGCGAGTCAGACGAAGTTGAAAAACTCTTGGAAGACCACACTGAAAGAATTTACTGGATTTATTGGATTTTCTAGGATAAAAGAAAAATAAGCCTCAAACTCCACTTAGGTAGTCTGTGGTCTTCAGAAAGACAAGCTTTTTCTCCTGACACTATCTAGAAGAGGAATGCTGCCTATGCTGAGCAGCACTTTTGGGGTCTCTTTTTTATATTTATTTTTTCTTCTTCACTGGAAACTCTCAATAAATAGTAATAATCATTATAAATATACAGTTCTATTGCTGTGACTACTTTTGAGTAGCACCTTGCTGTTTTCTTCCTTGGGATCAGTGGTAACACATGGGGAAAAGGGACAGATTCCCATCCCTGTGAATCTACAATCCTCCTCCCAACAGGACTACTCATGGGGAGAAGAGCCTTGAATTGGACTTCAAATTAAATATCCTGAGGCTACTTTACCAGTTGCAAAGAAGGACTACTCTGGTGTTTCCAATGAACTTCCAATGCCAGGATTAATCCTGTATATAGCACAATCACAAAATACCGCTTCAAATCCTCTGGCCTACCCCTGTTTGAGCAAGCAGGGAATCAGGAAAAGCATTCTGCCAAGTGATACAAGCAGGACTTTGCTCTGGTCTAGATAAAACACTGACCCATCCCTACCTTATGGTTTCTCCAGCCCCTGAGCAGAATGCTCTGACTAGCCTCTACCATTTCTTTGTGTCTCTTTGTATCCCAGAAACAATAGATGTGCGCTGAGAGCAGTGGCAAACATTTTCAGATAACAAATCCGGCAATTAGAAATCAACTGTCCAAAGCTAGTTCCCCTGCATATGCAAATATCTCCCTAATAGGTTTACGATTCCTTGTCAATCAAACCTGTCAAGGAAAAGTAAACACCTGTCCCAGCTATGATTAAGTTGAAAGCTCCACTCTCATTAGCCCTTAACGAAATTAACCCCGGCAATACTGCATTTCTGATTGGTTGTGAATACCAGGTGGAGGAAAGATACTCATCAGCTCTGATCTGTTAATCTAGTTTTATATTAACTGTTGCAGATCACAATGAACCCTCCCATGGCTTGGTGCCACACTGTACAGAACTGAAACACAACCTGGTCTTACGAGGCCCCGATTTCTGCTCTCTGGTAGGATTATAAATTCAAATCCTACGCACAGCTACTCAGCCACAACTCACTGAACCTAAAGGGACTATCACCTTTGTAATGGAGAGCAATATCCAACCCTGATTATTAAAATATGAAACGACTTATCAGACCACAGAGCCTGATCTCCATACGCTGGTGGAGCTGGCAACTTTTCTCCCAGTTTCTCACTTTAAACTGCCCAAAAATACATTAAACACTTCCCAATATTACTTGTCTGGCTAAAGAGACACTGTGATTGCCACCAACATGTTGTGTTAATCTGCAGAAGAACACGAAAGATTTTGATCTACCCAGAAGGCAAGTGAGATGGCTCATAGCATCCTCCCTCAGAAAGGTATCCACATTCTGAAGGAGTTTTAGCCACCAGTTTTACATTGACTGGTCGATGCCAAACAAGCATTCTTCCTTCCACAGAGAGCCCGCAGAATCCCTGGGGAGATATTCCACAATGTCCAGAGGTTTAGCCTGTTATTCATTAACCCTTCCATCCTTGACATGCAGTTTATACACCTGTAACTCGTCTGACACTTGTCATTGCTTAACCAGTGTTAACAGATCTGTTTAGGCAAGAACAACTGCTGAGAAAAATAGCTTCCTCAGTTACTCCAACTCACACAAATCTATTAGTCAAGAAAAAGGAGGAAAAGAAACCAGTTCACATTGCTCCAGCAYCTGCAGCAGCCTAATTCCAGTAGCTTGGCTTGTTCAGCTTTGGGAGGCTGGTGGGGCTGAGTAACTGTCCCTTCTCCCTCCTTTGGGGTTGATGTGGCCTCACCCCATCCACTTCTGTCTAGAAAAAGGAAGATTTAAATCCATACAAGGCAATAGTAAAATACTAGCTACCACAATGAAAACCCTCCATTTACAATAGAATGCTTCTACTCAGAGTCACACATTGGTCAAAAGCCAATTAGGCATCACACCTATACCTAATGACATGGGGGCACCTGGGAGGACACAGGTGAAAAGAGAAATACAGCACAGATTTAGAAAAGGCGCATCCCAACATCCTCTTCAGAGCACACACACTGCCTACTCAAGGTCCTCTCCCAAGAGTAGCAGTAGACTAATCTGGCCTAAATTTTCTCTTGGAGGTTGGCTAATGCTTACATTTCCCTCCACGTCCTCCTCCAGTTTTTTCCCCTCTCCTGAATATCTTGGTCTAAGCAGAGCTAGCAAGCCCACAATTGCCGCGAAGAGTCTGCACAACACCAGTACCAAACTCTTACAGTCATCAGTTCACTGGGCATGTGTGAGCAAACCCAGCAAGGAGAACATGAATGTAAAAAAAAAAAAAAAATGCCTATTGCACAAATTAAGTCCGCATTTCTGCATTTGTCTGCTGTTCCTGTGTTTTTATCCAACATGCACAAATATCGACAGCTCCTAAAATACCCACCAAAGTCACCACCACCCAAGTGGCATCGAGGGTATGACACCTCTTGCATTACTCACTTCTCAATCACTTGACAGGATACCCAAGATTGTGTAAATCTTTCATGAAATAAATTTACCAGACATAAGGAGAAATGATTTTGGGTCCCATCAAGCTAGAAGCCACTTGTTGAGAGGCTGAGAATAGAGGTGCAGCAGTTCTGAGAAACATTAACCTGCTCTGAGAAGCCTCTGTTCCCAATTTACATTTTCCTTCCCTTAGTGAAGCTCAAAATTAAGTTTGAACACTTAATGGAAGAAGTAGCCTGGAGTTACTGGCTGAATTTCTTCCTGAAAATTGGAGTGGTTGAGATGAAATAAAAACGTTAGGTTATTCACAGCACTGCTGGATACTGTGTTGCTACTGCGATACAATGGGGAGACTGTGTAATCAGGGCAACCAACCAAACTCCGCGCAGCCCGTATTTATTTGACTCGGAAGGGGGAGGAAAAAAAAAAAAAATCAGAGATGTGAATGGATTCAGCAGCAAACGGCATATATTAACTTGTTAAATAACACTCAGGCCAATCTTCAGCCCCTCCACACCACCCGTAGAATGGCACCCTTTCTTTGGGGATAAACCCCTCTGCGGCAACCCAAAGTTAAAGCAATGAATTTCCATGTTGCTTTCAGCTCTGGCAGCACACGCGCCAGCCACCAGCCAGAGCTCGCAGCGGGCAGAAGCAATGTGTTTCTAGAATAAAAAAAAAATGGAGTCCAAGCCGTCCAGTCAAGCAGGTGAATGGCAGGATCCAAAATACCAGGCTTAGCCCACATCTCTTCTGCTGTCGTACATGAGGGATTCACACAGAGGTCAATATCACAGATAATCTGGGTAAGTCACCCTTCAGGGATGGATCCAAAGCCCATGGGAGTGAGTAGGAGTCACAGCACCAACACTCACAGGCTCTGAATCAGATCCTAACCTGTTAAAACTGGCATGGGCTGCATCTGCGTATCTCATACAACATCAGGGCAGCAGGATCAGATTATTCAAGCTTATTTTTGGAAATATTTTTCTTTTACCTTAGTACCACGGCTGCTACAAATGAGCACCAGACTCAGTCGGCTTGTATCAGACACTGGTCTTTGCAATTTCTACATTCACACTGGCTCTACTCTTAAAAAAAGTCCCTTATATGACCAAAAATGTTCCACCTTGGTGCAAAAGATTAGGACAGGTCAACACAGCTAAATACGTATGGAGGCATTACTATTAGAGAAAACTCCAAGTCAAGGCTGATTACAGAGTACAAGAAAAGGAATAGAAATCCAAATGAAATGTTCAAAACAAGATCAAATGCATTTCAGCTTGAGCAGCCCACTAGAAAACACGGGAAGAAGTCAGATGAAAGACAAACTCCTTGAAACAAGACAAAATGAGCAGGTTAATGAAAGAAAGGGGAGAAAGGAGCATTTCCAGCGACTCCTGTAATGCTGGGCTACATTTGCATGGACCCTTTGAGCAGCGTGATCTTACAAGTCACTGCAGACAAAAGGAGGAGCTTCACGTCTCAGGAAAATCAGAAAGCTGCACTGGTTCTACTCTCACTGAATAAATAAAGCTATGACTAAAGTTGTTGGTTTTTTTTAAAATTCAAACTAGGCACAAGAGGACCTCTGCATTATTATTTTCCCCTTTCAGTGGAAATTTTTTATCTCTTCTAATAATTAATCCAAAAATGCACAGCCGGACAGCGACCATCTCTACTGCATTCACGCTATTCCATAATGAGTATTCTGCACCCAGATGTACCAGCATGGCTCATGGCGAGACAGCCGTTCGAAAAGGAATTATCAGAGGGGTCATTGGAGAAGATCAGCTCTATCAGCCAATTCATGCCAGGTGACAAACTTCATCTTTAGTTAATAAATTAGTACCAATGTTCCCAAACCTTGAAAAGCAGGTTCCTACTTGCTAGCAAGTGTCACTTTGGCTTTTTTGTTTTTGAATGACTTTTTTTTCCTGAAAGAACCATTTTCCCGTAATTTCTCAAGCACCATCTCATGGCATACGAAAGTTTCTTCTGTGGCTAAGAGTCAGACTTTGGAGTCTAGCCTTTGCTGTGTACAAGTTCATCACAGAAAAGACGTATTTTAATTTGCTGCTTGCGTCTTTTAACAAAGGTCAAGAAACATATGGACTTGGAAAACAAAGTTATAAAAACTTTAAGGAAAATCTAAATGTATTTGAGCAATTTGCCGAGTTTTGTAATATTCCTAATAAAAAAAAAAAAAAAAAAATCAACCCTAATTTTCCAGTATGACGCACACTGTATTTTATGTTTAAACTCAGCCGCAATTTAAAGCGGCCGACAGCCTCAGAAGAAGGGAGGAACCGAGGTTTAAAAAAATAACCAGGATTTTCTTAGATCGTCATGTTGACTCTAGGTACAAGTCATGCTGACAGATTATTCATGAGCAAGTTCCCCAAGAGCACGATCCAAAAAATGCCCCAAACTTAACCAGAAGATGTGCAGTGACTTACATAAAATCTGAATCAGGCTGTTAAATCTGAACACGCTTCTCTTTCACAAGTGAGAAATTACCTAATTGTTATATCTGGTAACAACCATTCAACAAGAATAAAGGAGTAAAACAGAAGCCAACTACCATCTCTCTTATCATTATTTATCTTTTCCACGTTTACTACCATTCACTCTTATAAACCCCAAAGTTACAGAATGGTAAATATGTTCACCAGAATGAAGAACTCATCTCCCAAGAAATAAAAAAAACCTTCTAGCATCCTATTCCCTTTTCTCCAATATTCAGAGAAACAAAAATGGCACATACATAACATTATTTCTGCACAAAATCGTTGAATTTTGAGGTGGCCCTATCAGCAAATTCCCTCTAAAGCAGGCATCAACCAGGTTTGCAAGCCAAGTGTAGCACAGAGAAGTGCCAGAGCAGAAAGCAATTAAGGTCCCGTTCTTCCCTTCCCTACACAATGCACAGAAAATGAAATCAACATCCAAACTAATTAGTTTCCAGCAGAATATCAGTTTACTCGCTAACAGGAGGGTTGTTACTGCTCTTACCAAAAACTTCTAAACATACCATACGAAATCTTGTTTAAGCCACGGGACAAAGCCAAGCACATCCGAATGTTACCATATACGGTCACCAACGCGAATACGATGGCAACTTGACAGATTTGGAACAAATATTGCGTTGTGTGTCACTGGGATAACATAAGCAGGAAAATATCAGATTGTATTACCTGTATCCGACCGGAGGTGTGGAGTGGTCGGACCTACGTTGCTGCAGGACATAGTCACTAAAGGTTAGTGACCCAAGATGGAATTCGTCCCCGCGGAGGAGGGCCAGGGCAGGACACTGAGGACTTTTATGCCCAGTACAGGGCTGCTTGGAGAGAACAGGAATGGAGCGACACAAGGGACGAGCCACTGGACCTGCACTATTATCCCAGGTTCAGGGCTGACACTATCCGGTGCAGCTGGCAACTGGGCTGAAGCTGCTGCTCTATGCCTTGGCTGCCAACCGGAGGGCATAGTCCCTCTTAGAAAACCACAGCACGCAGGTTTTGTTCTCAAAGAGTGGATTTTGTGCACACAGAAGTTCTTGTCTTCACCCACAAGGGAAAGAAGGGGCTTGGATGTTTACCAAAATAGCTCCCGAGGAAGACCTTTTTGGTACAGGCTCCCTCCAGGAGATCCTTAGCCTGGAATAAGATTGGTCACTGGGGGAGTTATTCCAGATTAAGTTTTTTGGAAGGGTTATTCCAATGCATTTGCAGGTGTAGACAAGCCCTTAGCCAAAGTCTTTAAATTTCGGCCCCGAAAGCATTGGTTCAAACTTAGCCAGAGCTACCTCATCCCTCCAGACACAGCGAGTTCTGCACCTGGACCTCTAAAATCAGACCTGTTCTCTACTTTGTGCGGATACTTTGAATGTATTGCCTCTTTCTTAAGAATTTATTTTGGTTTCCTAAGATATCCCCTTTTTTGCAGTGTTTTGTACATTGGCGATGTGACACATAGGGTCACAAGAAGGGACAGAGCCGGTAGGCACAGCTCCGAACCTGGAAAAATGCCCCTGTTTGCTGGGGCAGGGGGGGAGGGGGAAGTTGCCACGTTAGCCCAATCAGTCATCCCTGCGGGGCCCTTCACCTTAAAAGGCATCACCTAAGTAAAGATGTAAAAATAATACAACGTAACATTTAATGCAAGATTGCAGCTGAGCGCTCAACTGTCAGGAAATATCAAAGCCGGAGCGCGTGGGCAACTTAACTCTGCCCCCTTGTGCAAATGCACTACGGCACAGCCCTTCCCTGAACACGGGCACGCAATTAGCCGGCTCCAAATTAACATCCTAATTCCAGCAGAAGCTACTTTTGCCTAATATGAGTAGAAGAGAAGGACCAGCACTTTCACAGAGAGCCTCCTCAGCCACTTTCCTCACTTGATTGCAAGCCAGCGAGCACCTATTTAACTTCTGACGCCTCAGATTAGGAGGCGTTGGCACACTTTGGGCCACACACGTCTGATTTGCAATCAGGATACAGATATTAAACGCTGTTTGGCCAAAACAAAGAGCCCTTCTTCCTCCGGAGTAAAGCCTCGCGACCTCAGGCTGAGATTTGGCCAAAGGACTGTCTATAAAACCTGAGCGACTGAAACAGGTAACATTTATACATCTCCAGCGGCCGAACCCACCGTATGATACATTCGGAAAAAATCCGCAGGCACGTTAACATCTGGGCACATTTTTCCGAGAATCTGAAATTATCCCAATGTAAACATCTAATAATTGGGGATATTCGACAGCACAAAATAAGGTTGCAACGTGCTGGAGAGTGTCTCACCTCTGCTCACTTACAAGACTGATCTTTCATCTATGTCCTCTGCTATCAAGAATACTCTCAACCGCAAGAGGTGCAAAGCAGGATTTAAATGTTAGAGTTTTGTCTATTTTTTTTACAGCAATGACACCTTTTTCTTCTTCACTTTCCCTCTCCTGATATCAGCACATGAATGAATGACATTTTTCATGGGTTTAGCCCTGGTTTTTAAACTCTATTTCTACGTTATTTTAAAAAACCAGGACCCTCTTTCCATTTGCAGGATGGATTTTTCCAGCTCTGAAAAGAGTTCAAATAACCCAATTACCAATATGATCCTATCAAAGTTATATTAAAAAGACCTTTCCATAGGAAAAATGATGATGTCCTGAAATTACCGCTGTTCATTTTCTGTTGCTTCTTCACACGACAACAGCCCACAGCACTTCATTTTCCAGGGGCAATAAAAGAGTACGAGCAAGACAAGTGCAAACCAAATTTAAACAGGGTCAGCCAGTAAAGCAGCCGCTACTCAGCTCACAACAGAGACAAAAATCTTTTTGTCTTCTCCTGCCCACTTCAGATCTTTTCCGGAACTCCACCAACTTCTCAGGTCCATTGCAATAATATACATCCATGAGGTCATCTTAATTCATACACTGCTGCCCATTGCCTACAACTTAAACTGAGTCTCCATTGTAAACCTTGCCTGGAATTCAGGCTTGCAGGACTTACAGCCTATATACTGTTTTCTTTTTCATTCAGCTTCCAGTCAAATCATTTTATAGTGCTTTTGCCTCCATAAAATATTTGCTTGGGAGCCAATGCCAAGAAGGAAAAAAAAGCAACGCACTAACCAAACCTTGGGTTTTTAGAGTAACGCTCCCCCTCTCCTTTCCCACCCTCACCCCCAAGGTTTATTTTTGGCAAGCTACGGCCCAAGCAAAGGGCAAGTTTAAACCTTTTAATTCGCAACTCCATGGCACTGGGTGATTTAAAGGTCTTTCAACAATTCATGCAACTCTGATACTGTTGGGAATTGCAGCTGGAGCAATCTGCATCCTAAAGCCATACCCCCATTCTCCTGGAACAATGCAGCCCCTCCTTTGTGACCAGAGCCGGGGGAGCTGAAAGCATGGTTTCTCATTCAGGCTTTCCAGGGACAGCACCCACCAAGGTACGACACAGGCGAGAGCGGAAGAAAAGCCACAGCTCCTTCCACTCTTTGCTTTGCTTAAAGCACCTTCCCATAAAGAAACTTCTTTTTTTCCACACCCCCCCATCACTCCCAGGTCAATGTATTTCAATTTGCCTCTGCTAGGGCAACCTGTTTATTGAAATCTGATCAACTGCTGGAGCCCCAGCGTTAAAATACGCTCTCGCTGTTGGGAACTGTCATTTGTCTGTCACCGAGGAAGTTAATGGATGTGTTTGTTTAGTTTGCTAGTGGGAATATACAGGGCAGAGGCTGGAGGGATTACAGGAGGGGAGAGGTATTTCTGATCCACAGAGGAATGCAGTTGCTTTTCTTTAAAATTGTCTGTGTATTTTTACACATGCATGAGAAAAGCCCCTGGACGTTCACCTGCGCCAGCAAACCCAGAGCGACCGCGCTCCATCCAAACCGATGGCCCCGAAACACGCAGGTAGGGGGGCACCACACATGGGCACCAGCCTGCACCCCTGCGCAGATAAGCAACGTGCAGGGGATGAGTCCGCGCCGACAGCAAGTCCCTTACGGGGTCCCTCCGAGTGCACCGCGGGTGTTTGCAGAGCACGAGCCCAGCGGAGCAGAGGGAAGGGTGCGAGTCGCAGAGCATTTGCAGCAAGCGCGGTCTCCTTACCTCTCGCCGAGTCCGAAAATGCAATTATCCCGGCAAAAAGGAGCGCGAGATGCAATTCCATTTTGAAAACCAGATCCCTCCGTACCATACAGGCTACTGTCCTCTCAGACCTGGAGGCAGGAAAAAGGAGAGCAAAATAATTACTGGGGAAAAATACCCGAACAACCCACAACTTTGCGGAGTTTTAAAACCTATTGCGAAGACTTAAGAGCAGAAACAGCAAATGAAAGAGCAACGTACTTGTAATTCATTCCTTGGCGCTCAGCAAGTAAAACTTTGCCCTCGTCTCTGCTTTAGCCTGATATAAATCAAGAACCCACTGAGGCCAGTAAGCTCCTCTAAGTTTACAGTTAATGCATAATTCTTTGGTATCCTGTACAGAACCAGTCCGGAAGGCAAACAAAACACTAGCAAGTGGCCATAAAACAAGATTTCAGGTTAACAATTTGCGGAGGAACTTGGGGAAGGGGGAGGAGGAATGTTACCTCTCCCATCAGCAGCCCAGAAAACTTTGTGTTGCTGCTTCAGTGCCCCTCAGACAGGCTCCGCTCTGGGTACGCGCCTTCCTCCACTCCGCAACTTCTCTGCACAGCACTGATTTTTCCCTTCCTCCCCCCCCCCCCCCCCCCCCCACGGTTGGAAGCTCTGAATCACGATATTTTTCAGTCTTGCCCCCCCCCCCCCCCCCCCCCCACGCCCCACTTGTTCCCGTGTGCTCCAGAGGTGCGTCCCAAAGCAAAACCGCACTTAAGTTATCCAGATTCTTGAAGATGCCTTCGCTGTGATACGCAAACCCGGGGTAGATCAGGTTTACATTAATTACACCCTGTTCTCCTCCTAAAACTCTCACTCTCTAAACACTGTCTGAATTCCTCACCCTTGTAAACTCCCCGGTTTAAACACTCCGTGCCCCCAGGACACACAACAACCCGCGTACAGCATCCAGCAAAGCAAATACGGACGCTTTGCCATTAGCTTCCCAATTTGCAGCGGGGAGCTGGTACGGAGGGAGGGAGGGCGCCGGGGGCGGTGGGCGGCCGGCGGGGCCGGGCAGGCGGAGGGGGCTCCCCCCGGGGCAGGACCCGGGGCCCCGCGGGGCGCAGCGCGGCTCAGCCCCGCGGCGGCGGCCGGTAACGTGATATTCGCAGCCGGGAATTGGGGTCGGAGAAGGGAGGCTGGGGCGGGGGGGGGGAGGACACTCGGCGCGATGCCACCTGGTGCTGCCCCCCGCTTCGGGGCAACCCCGGCGGCTCCCAGCTGTGCGTTAGTGTTTCCCCGACCCAGCGCCGACCCAGGCGGGGGTCTCCCGGCCGGGGGTGGTGGCGTGGGGGGCACTTACCTTGGCTGCTGCCGGGGCTCTAGCACCGTGCGCTGGCGCCCATCCCCGCCGCTCGCCGCCTCATGCCCTCCGCGGCCACGGCGCCCGGCGGGGCGCTCCGCCGCCGGCCTCTACCTCATCCCCCCCCCGGGGGCTGCCCGCTGCCTTGGGTGGTGGCCTCCCCACGGAGCGGCTCTCCCCCTTCACTACGGGCTTTTTACCACCACCACCCCCCTTCGCCCCAGGGGCGATTTTTCCACTAGGGAGCCACGGGCGAGGAGCTAAGGAAGAGGGGGAAAACCTTGTAAATTATTTTTCCTGCTTTCCGGGTCGGGCTGAGCGTGTGTGTGCGAGGAGGGACAGCGGGGACCTGACAGATCCGCCGGGGCTCCGCAGCCGCGGGATGCCCGGTGATGCCGTCCCGCGGCTCGCCCAGCCGGAATCCCGTTTAAGGAGCGAGGGGAGGAGGGGAAAGGGGCTGGGGAAGGGGAGGGGAGGGGGGGGGGGAGAGCCGGGGCGAGAGAAACAAGCGATAAAGCAACTTTCCCTGCAGGGCTTTGTGGCTGTGGGGGCAGAGCCGCCGAGGAGGGCGGTGCGGTGCCGCCCCGCTCCAAACTTCGCACCAATCCCCGGGAGCCCCCGCCCTCCCCGCCGGCCCGCTCCGCGCCGCCGCTCCCCTTAACCCTTTGCGGGAGCGGCGGAGGGGAAGACCGGCGACCCGCAGAGCTCCGTGTGCGCCTCGGAGCGGCGGAGCCCGCCCCGCGGCCCCCCTGCCCCCTTTGCGCTCCACGGCGGGGGAGCCCCGGAGAGCTCTAGAGCCGCCCCCCGCCACCCCTCCGGCGCCTCGCAGCCCCGCGGGGCAGCGGTGCCAGCCCTGGGCCCTGCTGTGCCCCAGAGCGCCATCCCCTCCGGCGCCTCGCAGCCCCCCGGGGCAGGGGTGCCGGCCCTGTGCCCTGCTGTGCCCCAGAGCATCCCCCCCCACTCACTCTCTGGAGCCCACGTAGCCCCCATAAGCCCAGCGGCGATGGAGGCCCCCAGCCCCGCAGCCCCCCTGTGCACCCCGCAGCCCCCCATGCACCCCACAACCCGTGCCTGCCAAACCAGCCCTCTTCCCAAGGCAAGGAGAGAGCCCCGTCTGTGGAAACCCACCGTGGAGGCAGGGAGGGAGAGATTGGGGTCGCCTATGCCATTCTGATCTCTGGGCTTGGATGCAAATAATGCCGGAAAAAGACTGGACTGAACCAAACTAGACCAACTGGAAAATAAACGGTGGAGATGTCTGTTCCTTAGATTAACTGTTACAATTATTTATTATTTACTTTCAAACAGGACTTGGCTGATGCATCCGCTCTTACAGCAAATTACTCTGCACAGGATAAAAATCAACCTGGCAGAATTCACCAAACAGACTAAACAAATAACAAGAAAAAAAGCTGCCTCAATAGCTATACGTTTATATCTGGAGAGAAACAGTGTTACTGCTGATGTTATTGTTTATTAGATCTTTTATTTGATATGCTCCAGCGTGAAGGCCTCCTTGAAGATGAAGCTGTCTCAATACTAATTCAATGTGATAGGCACCAGGAGAACCCCTAAACCCAAGCCAAGAAGTAGTTTGAACATCCATCTTATCTATTTTGTTAGGATTATGAAATCACACCCTCTATTATTATTATTACTAAATATTTTACTCAGTGGTTCCTGACAAGCATTAAATCTTGATACACAAAATCAGTGTGAAAACCATTCAAGATTGAACATACAAAAACCCCCTGAACCAGAAACAACCAAAGCGGCTGACAATACTGTTTTTATATTTTACATATTTATATCATCATTTTTATTATTAAAGTTCATTCATCTGAGAAGTCCCAGATGGACTGCTCCTCCTATCAGGCAATAACTTCAGCCTCATTGACTTCAAAGACAGTGTTGACTGAGGCAAACCTTCAGGACTTGACCTACATGGTCATACTCATGCCATGGATTCTGATAAAATCACTCCAACTTGCACCAGAATGAGAGCTCAACTGCCTGCTGCATCTCGAGGGATGATGTGTAAAACACCTCTTTGTAACATTTCCCAGCCGTTTCACCGCAAAGGAGTCAAGGTCTTTGTCCCAAGGAGATCACCATCCAGTTGATCCAGCCCCAAAACTATTTACCCGACCTTCTGTTCCCATGCAGACTGAAGTCCAAAGCAGCCTCAGTTCTGGCTCAGATGTAGGACCCCGGCTCATCACAGGTGGGTTTCCCACCAGGTTAGAGGTACCTGACTGAAGAGCTCCTACTCCTCATCTTGTTTTTCTGGGTCATGCACCGGGACTGAGGTTTAATTCCCAGATACACCATGGCTTTCTCATCATAGACTGTCTAGAGGCTTGGGTGAACTCTGTCTGGGCCTGAATCAGCTTCGGTCTGGAAAGAGACCTTCTTCCAACCCAGGCTGTGCCCAAGCCCAGCGTCAAGCGTCCAGCTCAGGTTGGACATAGCAGATAAAAATCCTCTGATGGATGCACTCCTTCCATCCTCACTTCCTTATAGAAAAATCCCACATGTGCCTTTGTAGGCTCCAACCTCTCCCAGACTGTGGGCATTTCTCCTCCCAATAAACCTATAAAATCCCTCCTGCAGCCTTTCCCCAGTGGGAAGTTGTGGGAGATGGAGGATTACAGAGGTGGTACACAAGATTTTCAAAAGCATCCAGGTGCCTAGACACCTTCAGACCCCCCTTAAGCCTCTGTCTTTAGGCATTGAGAAGCTTTTTAAGAATCTGACTCCAAGTGATGTTGCAAAGGGATTACATGGGGCAGGGAACGGAGCCCACAGCTTCCATAACCCAGGCTAAAATAACCAGAAAATAACCCCTACTGACTCCAAAATGTCAGCACAATTATTGGTTTTTTGCAGGGGCTTGGGATTGCCTGAAAGACAGTCTGAAACCGTGCTGTAGACTTCATCCATCTCATTCCCAATACTGCAGTGGAGGAATAAATGTAAAACATTGATAAGACAGAAATAATTAATATTCCTGAAACAGCTCCTAGTTTATCAGAAACAAAATCTCATGCTGTTTTCCCAACACTTCCACCTAAATAAGGAAACATGCAGAGCTGTGGTTTTTCTGGGCTGGCTGTAATTTGCAGGATGATTGAGTGGTCTGAAAGTCAACAGCCCCAGTTTGCTCCTGCACCCCACAGTCCCGAGACAAGGCTGTGGGAAAACAGCTTTCTGGAGCTGACAAACAAAACCGAACGCTAAGCAATGAGGTACGTGTCTCCGCATGGCCTGAGAAGCAGCCTAACAGTCCATTCGTATCTCAGGTGTCCCCAAAGCCCTGTTTCCAGACCATGGCTTTCCAGATTTTGCATAGCTGTGATGGTCTAGTGAACGTCCATCCCCAGAACAACTTTCCCCATGTCTCCGAAACCACGGCTTGGCCTTTTTCCAGCTTTTCTCCCAGGAGCTGCTCACCTCCATCATCACAGAACTCCATTTTTCCCCATACTCTCCCTTCCATCTTGGTTGTTTTGCCTTTTCTTTTCCCCTACAGATGATTTGGGAGACACAGCACCTCCGGGCTGTAATTCCTAACCTGCTTCAGTGATTTTCTCAAACTGCAGGTGATAGCCACGCGGTTGAATTTCCCCATCACACCAAGTACCCCAGGAGCCTGGGGCCATCCAAGCAGCTTGGGCTGGCAACGGTGCCTTGCAGGAGCACGAGGCCCCATGGCACAGGTCCACAGGGACATGCCACCGGGGCGGAGGGTGTGTGGGACCGGGTGGCTGGGCGCAGCTGACGGAGCACATGAAGGTGATGGAAGGGCACGGCCAGGATTAGGCGCATTCCCTCTGCTCGTCGCCCCGTTTGTGCAGCCCTCCTCGGGTTACGGGGGGAGCAGCCGCACGGCCTCAGCCCAAGCATCCGTCTAGGATGCCTGGCTAAGGGGATCGCTCTGGACACGGGGAAAGGTAAGTAACGTGATTAGTGGGACAGATTTCCCTGGGTGGATCAGTTCTGATAAAGCACTTGGCGTGTGAGAAGACAGCACAGAAAATGTCACAACCGGGCAGACAAGGAGCACAACACACACCTTTCCATTTGCACTCCACCAGGGTCACTGTGCTGATCCGTTTGGGTCTATAGTTAAGGCTGAAACTGTGTTTTTCAGAGAAAACAGTGTTTTATGAGAGCTGAATCACCATGTCCCCTATCTGTGGTAATTGAGACTTAGCTATAACCTAGGTAATACTCAGAGAGGAGGTATGGGCAGATGGAAAGATGAACCAGGGTGATACAGTCCTGAAATCTGTATGTTTTTCTTAATAAAAAATGACATTTCTTCTCCCCACACATACACTTATTCCCTTAGACTATGCTTTGCTTTAAGCAGTGTTGCAAAGAAACAAATGGTTCTTCATATGCATAAGGTTAACTTTTATACATGAAGCATGAATGCCATTGTCAGGCAGAGAAGAAAAGATGGTAACAGCGTTAAATGTCCTGTCAACCAAACCTTGAGTCCTGTGTGGGATGCTGGGAGGTCCCACTGCTCCATGGCCCTTGCATCGGGGCTTTCAAGGCTTTTTGCAGGCACAAATTATCCCTCTGCTACCTTGTCGTCTCTGTCTTGGTCTGAAGTACCACCAGGAGAGGGTTCCCAGCCTTTCCCCTGAGGACCGGTTGTACACGCTGCCCAGTCTCACTGTGCCTGGAGAACGTGCTTGGATTTCTCATCGATGCTAAATTTGCACATGATGGCATCTGCAGGAAATGCTTTCCACCATCCCCAGTTGGCCGGGAGACCCTATCTCTCTTGGCCAGGTTAGGCACGCTGTGTCAGCGCTCCCTGGCACTAGGGAAACGTGACAGCCCTGAGCAGGGTAACGGCAGCGTGCGGGGAACGCCAGCCAGCCCAGCACAGCCTGGGAGGACACATCTCATCGGCAGCGCGAGTCCCTCATGCTGCCTTCCCACGGGCTACCAAATGAAGTTCAAGGTCTTGGTGGCTAGGACACGCTGCTCAGCAGCTTAGTTCAGGTATCCAAGATGGATTAGAGCAGAGGACAACTCCTCCCTCCAGGCTAAGCTGAACTCTCCTCTCGAAGGCAAAGCTCGCTTGTGCAGGAGAGCCAGAACATCCCAGGGCAGCACTGGGAAGTACAGACCAATATTCCCTGTGTGACAGCTTCAAACAGCCTTCCCTGCTCCAAAAGTGTGTATAAGAAGGTCCTAGTATAATAAAACACTACAATCTATGCAAAATTCTCCTTCCTTGCAGGAAAGGTATGCACAAGGAAGGGTTTTAGATCAAGCAATACAGATGGAAGAACACAGAGAAGGTTTTGGATGCACAAGTCCCAGACCTCGTCTGCTTTTTCTCTGACCTCTCACAGTAGATCTAAGAAAAGATATTACCTCTCCCGACAAAATTTGCCTCCCTTCCACCCAACGACCACACCACCACGACGGCTCTAGCAGGAATAAACTACATCTGACACTCAGCACACCATTTCCACACTCCCAGAAGGTGCTCAGATATCCAGATGAGGAATATGGTATAAAAAGCTTATGGCAGACCAGGTTGCCATTAGTTTGAAAGAGCTATACTCCTTCTGCTTTCTTTAATTGTATCTCATTCTTCTTTCTCACATCCCTTTGCATCACCTCAAGCAATTTGCTTATGCTCTGTACTTTTTTCCACTCTTAAATATTTGCAGGCAGTTCCCTTACTCAGCGTTTGCTCAAACTACAAGTAGTTAAAGTTTCCAAATGTTCTCCATAAACACATCCTTCCTCAGGCCCCTTATCCTTTATATCACTCAACACTGGTTTCTTGGAGTCAGTCTGACACTGATGTACGAAGGATTTGATTTTGCTTTCCTTTTACATCTGGCTAGTACAAGAATAATCCCACTGGAGCCATTGGAATCGTTGTAAGTGAGAAAAAAACCTGATCAAGCCAACAGACTCATCTGTGCAGCAACTATTCGGTCCAGGTAGTCTGAGCTGAAGACTCTGAATATGCACCCCTGAATCTAAATATCTCATTTGGGGAGGTGACCACAGTTTTGAAGGCCTAAATCTCCTCTCACTGCTCCCTGACATCATCCTCCTGTGCAAGGAAGTTTGTCTGTACACATCGATGCTGGGTTTAGCAAACAAACAGATGTAGGAAACATGAAAGGAGAGATGTGAAAAATAACCAGGGAAAAAAAAGCCCAAGATCAACAGACAGAGTGAAAAACAGAAATGTCAAGTATTAATTGCTGCACAGATGTGAGGAATGTTAAGGGAAACTGTTTGGGGATTTATGTTCAAAAAAATAAGACAACTTCCCAAATGATTTCCTTTCAAATCTCTCAGCATTTTCCATAAATTCCATGTGCATGTGTGGTGCTCTCTGATAACATACAAATCTGCATGCATAAACTGTTTTGAAATGTTTGTACAGTTTCATCCAAAAATATGACTATATGTTTGTGTTTTAATTGTCAGCAATAGGATATTAGGCAATAGCCACATGCATCGTGTCAGGGGCACTGGCTGAGTTTAGGTGGTACTAGCACAACCTCTCCATTTCTGGCTGGATCTCCATAATGAAGAGAAACCAGATTATCTGAAGGGAGAACCTGTAATCAAGCAGGGTGCAAGCAAGAGCACAGCCCCTGCTCTCAGTGACCAGGGTGCCGGTCCAGACAAACCAATAAAGCCATTTCAGATTCATAGGGGTGTAACCGGGTGCAGAAATTTGCTGATTTCCAGGTCAGGCATCAGAGTTTTTGCAACTCTTTGGAAAAAAATAAAGCCTTTTGGAGGGGTTTGGGGGAATGACACTTTGCTTCAATCAGTGTTGTTTGAAATGTCTTTCATTTATTAACATTCTTGCTGAAGCTGAACATTAGTTCCACTTTATCAGGAATATAATGCAGCTGCATTTTCTGGATGGGAACACCACCAAAAACATGTTAACTATATAGTCGACAGCTATGCCTTGTTTACTCTTATGTGTAAAACCATACGGAAACAATCCTCGTAGGAAATCTCTTTTCTTTTTCTCTATCTGTTTGCAAATAAAAATAATAGGAGAGGCTGGAACGGGATGCTTGCCGAGAAATGGGGTGGGAGGACTTTGCTGCCCTCTCCCCAGCGAGCAGCAGGATCGGGTCAGCCATCAGTGGGTGAGGATTTGTCTCCCGGGTGTGGCGGAGGGAGCTCAGCACCACACTGTGCCTTTGCAGAGAGGCAACCCCACTGGGTGCTGGGGAGCCTCTTGCTCTGTTCTGCCTGGACTGGCAGGAGCTTCATTTTGCCCAGGGTTTGCTGAGAAACTTTCCTTGATTTCCCCAAGTGCAGATCCAGCCAGGTCGGGCTGCTTTGGTACAGCAATAGGGTTTGCAGGGAAGAGGCATCCATCCCCTCAATGCTTTCCCTCTAGGACATTCCTCTTGGAGGTGCATTTTTCCTGAAGCAAATGCTGCAGGCAAGGTGCTGGCTTGTGCATGGCTCTCAGCCCACGCAACCGCCACTCCACATTGGCTCAGCCTCGGTGTTGCTTGTGCCGGGGGATGAGCTGCCCGAGGAAATCGGCTGGCTCCAGAGACGGGTTCCCATGGGCACAGGGCATGGGGGGTGCAACAAGGGAGGTAGCTCTGGAGAGGCTTCCCCTGAGCTCAGAGGGGACCTCTCGGACCTTCGTCTGCTCCAATGTTCATCAAACTCTCCTTGTCCTGGTGCCATGCCCATGGCTTCATCCAGCAGCGCTGGCAGGGCGGCTGCAGGTGCAGGGCAAGGCTGGAGGGGAGGACACTCACACCAGGAGGACAAATCTCGATGGACCTGAGGAACGCTGCCCGCTTGCCCACAGCCCAAGGAAGATGGCTACAAAATCCACCAGGATGTGACGCACCAGAGACTACATGGCAGAGCCTCCATCCCACCCTCCCCAGGCACAAGCAGGGTTAAGTATTAACCACACCAGGTCTGCTTAGGTTAGGGTGCTGCAAGACAGCCCCTTTGGTTGGGCAGCCGCCCCCACAGCCATCCCCACGTGAAGGGAAGAGCAGAGAGCATGTTAAGGAGCCCTGGAAATATGCAAGGAGCTGCCAACGTTTGCTGCCAAACACTTTTATCTTTAGACGAAGATAAATCTGTTGCTTACTTAACCCAGCCTTTAAGAAACTCACAGCTCCGGGTTTCCAAAATAACAGGAGCAGAGCAGGGCTGGCTGGTGTCCTGGTGAGCAGCAGATATATACAGGGCAGCTAGAAGGTGACAACGTAGCTCCCTAGTAAAATGGCTGGAGAGTAAATCATATATCATAGAAATAAATAAGAACTTAACCTCCATGGGCCAGAGAACTTATCTTCTCATGTTTCTGTAAAGTGCAGGTGTCTGTTTACTTAAGAGAGCGATTAAGATATAATGTTAATAATGAAGAACAAAAATATCTGCTACTCAAAAAGAATAATGAGGAACATAAAAATCTTGCAACGCAAGGCAGGTGTAATGCAATAGTGAAAGAGCAGAAACGTGCCATAAATACATAAGAGGGTGTCCTCGGCTGTCGCATGGTTTGTAACCCAAGGCCAGAGGGAAGAAAAGATGCCGGCGATACAAGGTGCAGCCCCCACCGCAGCGCTGGCTCTGAGCCCCGGGGTCTGCTCACCGAGGTGCTTTTAGTCATGTTACACACAACTGTGAGTTCAGACAGATGAATATCATCCCAGGGTTTTGGTGTGGCGCTGAGCAACGACTGTGAATTTGGGACCTCCTCTAAGAGGTCCCACGTCCAACTGACCAGGCACTACCCATTTACCAGGTCTTTTGTCAAACCTCAGGCTTCCTGCAAAAACGAGCTAGACTCCACCTTCATTTTCAGGTCATTTGCTTAGTTTTTGCAGGGATAGGTGCCGCAAAACCATTGCAAATACGGACTGGGAATAGCAATTCCCTTTTTAGCTATAAAACTCACCAGTCCCAGTAAATACTATTTTTTTTTAATACTAGAGTCATTCTCTGACAAGAATATAGCCCCTTCCTCTGCCACCCATGACCCAGGCTGAACCTGTTTGGCCTGTGTTATTGTGCTAGTGTAATTCAGTGGAAAAGAGATTGGATTAAACAGGCAGCTCTGGAGGAGTAAATACAAGGAACATGCTTTAAAGAGTAAATAGACAAGTCGGGGTATAATGGAATAACTCCTGGCGGTGCTAAATCAAAGAGAAAATAATGCCCTCACTAAAATCTGAACACAGATGTTTGTCTCTGCAAGAAAGAGCCCAACAAAACCCAGAGGGGAGCAGAGGATGCTCTGGGGGTGTCCACAAATCCACACTAGAAACAGTACCAAAAAAAAAAAAAAAAAGGAAAGTATAAAAGAAAAAAAATGAGGCAAGATCTCTGCAACAGCCAGGCTCGCTGGGGAAGAAGCCCAATTTCTGAATGATCTGCGCACGTGCAGACCTTTTCTTAAGAGGAGTGCAGAGAAAGCCGGGTTAGCTCCAGGTAATTCCTCACTGATTCCAGACCAAATCTGTTTAGCAGCAGAAATATTATTTTTTTCCTTACTGCCAGCCCTGCAGTTCAACCTGGACTGGCAGGTCAAGTCCTCGGCTTCACCTCCTCTTTTCCTTTTATGCTGCTCCAGCGAAGTCAAGAGCATGTTTGAAGGCAGTAATGGGATTTTCCTAGTGCGAGGGATCCTACAAGAGCAGCCAGCAGCTCCTGTCCGGGCCAGCAGCACGATGTCCCGGGGCAGGAGAGGGCTGCGAGGATGTGATGCTCCCTGGCAGCCTCAGCACGCAGATTCCCACTTTGGGAATGGTTAGCGGATGGCATAAATCAGCCCAGCTGTAAAGTCAATTGATCTGTCTTCCTCTACAGGCTGTTTTACCCCCAGCAAAAAGTTGAAAAGCAGATGATACAAAGCTCACTGCATTCCCCCCCAGCTCACCAGTGCTTTGCATCCCCAGGAGCCCTGCAAGAGAAATGGGGCATTCACCTCTCCAGGACCAAAGCAAGAAACAAAGTTTTTTTGCAAGCTCAGGGTCAAATTCTGGTTGTGTTCATACCTGTATAATCCAAGGTGGATCCTGGTCTGTCTCCATCCCTCTGCTGAGTTGGCCTGTAGAGAGTAGGGGAAAAGACTTTAACATCAACTCTCATCTGAATATATGAGCAGTAAATATCCAAGTGGGATAAAGCATATGTGAAGTCGCTTTTCAGAGCTGACATCCTCATTTTCATGCAGTAGCATCAGAAAAAATACATTGTGAATGACTCGGGGACATTTGTTTCCCACCAGCTGCAGAGGAAATTCTCTGCGCTTGCAAGGTGTGAGAGTCCTTCCCATGGGAAGATGGGACAGTGAATCTGGGAGCCAAAAATGAAGTTCTCTTCTTTTCCTCATTTCTACAGTGACTCTAGTGTCAGAGCTTTAATGAAGAGTTTTGACAATACATAACGTATATAAGTTGGCTCAGCTTTATGGATGTATTACCTCTTCTCTGCTAACAAGGGAATAGGGATCATCATTTCAGTTGAAAACAGACATACAAGTGCAGAAAGACTTAATATATGCAATTTTATACCRTCATTTTCCTAACCAGACCCCAAATGTCTTCATAAATCATTTGCTAATATGGAAAGGATAAGAACTTTTGAACATTTTGGGGTCCTGATGTGACCATTAATTGAGATACCCAGATTACAGACACAACCACCCCTACTTGAGCATAGCACTTGAAGTGAATAAATAGAGAGAAGGAATTATACATATTGTAAAGTTATACAGTGCAAAAGAATTCTTCAAGGAATACCACATCCTGAGCCTTAGACAAGGAAATCCAGGCCAGGCATTGTGGAAAAAATTAATACATTTCAAGGCCAGGCAGAATTATGAGGATGATCAATCTGAACAATCCAAGGTGCATAAACTCAGCTGTATTTTCCAACAAAGTGGAGTAAGTGTGAGTCTGTCGTGTAATCCAGCACCAAGGTGCAGGACTTGGGTTACAGACACCGAAGTCATCTGCATGAAAGGCTCACCAGAATCTCTTCACTTCTCTTCAGAAGAGATTCAAAAGCAAAAAGAGAATTAAAACTGCAGGTCAGCATTTCCAAATCACTGACCGTTACTCCAGGTGGGGAGAGCTACGCTGGTTAGTGCGCCCTGGTAGGGTGCGCAGCTCTACAAATCCCAGTGCACAGGGCAGATGGGCATTAGTGGAAGGCAATGGTCCATCAGACCTTCTGCTTGCACCAGCTAAGGGTTCCTGCCCAGCCTTACAGCCACCTCAGAGGCAACCAGTCCTAGAGTCACTCTTTGCTTACATCTGGGCAAGATTTACTCCCAAAGTGTGTTTTCCCAGCAAAGTTGCAGGGCACACTCATGTTGACAACATCCCCAAGCAACATAACAAGCTATGCCTCATGAGAAGCCGTCTGGAACGTGCTTCAAGATGAGCTGGTAGAAATTTGGGTGCAGGAAGTAGGACTGCATGGCTTGAAACCTAGGAGGCCAGGAAAGAACAACATCCTTCAGCACAAACACAAAGCTTTGGCTGTGAAAAATGGCTTGTCAAGAGAATGTGGAACAGGAGGGCATTTGAACTGGTGTCTATAAGAAGAAAATAAGACGACCCTTCTTTTTGAGTAGAGAAACATTATTCCTAGCATCTATATCCTTGTATAATTACTTTTGTTAAACATAGGTCCACATGCTTCTGAAGATACAACCCAAGAAGGCTAATATGGCATGTGCAAGAACATCTTAGTTATTAGTAGCTACTTTTTGCACAGCTTTCAGAGGTGTGCTGGGGCTAAAATAGTTAAAACATGTTTATTGGATGTGAATAAAGCCTCGTGGGTCACTCAAAAGTGACACAAAACTCAAACTGGAGTGGAGGTTAGCCTAGTGCAATTTCTGACAAGTTCCTTTGAAGGCAGAGTTGCAGTTTGTTATTTAATGAACTCTGACAGAGTGGTCCTCCAACAGGCCTGGAAATGTGTATTTCATTCTTAGGCTAAGAGTTTTGCCATCTACTAAGGGCTCTTGAGCTTTTCTCTTGATCTTCCCCACCTGGGGATGAGAATGTGCAAATTGACCTTGCCTCTTTTCATTCGTCTGATATTGGCACTCAAAGAAACTGATACCTTCCTATATTCAACTCTTGGCAGGTTGGTTTGCTGCTTCTTTGTGTTTCCTTCAGGAAGCAGAATAAGAATGTAAGTCACATTTAGCATGGGTACAATCCTGTGAGAAAGGGAGTGCGGGTTCTTGAAGGAGGTGCTGTGTTGTTCCCCTCACTTTGAGGCCCCTTTGGTGCCACTCTCCACTTTGATACTGTGGATTTAATTGGAAGCAAAGGCCCCGTTGCACTGTGCAGGAAGGCACATCCTGGCTGCGCTGGAGAACAGTTTCCAGGGGTGATTCTGTAGGAATCCATCCAGGGCACAGCTGAGTCTCAAACTCAGCTTTCTAACTAGRGTCACTGGGGTCCTGTGCATCAGAACAGTGAACCATGTACTTGGATAAGTTGGGCGACATGGTGTTATAGCCCTGACGAAACTAGATGCCAAATTGCTTCAGAGTTAAATGCAAACTTGAATGCTGGCATGGCTCAAAAGTTTCTAGGAAGAAACCACATACTTTAGAAGTTTAGCTCTGTTTTCCCAATCAAGATGTTCTTAAAACAATCTCAGGTGTGTGAAAGGCAGCCGAATCAACAACTCCTTATTCTGGGAAAACTGGTGAAGACACAAGGAAATTGAGATGCTTGGAACTGCAAGCTGAAATATCACATATGTAATGGTGTAATGTCTCCAGCCTTACATGCATGTTCTCTGCATAGAGCTAGGGTCACCTTTGGATGCGTCAGGACACCAGCATGGCCAATACCCCGGTCATCAGTTCTTAGGCTCGTGTAAGAAGCTGTTTGGTTGCCATATAGGTATACACTAGTCTGTGCACTCATGCATCTCTAAGCATTTTACTACTATTCATAAATTAAATCTCAGTGAAGCCTCCTGCTTCACTGATCTGTGAGTACCTCCATTTGATGAAGAAGCAAGATGAACTGGCAAGTTTAGTCACTTGGCTGAGCTCCCCCAGTCAGCTGCAGCTCTGGAGCCCCGACTCCCAGTCCTTCCTAGTAAACCTCAGTGCTTCATTATGGACACTTCCCATTTCAAAAAAGAGCAATGTAAGTGTGAGAACAAGTCTGCCTGCAACACACATACTGCAGGAGAGACCTCATGGTCCCAGAGCAATGTAACTGAAGGGCTTTCACCAGAGGAGGGTTTGCCGCCAAGGACATACCCAAGCTTCAGCACAGAGCATGCATAAGCCAGATGCCAGCCTTTTTCTTCTCACTGCCAGTTCAAATGTCAATCACATGCAGGCTCCTGATTTATAGCAAGTCATGCCACCACTCTTGCAAGCTGGAAGTGAGAATGCCTGCATGAAGCCCCACATGCCACCACAGAGTGCAGGACACATGGTGTGAAAGTGTCTCTTAACGAGAGTCCCTGTAGGTGTAGGGCAAGTGGCTGACACCATCACCCCCTAACAAGAGAATTTTGCACAAAGAGCAAACACGAGCATGTGGGCTAAGGCTGACAAAATACTGGTCAGAGATGAGCTGCAGCCCCAGAATTTGGCTCCAAGTCCAAATTTTTCCAAAGCTTAGGATCATTTAGGCCTGGAGCTGTGTTCAGCCTGTTGGAGACAGAAGATCTCGTAAAGACATGTCATCTGCTGCTTTGGTTTCTAGTGCCTAATCCAAATACCTACAATGAGCATATGGCACTCCTAACATCTTTGTCTTCTCCTCCCATTGTCCTCACATGTTCTCACCAACTTGCTTGAGTTAGTATCGTGTTTAGGGAAGCTTTGCCAACGCTTCTCAGCTTTGCAAGGAAACTAGATCTTTATCCCAGTTTGTCCTGAAGATAGTCTAGGAGTCTACATGTTTGTCTATGCTATAGGAACTACCCTTTGCTAATCATCCCCTTCTTGGCCCCAGGGTTAAGACAAAAGAGAAAGGGAGAAATAAATGCTGCCAAGTCTCAGTTGTGTGTGAGTAACAGATGGGTGGTTTATCCCTCCGCTGCTAAAGCCTCCTGGTGGTGCAGAGACATCCACCTGAGCTCCATCAGAGGCAGCATGACACCACCTTGCTCCTTACATCTGATGCCATGCAAATTGAACTATATGATTTCCAGGACCAGGTCAAAAGTCATTGGCAAGATCCCACTGCTGTATTCCACATACAGGTAACTCCTCCGAGGCCCAGAAGTGCTAGGGAGCATAAGGAAAGACAGGTAAGAAGCTCTTCATAGAGTCTTCCAGATCTGCTAAGACAGGTATTGATCATCACTGGAAGGCCCACACAGTTCAGTGCAGCCTCTGTGCAGGCACTTCTCCATTGTGCTCCCAGTGCACCCCACAGCTACCTCAATTTTTGTCAATATCTGATTATTGCCCTCCCCAGATAAAGGAAACATGATTATACATTGAAAATGCCAACATTTACTTTCATTTCTTCTTTTCTTATCCATGTCTCCCTCTTAGCTGGTAAGTGCTGCACAGCCTCTGTTTTGCCATGTATAGCAGTAGTGTGTGAATAATAAATAACAATGATATGATTTCAGCCAGAAAATAAACCCCATATGTGTCCTCAAGTGTCTCTTTTCTCTTGACGAATTCACACAAACATTGGTTCCAGAGACTGTTATAATCCTGTTTACTTGTCAATGCTTGGAGTGAGCATGTAATTACAGTTCCACTATAAGATACTTAACATGTAATTCAATGGCCAAGAGCTGCCACGTTATTATAGTCTTCTAAGGTTGGATTTATGCCCTGAAACCTGAATTAGTCCCAACAATTTCTGTTCAGAGGAGGATAATTTAATGCAAACATTCTCAAGCACACCAAAGAGCAAATTTCACTGAGACGAGAGACAACACAAGCAAGTAATTTTTATTTTTTTTTCAAGCTTTCTTTGCCACCACAGTTTTCTTGGACTTGTATCTTCCTAGCTAGGCAAAGGGTTTGTGTTTGAGTAGGGTGCAAAAGTGAAATGAAAAATACCAGTGGCAATGAAGAAAACTTAGGAATCAGTTCTGTCCTTGGGGACAGACACAAAACCTTTGGGACACATCTCTTACGGTGATACCCAGTGGTGCAACTTTGATGTCAGTACTGAGCTAAAAGATGAAGAAAGTTATAGGAGTCTCTGGCCTTTGCTCACTTATTCACCTCACTGCAGCTACATCTCTAGGATCTGTTGTTAAGCTACTGCCTGTCATACCATCATCACCAACAACATTAATTGGACCCTGCCTTAAAGTAATCCATCCTCAGCACCACAGGCCTACAGGCCTGTTCATACAAGACTCGCAGAGGGCTTTACATGTCCCGACTGCTTAAGCAATACAATGTGCCCAAGAATTTGGTCAGAGGCAAAATGGGGGTAGCTGCGTTTGCCACAATAAAGCTACACACTTGCCTATGGCCGAGGCTGCTCGAGGAACAGAGGAAGCAATCCAGCTCTTGGCTGCGTTCATTTTCTGCATGCCCAGTCCCATATTCTGTTCTGAGCCTCAGTTTACCATTTGTAAAAGGAGCTTTGGACTTTGAGTCTTCCCAAGGGCAGGGTGACACCAGCCATGGGACCCGTCTAGAGCAAGTGAGTCATCTACGGCAGTGGAGATGCCTGGGTCTCCTTCACCACCTTTCAGCAAGGTTGCCCTTCTCGAGCCATTTCCTGACTCCTGAAGCTCCTGGCCAGCCCTTTCAGTACAAACATAACGCAGACAGTTTTGTTACAAGGTGTAGAGGCCACAGCCAGGCTAAGAGTCCACAGGAGTCATGCGAATGCGGGCAGAAAGTCCCCAAAGCTCAGAGGAAGGAGAGCAGAGGAATGCAAGCACGGGGAGCACCTGGGACCTCAGGCTGCCAGCAAGCCCAGGTGTGCACCACACAGGCGGGGGGACCGTGACCGTGAGCCGGTGATGACAGCTCAGGGTCCCTAATACATTAGTTCTTGGGGTCTCACGTGCATCTGTTGGAGGGTTTGAGATTTGCCGTGGGCCGAGGGAATAATTAAGCAGGTGGGCTGCTGGCTGTCCAGCACGCCTGCCAAATTCAGGCCTGCTGGAAGTGGGTGTAACCCCATGGAAATCATGCAGGCATGTGGATGTATATGCAATATCCTCACCCATGCATGCACACAAACACATGGGGGAGAGGGAAGAGGCGAGTGCACGCACTGCCTTGGATGCATTTGCAGAAGCACAAGAAGACCCCAGGAAGAGAGATGCGTGATCTGCAATGCAGAACCGATCACCTGAGAGCCACCATACGCCCCTTGGAAAATGTCTGGCAGTTTAGCTCTCCTCTTAGCAACTCTCCACTCTTTTATTTAGGGAGAGTTCTCTAATGGGCTGCCAGAATAGCCAGGTTCATACAACGGTTACATTGTGCCATCTTCTGGTTAAAGGCTGTGGACTCCCTCTCCGGGAGTCCTGCTTAACTCCAGCACAGAAGAAAAGCTTTTTTCTTACGCCTTCAAGAAGTGAGATCTGGAGCTGCCCGGGCAGCTTGGCTGTTGTGGCGTAACAGCATTACCTGCAGAAATGAACTGCAAGCACAAGGCAGAGTTTGCGAAGATCACAGGGACATAGGAGCTGCCAAACAGAGCCCTGGTCTGCCAAGCCTGCTGTTCTTGCTTCCAGGAGAAATGACTCTTCAGCATATCTCTTCAGCRTGACGTTGGGATACCCCTATATCAATTTGGCCAGCTGTGTGGCTATGAACCACCTGTAGGTGATGAGCAAAGCCACAGGAAAGTGAAAAAGAAAGTAGACTCAGGAGGGTCCTCAGAGACAAAACATGTTCATCTCTCTACTAAGGAAGATCATAAATATCCATAAATGCATGAGGACACATGTTCAGAACAGCTGCCAATTACTCATCTGGATCATGAATATGGGGAACTGGATGTTCCCAGCCCACCCTTTGCTGCAGAAAAATGAAGATACACAACTGCAAAGGGATATGCGATCTTGGAAAGAGCTCTTCCTGGAGAAATAACTGGTCTGAATGTGCAAGCCTAGACTTGATGCAAAAAAATTAACTGACAAATCCTCTTGTTTTTCAGCAGCACAGTTTATAGTCCAAGTTTTAAAACATGGCCCCTGAAAGTAGAGCGATTTCCAGCACTGCCACATCACGCCCAACTCTGAGTTCACTTGCACCAACATAGCTCCCTTGATTTCGACAGCAACATTTCTCCACCTACCAGGATCATTTCGCAGGAGTAGGTGTGCAGGATGATGGGTTCAGAAGGAGCTAATTAGGCACAGATTAGACAGACAAATTAGAAACAATGACTTCACTAAATACTGGTTAAGCAAACACAGCTTCAGGGAAGATCTGTGCTAGGGATTGTCATCAGCAGTACTAGTATGAGCTGGATCAATTAGGTGCACAGCGGTCCCCACCAAAAAGCTGACATGTAATGATGTTGCTACAGGAGATGGTATGAAAGGATGAAATCATCTCCTGTTCCAAGGAAGGGGAAGTAGACGCTGCATTTCAGACACCGCAGAGCATGGGACCTGACAGACCGGTGGCTGCAAGCATTTGCCATCCTTGTAATATTTAATTATTTGGCTGTAATGAGCTCTGCAAATGTGTTTAGTCTCAAAATGTCTTTTTATAGTGCTCTGAAATTTCARGTAAATCAGGATCATTTTGAAAGCAGCCTGATGACAGGTATCAGCCAGCGCTGAGGTACCRCTTCGTTCTTAGCTTAAACTAAAGCAGAAGAAGCAGAGACAGAGAGTTTTACAAGATTTAGATGACTTCAGCCTAGTCTGCCCACTTATAATCTGCCTACACTTCCTAACATGCCAGGTATCTCTTTGCACAAGCTGTCATCAGGAGGAGATATGGGAACATGTCCAGATTTTGAAGTAATTCGGTAGGTTGTACCCTCAATGATCTGGCAGACGAGCAATCAGGAGCTTGGATTGCACCATGCTGCCGTCCAGCGGTGCGTGATGTCTCTGTGCATTACACGGACAGTGGGACTACGCTTACTGAGAGTCAGCTTACGCTTAGGCTTACATCAGGATCACCAACAGCAGAAGAAGGATTTTGGACCTGAAGTTGGAGGCTCAGTGGGTTGAAATGAGAACTGAAGCATATAACCATCTCATGGCAAGGCATAAGCTTTGCTAGCATCTGACCACTGCTGTTATCTAGTCATCTTCCAAGAATGAGTAAGTCCCTCCCTACAGTTGCATCATTGCTTGAACACGTTAGTAATAAAATATGAAGTGCTTTTCCTGCCTGCAAGCATACCAAATATCAGTCCTCCTTATATATCAGCTTTTAAACCTTGCAGCATTTTTCTTTTGATCATTTCTATGCCTACATTTCTTAGATTGTATGGGCCAGGACTGATTAAAATATTCAGTATGGGTCTTTCAGGACTGTGGGGTTGTGGGCTTCTGAGAGCAGCAACCTGAACTTGTATTTATTTCATTATTTACTGCAACTTTCACATTTTCTTTGAACTCATTTTTTTCCCCAGCTCTGTTTCTGGGTTGCTGTTCATTCATTGATGCCACAGTTTTCCTCCTCTCCACTCCAGTTTGGCTCTGTCCTCCTCCACTTTTGGCATCACAAGCCAACAGTTAAATTAAGGTTTTCTGCCAGGTCATCAGCACTGATGAACACACCTGCCCTTGGGGTATTTTGCAGGATCCCATAACTGGTGGCCTCACTCTCCCTTCCTGGAGGACAATCCCACTTCATCCCCTGTCTCCATTCCCTGCTCTGGTCATAGCAGGAGTTTTTGACCCATCCCTCCCTTTGCCCTTTTGCTGCTTCTCACCTGCAATACTCCAGCATTTCGCCGCAGGGGGGTCCCGGCCACCAGACCCCCATTCCCCATTCCTGGCAGTGCTGCCCACTCTCGGCATTCCTGTGTCCAGAGGGGCCGGCAGCCGGCTCTCRCTGCAAGCATCGCAGATGGTGCCCACAGCCCACAAACCTCCCTGATGCCCTCTGGGACCAAGAGAAGGAGCAAGTCCCCAGATGACCGGGAACTGCCCTGGTCTTGAAGGCATGAAATGAGAGTCACCTCCACTACTGACCTCCTTGGCACCCTGCTGCGTCCTGGGGAGCTCACCAATAGCAACAGCATTCCGCTCCTGGATAATATATAGTCTGAGCAAGTGTATTTTTAACCACTTAGTATTTTTATCCAGTTTCTAGCACAGCGCAATATCAAATACCCTGCTGAATCCCAGATATGTTATGGCTGCGCTAGATTCGCTGCAGCTACTAAATCAGGAAGGTAATAACACATTTGTTTGGCATGATCTATTTTTAATACACCCATGTTGTGTGCTGGCTACTGGATGCTTTTCTGCCAAATGTTGTTACACAAACTCCTTCAAAACAGTGTGAAGCCTGGACACTTCCCCAAAACAGACAACAAGCTAATAACACAGAAGATGCCAAGACCTGATTTCCCGATCTTCTTAAAGACAGGTACCATATTTGTTTGCTGCCAGTCTTCAGATGCCTCTGACCTGGAGATTTATTGACTTTATGTTCACTGTCAGGTTTTTTTCTCACTAGATGCCTGATCCTCTCATGTTGTCCAATTCCCATTGACAGCAGAGAGAATTTGGGCTGATCAAGGGCTAGAGGACATGGTCCTGGCTTTTTTCAGCTCCCCTGGGTGCATTTCATCTGCTGATTTATGTGAGAAATAGTTAGTTTGCCTTGGTGGAGAAACAAAAACACCCAAGTGCAAAAAGAAAAGGCAACTGAAGACACAATGGTCGTGTCGTTATTGAAATGTGCTTCTCACTTCAGAAACAACAGTCTGCGTTCAAACAAAGTGATAAGTGGGGACAGAGATTAAGCCAAAATAAACCTCCTTATCTTAAAAAAATTCAGCTTCCTAAAGCCAACCTGGAACTGATCTGTGTGAACAACAAGAGAAAGTGCAAGAAAGCTGAGATATTTCTTAAAATAATATTACTATAGGACCCAACAAAAAGTAAACTCTGCTCAGGGGACAAAAGTTATTTACAATTAGCACTGACACTATGCCCATGAGAGGTCAGATGGAGAGCAGAGCACTAACCCTTCTATGTCTTGCACGTTTAATTTACAAACATGGGCAACGATCCTGCAGGGAGATACCTTGGCCGGACATCAAACACCAAGTGGTTCTCATTGTCTGTGAACTTCCCTTTAAAAGCAACAGGACTTCTCCCAGCACGTAAGGTTAGAGACCTTTGGTTAAAAACTGTATTGGACTGATTTCACAAACTCCAATGAGGGAAGAAGGATGATTCCCAGTGCGTGGCACTGAGCAAGGGGCTTCGTTTCAAGCCCTGGCCTTGCGAGAGACTTCTTGGATACCTTTCCCCACCAAATTTACCTTCCCTGAGGTTGGATTGAAACAAAAAATATAAATCCTGAGTATATTCTTTATGAAAGGTTATAAATCCCTCTTGGGGAGTCAAACTCCCTCTTGGGAGTCAAACCCTCAGGTGCTGCAAACAGGCATTACACAGAAAACAACAGTTTAGGCTCAGTAAGGTCACTGACTGTATGGCAGGGGAGATTTCCCACACCACGCCTTGAACTCATTTCTCCTTAGGCCCCTGATCCAACCCAATAGAGGTAAACCAGAGGGCTAAGCTGAGTCTTCCCTGCACAGTGCAAACCCCTCCAGTGTCAGACAGAAATGCGTTTGCCCCAACCCCTCTCCCCACCTACAGCACACAGGTCAGCCCTGGGTTGGGGCATCCCCTCCTCCCTCCTGCCTTGCTGGGAATTGTCACTTAAGATTTACTTTGCTTGCTTGTTGTGCAGATTACTTTCCTTTATGCACAAAATATAAATGTACAGGGGGACACACATACATATTAAGATGCATGCACACCAGCCTATGCGTACGGGCTCCATCTTTGTCTTTTAGTTAACATAACCAATCAGGAAAAAAAAGGGAAGAAAGAGATGTCATGTCATGAAACCTCCAGGACCTCTGTGATTTCTGCATGTGAGAAGCCATCCGGTTGCCACCATGGGCCACCACCCTTCAGCCGGCCTGACTTTTGTTCTTCAGGTTAGCAACAAACTGGTCCACCCCAGGGTTTTGCCTAATAAATATGCTGTAAACTGAAATGTCCAGCTAGTGGTTCACAYAGGTTCTGAAGGACTTTTAGGGTACCACTACTACACAACCCTGAGGGAGGGCTGTGCCAGATGTGAGCCCCCCAGTTGGCTCACCATCTTCTTCCACTCCAGGATTACAGCGGTGTTAGCTCCAAGTGAACGATGCTGCAGGTGCACCATGACACACCTGAAGGAAGCGCTGGACTGTTTGAGAGATGTTATTACCCACATGGCACTGCCAGTGGACAAACTGACATCTCCATGTGGTAAACGTAGGGCTGTGGATGTGCCCAAAGGTCTGACAGTCCAATGCAATCCCACAGGAGCCAAGTCCATCACTGAGCTCAGACCAAGAAAAGCCTGGGGCTTTGCCAAGTATTTTGCAGAGGGAGGAGAAGGTCTTCTCCTGGGACACTGTTTCCCAGCAGGGCAGAGAAGAAATGACACTTCAGGCATGCCCACCCCGCCTGGGCACCTTCTGGAGCCGGATCTAACAGTGTTATCCCCCACTAAAGCCCATGTCCAACCGGTATGGCTGCTGGAAGAAGTCCAGCCCCATCATCAAACCATCCATGAAGGGAAGGCACTAATGAAGCAGAGCATCCACTGGGAAAGGCTGTTTCTCCTTTTCTGACTTGCAGAGASTCTTTCAACACCGTTTCAATCATATGACACACTCGACAGCAATGCGGCCTGAATTGTTGCTCCTCAGGGGTCTGTCTGCCAAGAAAACTGAGGAATGACTCATGTCGTGGCATTCGGAGCGAGGGGAGGGCAGGACCGGGAGGTGACTAATGATTCAAAAGCACAGAGGTTTACTTCCAATGGAGGACAAGCCAGTCCTACGCATGATGCAGGAAAAGGGCCTTGCAGCCCATCGGGACGACGGAGCAGAGCAATGGGTATGTGAACGGTGGAGAAATGCATCCCTGTCCTAAGGCAGAGACAGCATTGCCATGAAGAGGCAAGTGATACACATCTGCTCCACCATGGACTGGGAGACTCGGAGGATATGGATGGTTCAAAGCTGAAGCAGATCATTAGAAAATAGATGAGGGCTCTTTGGTGGCAACCTGAAATGGGGTTTGGAGGTTTCTGCTGAATTTCTTCCTAAATCACAGGAAAGGCTCAGTGGGGACATTCAAGAAAAGGGCCAAGACAGCCCTTCCTCAGTCAGAGGAGGAAAATTTGTTAGACCTGTGTTGTATTCTCTCCCAATGGAGATGCACTGTGATCCACGCAATATCTGTGTTGGAGACACCCAGATCTGCTCTAATGATATTTTTGGGAGATGCACTCAATGAACCCTTGAAAGCAGGCTGCACAAGGGGAAGAATACATCCCCTTTGCTTCCCCAAATATTTGCTTTTCATCCATGACTTTAGCCATAACAAACCACCCATTTACAGAGCCCAAGTGGCCCATGTTTTTCACTTCTTGCATTGCATTCACTTCTCACTTAACAAATCACATGGAAAAAAGCTGTACCTCCTTTCCCATCCCCTGTCCAAAGGAGAGACTCAAGCAGGGGGAGGTGGAAAACTGTTATAAAACCAGTGGCTCCTTGTTACATCTCTGCTCCTCTGCTTTCTTGCATATCTTTCTCCGTAAGAGTCCCATCCTGCTATACATACTAGCCTCCTCCAACCCAGGCTGGGCATCTCGCAGGAGGCAACAGCACCTCAGGAGCCAGGAAGGACCATGTGAATTTTAGGGGAAAACGGACAAGTTCTGGAGAAATTATACCCAAAGAGGCAGTTTTGCCTTGAAACTAATATTGAATATGTGGCTGTGCTTATGCGACACTTGACACTGCCGAAAGGAGCGTGGAGTGGGAAAATAAAACAGCCCCCGCCCCTCCGCTTACTGCCAGCACCAAGTGTGTCCAACTGCTAAAATGGAGACAGCTCACCAGCTACGGGGCACTGGGTCAGGCTGCAGCTCCCTCGTTGCTGGTGGGCATCAGGAAAAGCAAGAGGGACAGGTTGCCCAGCGGTCCTGGGGACGAGCGGCGGCTGAGCGCAGCCCCATCCGGGCGCAAGGCTGGCGGGCAGAGGTTGAGGCTGGCTCCTGGCGTAACTAAAGCACGGATGGGGTTTGCATTTGGCGGGGGGTGGAGTGGCTGCTGTGCCTTTGCGTCTGGGCCAGCTGCTGAGACGGTGTCTGGACCCAGGCACTGATTAGAAATTATCCCAGACGGAGCAGGGCGAGGGCAAGGGGGGAGAAGTGAGTGATGGATTAACCCGTTTTGAGTCACACTCTCCCTATAAAGAGTGGGTTACTTTCTGTTCCGACGCTGAGTTACRCTAAGAGGCATTGCTGAGAAAGGGCCTGGGCAAGATTTATTTATCTTGAATCCCTTTAAACATTTCAACGCCCTGTGGCTGTGCACCCAGCGAGCCTGTGAAACCGCATGCCTTGCAGTTCCTACCCTCTCCCCGCTCTTCCCTCCTGGTTGTTTCACTCCCTCCTTGGTGCAAGCCAGATATTGCTTGTCAAAATTAAAAATTAAGCCATAGGAGGCACRCACTTGGCTTTCCCCTATGCCCATCTGGTAAAGCCCTGATCCTGCCTGGGGATGGTGGGACTTCTCATAAGCACATAATCAGCACTAAAAGACCCCACAGCCTCTTTTTTTCTTTAAGGTCCAAGGCAATATGGATGCTGGGAACAGCACAGCATGGGTCACTCCCTTGAAATCATATTAAATTTGGAGTGCCTCGTGCCGCACACAGGGTGAGGCTTCACGTGTCTTGGGACGAGCTCCTACATCTGCAATCCATCACTCGCAGACCCAGCCAAGGAGGCGACGCGATACAGCCCATTTGTTAACTTCTCTGTCCTGCTGACTAATGAAACATGGCAGGGATGGTTTATGGGCTAGCCCAGAATCACACAGGAGCCCCAGCACCCTTGTTTCCATCCAGCATGTTTGCCTGGAGGATGCACTGAAACTGTCGGGGCTCTGCAGGAACAGGGTAGCTGTTAGTTACATGTAAGATGCTCCACCAACTTCAGGAGAGTTGCAAAAATGGAAAAGGATAGTAGTTGATCCCAAAGACTTACTTGCAAAAGGAACAGCCAAAGCACACAGATTTGACCTATTCTTGCACTACTGGATGAATTTTTCTTGCTGTTGAATCTGAGTTGAAGGGCTTGCAGCTCAGCGTTACCCTTCCAAGCTGCCCTCTATTCAAAAAGCATCTTCCCCCCCACCTCCAAAAACATGACGTTCACCACCCATCAAGGCAAGAATTCCTTGGCAAGACAGGTGGACATTTCAGGCTTCTTCCTCCCAAGCATCCTCAGTACCTTCACTGCATGGCAGACTCTCCTTGCCACACCGCCTGGCAAATGCTGTACTTCACTATCTTGCTGTTTCTACCATTACAATATTTTAGCACCATTTAGAACAATTTCATCCAAAGATCTCAAAGTACTTTACAAGGTTTAGTTAATTAAGCCACTGAAGTATTATTACATCTCTCTTATGGAAGAGAAAGCCAAGCAAAGATGTTAAATGACTTGCCAAACGTAATATGAGTCAGTAGCTAAGTTGGGAAAAGAACCCAGGAGTCCTGACTCTTAACCCAAGGCTGTAAACCATTTTTCTTTATAAAACAGAAATTAAGCAAGCAGAAGGGTGGCAGCACGGCTTTTCCTTTTACTTGAGCTGCCTTATAATTAGGACAGCAAGAAAAATATTGATTCCTAATCTTAGAACTTGGTACATTTGTTTGAAATGGACTGCGTGGAAGCTTTGGGGGGCTTGCTGCCTTTTGAAATTCTCACATCGCAGTCGTATTTAAAGAAGCTATTGTGCTAGCAGGAGTTATGGGCTTGTTGCAGAAATGAGCTCTGTGTTATCTAGGAAGTCAGAGCAGATCATTGAAACATCACTTCAAAACGGTCTGACAAATCTATGACATCTTCCTGCTAACTAAAGGCATTAAAGCCACCAGAACAAGTTACCGTTTGTTCGCTCTATTACCAAAGAGACAAAAAAGGGAACGTAAAGGTGATTTCTCTTGCAGAAAAGGACTCCTCTTCCTCCAGCCCAGTCCAGGATCTGCAAGTGGAACTGCTCCAAGTCTAAAGATAAACACAGCGATAGCAAGGACATTTCCACAAGGAGACCAAGGAATTTGAAAGAGGAAGGAGTAACTGGGACCCCAATGAGCCATTTGCCTGTATCCTGCTGTCCGTAAGTTTTATAAATTATGGGGGAAAAAAATGGTGTGCGTAACTGAAAGCTGCCCCTAGGCACCAATAATTTGTCTGACCTGCACTTAGACGACCAATCCGCTCGGCTCTAACTAGCCTTGGCAGCCTCGTGCGGGTCGTATTTTTACATGGATGAACTGTTCTTCAACAATTTCCTCCAGTGTGCTAGCAGCACAAACAGGCTTTTCTTTGCAAGCAGGTATGTGTGCCTTCTTTTTCCAGTTATTTCTTTTCTCACACACGTGGTTCATGTGGCCATTTGCAAAGAAGAAACGCCCAGCCCCCTCGCTCTTTCCTACTAGCAGTGTTGCTGTAAGCCCTGTTGCAGTTTTATGGGGCAGGGATGAAGGTTTGCTTAGGTTTGGACTCCCCTGTTTTAGGAGGCAACAGCATCACCTTTTCCTTCCATTTTTCCAAGTCCTATTCCTATGTCTCCCTAATATTTCCTTGCAGTATCATGTTTTATTACTCAAGAAATGTACTTATGCTCATAGTGACAGCCAGAATTTACAGTTGCAAAATTCCCATTGCTTTCTGGGGTAATTCTGAGGCTGAATTAGACATCCAGGAGAAATCACTGTGAAGAAGGGGAGAGAGCTGGGAAAGCTGTGCCATCACCTCTCTAAATCCAGGGCTCTCATCCTATGAGATTGCTTGCCATGGCCAAAGCCGTGTAGCCCCTTGGGTCTGTGGGATTGAAGATACGGTGAGAAACACATTAAGAAAAAAAAGCAGGTGACAAAGGCACTGTCAGAGATACACAGATATACAAAAAAAAATATATATATTTGCCCTTTCTGGGAAGGAATTCATCATATGCACCAAAAGCCGCATGACCTCAGGGTGTAAGCGCAGGATTTAGGACCTTGTAGGAATTTGCCCTCGCTCTTTATTTAACGCCGAGTAGGATTGCGCCTGTATGAACTGAACACATCCAGTGGTTTCCCTCAGACATTTTGATGATGGATTGCTGGCATCACTTGTTTTCTTTTGAAGGCAATTCATTTATCAGAGACAATTACTCAACTGATAAGTTCAGTGTGTTCAGCTGTTCGTGGCTACACAGCAGCTACAGGCCAATAAATATGAGCTGCAATTAGCCTGATTAATGATTTCAGATCACTAAACTGCAGCTTTGTTTAAGATAAGGCTCTAATAAGCTTTTCTGCTGAATCTGGCAAGTTTACCGGTGTTGGTGACACTACCTTCATTGTCAGCACCCCAAGCCCAGCAGCTCCTTCAGTCTGACTTTGTGATAAAGCGAGTCCCACTCCTCGGGACCTCTGAAGTGCTCAGCAGGTGTTTGGTGGGCGGCGTATGGGGAACCCCTTTCCATTTGCCACATAGCAAAGCTCTAAGGAAATTGTTTCCAAATGTCCCTTAATTTAGAAGTTTACTTCCCCCCCTCCTCAGCCTCCTGTTTCACTCCTCGGGGCTGCTGACCTTCACCTCTGCTGCCATCCTTCAGCCGCCGCGTGAATCCTGACACTGAGCCAGCCGCGGGTGTCTCAGAGCATAGAGCAATGAGCCAGGGGAAGAGAAACTATAAGACCCCAAACATTGTGAGCAGATTTTTAAGCAACGGAGAGCAGGTTTTAAGAGGACCACGTTTGATTTAACGTGTTGGCAGGCACCGACACTGCTACGGTGAGACTTGCAGAGCACAGAGCTGCATGTGCTGATAGCAATCCCTTCAGATGGGACGGCATTTGCGTTTCATTCATTTTCTGGTTGTGAAGAACATGAATGTGAATGCATGTGTGCATATACGTGTACCTGCATGCTCTATCCCTGCTGCCCTCTGCTAAAGCAATCGACGTCATTGATTTTTGTGCCACAAGCCCAGACTGGTAAGGACTGTGGTTGTGGTGCAGCAGTTTCAGAGTTACAAGCCCCGCTAAGCTCCAAGCACAGGCTCGAATCGGCTGTGAAATGAGCTGGGTTTCACCACACTACATCTAGCGCGCTTTACACAGACCCAGTCCCACCTCCCGCTCCTCCCAGCGAAGACATTTTCAGGCTGAAGAAGAACTTCTGGGCACTGCAGACCTCCAGAGATTTGATTTCAGTGATTTGGGGAATGATGCGATTGGCATTTTGCTTTAGATGAACATCAGGTGAAATTCAGAGCACCACTATTAGATGTTCCAGCTATAACATAGGCACTTGCCTCCAGCATCTCACTCAGGGTCTTTAAGTGGGGTGTCCTCCCTGAAGTCAGGGGAGAGAAACGGGCCATTTGCTGCTAGTAGGAATCTGCTGGTTTCTGGGCTCAAGGTAACACCACGCACAGGGACACAGCTGCATTCCCAGCCCTTTTGCAAGTTTAGGTGCTAAATTAGCACTGCAGTTATTTCATCCCAAGGTGAGAGTCTCAGGTCTCCTTCCAAGGAAGAAATGATGGGAGAAGGCATCCACCTCTTGAGTCAGGGTCCTACAGCTGCAGCGTTTCCTTGTGCAGTGCAAGATCTTGGGTTCAGCTCCTGCRTCAGCATGGGGGAATAACAATGCAGCAACACAGCTGCATTTCACCTCCACACTTTGAATCTGGATCTCTGCATGGCCCCAAGGAGCAGGGAGGAGAGCCGTGGAGCCTGCAGCAGCCACAGCCAGGACAAGGAGGAGGAGGAGGAGGTCGTTCTTGCTCGTGCCACTTCCAGGGCCCTTCATGCATTTTACATTACGCTGTAGAGGAAAATATGCTGCAGCTGTTAATTTTATGCCCCCCTCGTTGCTTGAGTTTACCCTGAGAATCCATTTAAAACATGGCCTAAACATGTAGAAATCAACACATTTCCCTGGGAAATGACGGGTAATAGGTATATTTTATTAGCTTAATTGAAATTGCTATCTCCCATACCGGCAACGCAGAAATCTTTGTCAGCCACAGCCAAACACTGAACTGTTTACCCAGATGTCCCCAAGGGCTCAATAAAGGGAAAAAAACAAAACAAACCCACCCCAAACTGTAGGCACGCAGGGCTGTGTACTCAGGGACCTGGATGTGCTCATTTTGCAACCAAGCCTGAGGCCAGGAAGGCTCTAAGGAACCCTCCTGGAGGAGCCTTTGTCCTGGGAGCCGTCCACTCACCTGCTGGTCTGAAGGACTGAGAAAGGACAACAGGAAAGGAGGAGAACAGGAAAGGAGGAATTGTTGATCCAGAGATTTTATACAGTCCGTGCAATCATCTGATCTTTGTTTTAGAGAGAAGGGAGATTTTGGTGCGATTTTTTTTGTAGTCTGTGGCTGCTTCCTTACATCATGAAAAGGAAATATGCCCATCAGAAACTTCACCTATAACTTTGGGACTGGTTCAGATGAAATCTCATCGTTGCTCAGATCTCTGGGTTTTCCTTACTGGAGGGATTTATCTACTGAATGCAAACTGGAGACCAACCATCTTCCAGTAAGAACCTGCTGATGTGATTAAAACTGTAGGATTGCCATGAGAATGCCCCAGAAGTGAGAAGAGAAATCCTGGAAAGTTTTGAAGACCATAAAACCTTAACCCAGCATTTCAGCCCCTTCTCAAGGCTGCGTATCTATTGATTTCAAAATTTCCCAGGTTGCCACAAGAACACCTTTCCTTGGGGTGATGCTGGCACATTGATACCCTGAGAACCCAGAAGCACGCTAAGAGGTGGAAAAAGGATATTTTTATTTTCCACAGACCTCAAAAAGAAAGTCTGTGTCTGACTCCAGGTTCCTATGGATTCGTGGCCTTGGAATTAATTTGCTAAAAGCTCACATTCTGCTCCTACAGAAAACCATCAGCAAACTGCTTGGAGCCGGTCAAATTTTAAAAGGAGCTACCAACAGAAAACAAGGTGAAGACCATGTATAGTTTTAGATCCCACAGAAAAGCTACTAGTCATGTGCTGTAGCAAAGGGAGACCAAATCTAAAACTACTACAATATCACAGGGAAAAATAGCAAAGGAACCCAGGTTACATTGAAGGCTGGATCAAAAATATGAAGTCAATGTTATCATGACATCAGTTTTACAGGGTCCTACACTAGTGACATTTTGGGGGAATTATTTCTAACATACACTGGGACAAACGTGCTCAGAAAGTGGCCAAGAGGCAAACGAAGCCAAATCAATGCACAGTRACACATGGCCAACTCCTGGGCTTGGCTACACCAGAGTAATTTCCAGCTGATCAGCTTTGTTGTCCCTGCAGCTACGCTGGCTTCAGGCCTGGAAAGCTAAAGGTGGACCTTCATATGCACACTAAAAAGATCCGAAGCAGCAGGAAGCTGAACCAAGTGGGAGGATGAGATGAAAAGAGGAGGAAGACTTTGCTGAGATGAAAGACAGGAGCAGCGGCAGTCTGGAGAAGACAATTTATGGACCAATTTCCACAGCCTGGTTTCTAGAAAGACGCGGTTTTGGCACGTGCACTATGTTCCATCCCTTGCCAGCCCAACTGGGATTTTAGCAGGCATGATGACAGCAATCCCCTGCGAGAAGACAGTTATGCCAACACATACCTCATTGGCTGCAGCATGGCTGGGGGCCAGGGAAAATAGCAAAGGTGACATGATGAGGTACTAAATGAGGTAGCTGAAGAGGTCTCATCCTAAGGTGGAGAAGGGGAAGGCTATGGCCAGAGTCACAGCTCATGCTCTCAATGCAACCCATGCCAAACCCACCAACTCTGATGGTGGAGAGGATGGTTTGGCCCAGCATGGAGGGAGAAATGGTGTGAACAAGAGCAGGGAAGACACAGCTGCCCATGGGCTGTACCATGCCCATGCAGAGAGAAAAGTCAGCAGACTGGACAGGGAAAGGAAAAATCCACCGGTATGAAAAGCCCTGTAGGAAGCCCTCCCTGAGGAAAGCTTTCCTGAAGGAAAGCTAAGGGGATGATGAGGCTTTTGCTATTTTGACCCAGACGGAGGGAGAGTCCAGACCCACAGCAACATAAAGGTCTAGCCTATGGCTTGGTTTTCATGGACGGAGCGTGACAGCTTCAGCCCAGCACTTGGAGGACTCATCACCAAAACCATAAGCTAAGAAGAAAATCAGTTCTACCAACTGAAAAATAGTTTTACCAACTGTGTCAACTGAAAAAGAGAGTCTTTCCCAATTACCTTGCTCCATAAAGTAAGTCCGCAAGCCTCAAAGCCCATATAGTTTCTTTTCAGCAATTTGTTTTTTTGGGAAAGGTGGAAATAATCTTAGTCAAGACCCCATTTCCCCCTTGTTAAAAAAATAGCTTGAAAAACTTTTGCTAAATCTTAGCATCAGTCTTGTGACCAAGGAGTGAACAAACCAATACAGTTGTATTGGGTCTGGCTGAGATGGAGGTAATTTTCCCCATAGCAGCCCTCATAGTGCTGTGCTTTGTATTGGTAGCTAGAAAGGTGTTGGTAACACACCAATGTTTTGGCTACTGCTGAGCAGTGCTCGCACAGCATCCAGGCTGTCTCTCCAATATTCCCCCTCACCAGTAGGCTGGGGGCGGGCAAGATCTTGGGAGGGGACATAGCCAGGACAGCTGACCCCAGCTGACCAAAGGGATATTCCATACCATATGATGTCTGCTCAGCAATGAAGGCTAAGAGAAAGGAGGAGGAGAGAGGGGCATTCGTTATTACGATGTTTGTCTTCCAGAGCAACCACTATGTGTACTGAAGCTCTAATTCCCGGGAAGTGGCTGGACATCACCTACTGACGGGAAGTAGAGAATAAATCCTTTGTTTTCTTTTGCTTCCGCACACAGCCTTTGCTTTTGCTTTATTAAACTGCCTTTATCTTGACTCATGAGGTTTTTTTCCATCTTATTTTCTCCTCCCCACCCCATCCTGCTGAGGAGGGGAGTGATAGAGCAGCTTGGTGGGCACCTGGCGTCCAGCCAAGGTCAACCCACCACAACAGTTTAATTTTAGTCCAGTTCACATCTTTGCATTTCTTCTCTGGACAGTGTAGGGCAGGATGGGAAAGCTGATGTTGAAGGGTCTCCCTCCTGCATTACCCTTATTCCCTTTTCAAGCGAGTGGTCTTTCACCTTTCTCAGGCAGTTCATTCAGACCAGTTTAAAATGATAACATAAACCCAGTGATTACTCTGGCAATACCCCCTGGCTACAGGAGGCTGTTGAAGCTGCACTGAAAGTTTCTGAATCTGCAAATGTCAAGATCTTTCAGAAAACTGGAGGGGGTGATGCAAAGAGGCTAAAGAGGCAAAATTGCCCAATTGTCACATGGATGGGCAGATCCTGGCCATGCTGTCACCATCAGTTGGATCACACATGCCATCGAGTGATGCCTTTGGCGAAGGGGGCTGGGACCATAGACAGTCCCAATTATAACGACCGACAGGCAAGCGTGCAACAGGGGGATAACAAATGGCCACAAATATCTTTTACCGAGCAAGCGAGGGGGAGGCAGCAGCCCCCCAACCTTGTGCTGGGCAGGGGAGGTTTATTTAATCTACCCAGCCCCCTCCGCCGACCCCAGATCATTTCCTCCTTCAACAGCTGCAGCCATGGGGGACAGAGGAGCGTGGAGACATACAGCTGTCCCTCGCCGATCGCCGCGCACCCCTGCCGAGGCTTGCAGGATCCAACCCTGGGACCAGCTCCCCCAGCCTCTTCTCAACCCCAGTCCTTGTGAGCTGTTTGGGACAATTTGAAAAAGTTTCTTTTTTTCTCGCTGCAACCATATTGGTTTGGAAAATAAAAGATATAGCTGCTCCTTGCAAACTTTACCTAGTTTACAGCCTTCAACTAGCAAAGCCACGGTGTGATGATAGAAATACACATTATTTGCAAAGCCAGGTCACTGAGTGGGCAATACCTTGATTTGTATTTTAAGTATTACACATAAACATGTTTCTCCTTGACCAGCACACCAGCTCTGTGAGATGGTTCCGGCACACGCTGCTCTTGATCTATACCCCTAGCACGTGAAGAGGGATGATACTTTTTGCAAAATTCAGCTGTCATGAAGCTCTTACAGCAGTTTGTTAAACGTCCTCTCTAAGCATTACAGGCAAAGGGTTTGGGTTATCTGCATCAATTTTTAGTGTTTTGGAGGAAAGGTTTTTTTTTTTTTTTTGCCAGTCAGCTGAAGGGGATTTCTGAACAGGAGGAATCTCACGGTGGTGAATGTCACTTCTCACAGGGAGGTCTTTTTCCATGGCAAGATTTGCACAGTTGGAATCTGAACAGAATAAACCTACAGACTGACCGAACACAAATGGGCCTTTTAAAAGGTCTGTGTCAGATTTGTTAATGCTGGTCCACAAAGACCTGGCTGCAGTCAGGAGGACAAAGGGTTTAAAAGAAGACGCATCCTCAAACTGGGCTGGATTCCCCAGTACAAAGGGGACCAGAACAAGGGCACTAAGTGCATTTCTCCTTTTTTTTGGGTCCTATTTAGTTTGACCCTACCCATAGCACAGTTTCCTGGCCTGGCTCTGTATAAATGACAACTTTATTCAGTTGAACTGCTCTTTTCCTAACCTGGATTTTTTTTTTGGACACAAAAAGTTCAGTATTAGACATAATCACTTTTTGGCATGCTATATAAATAAGCATTTTTGTTAGATTGATTGGCTCTGTGTAAAGACCTAAAAGGAATAAAGTTCTACTATTCACCATTGTCAAAGCAATACCCCAGACTCCTAATCAAATCTGCTGCTGCAAAAGTAGAAAAAATAATAACCCTGCTATAATTAACTTGCCTGGAGCCACCGCTCTGACACCATGAACCTGAATTTTTCTGTGCTGCGTAGGGACTTGACTGATACATTTTTTCCTAAGTCATAAAGTCATTTTCTTGATGGCACAGCATATTCTCCCAAGGGGCATCACAAGATGCACAGGCACCTGGGTTAGATCTCAATGTTGTTAGAGAAAGAGCACAACCATTTCAATGTACATAGGTTGAGGATGCAAGAATGCAGAATTAGAGAACTACAAACTGCCCAAAACTGCAGCCACATCATATCCACACATATCAACACTGATGGTCCTCATAGCAAATTTAAACCATCTCAAATTGACAATAGCTGAATTTGGGAAAAAAATCAGTATCATCACTGTTCAGATACTTAATGGCAGTAACAGACTTGTTAGGCAATCAGTCTTATCTTGACAAATTTGATGCTGATGCTTTGAGCTCTGGGCAGGAGGTTGGATCTCCAGAGATCCCCCCAGCCCCTGTTTCTCAATGGTTGTGTGTGGGTCTGTTCTTTCCTTTGCCACCGGTAGGACCTCAGAATTTCATTAACGAATAAAAAAATCTGCTTCTCACTGGAGACAGGAAAAAAAACATTTTCATGCTACTGTTTACATGTTTTGGAATATTAAAAAAAAAAAACCACACTACTCATTGTCATCATTTATATACTTTTTTTTTTTCCCCAAAGTTGTACGTATTCTTAAGATCTCATGCAAACAACATGCTATCAATGCAAACAGCCTGGAGCATTTCAAGGAAAAGCAAGCATTGAGGAACAAGATTTTTTGAGAGAGATTAGTGATTTAGATGCTTCCATTTGCATTTTCATATAGAAACAGAGTTTAATTTTATCTTTGTGCGTAAGATATTTGGGGTCAAGAGACCAGTGTCTGGACCTCTTAGGAATTTCTCTTTTTGAAGACCATGGCAATAAAAGGATGCCCAACCTGCCACGCTTCTCCATTCTTTCCCAATTCTCCAAGTGACATGAAATGTTTCTAAATTAGATTATTAATTATCAAGCCGCCAGACCAGCCTCTCAGCAACTGCATAAAACCAGCTTTACCAGTTGTATAGATAGCAATGTCACCTCCAGAAAGCGTACAGGAAAGCAGATTCTGCACATGACCCTGCAACAGTCTATTGCTTTCACCTCACCTCTCCACTTCTCCTTTCAAATAAAAGGAGTTTTTCCTTTTATTTCTGATCAGCCTCATACACGTCATCCCCATTTCACACGTAAGGAGAGGTTGCCCAGCCAGACTAAGTGCCACAGTCTGACCATGCAGGGTCTGACTTAATCTTTGTGCAGAAGATGGCATTTAAGATCAAGGGAGCAATGGAGCGACGTGCCCATGAGCGACAGCTTAGCTAGGGCATTGCGTTCCTGGGTTCACAGTCTTGTCCAAAAGCTAGATTGCAATGAGAAAAAAAGTATTTTGGAAGGCTCTCTTAGCAGTATGTCTCTGAAAAAGTCCCCATTCACTAAAGCCACTCTTTGTCCAGAGGACACAGGAGCAGTGGAAGACATACAGGTAGGCATTAGCACTGCTGGACGTCTTCCCAAAACTGTCCTGCATGTTGTTGCCAGTGCAGGGTATGTTTTCCAAAATGCTGCTACCCCATACCATGGAGGGCTATGGGGTAAGAGCAGTTTGGATTTGAATCTCAGACTAAATATTATTGCAGCTCTTTCATCAAGAAAAAATATTTCGTATACTGCCCAAACCCACTTCTTATCCTCATTGCTAACAGGAGGTAGAGGGCAGGGAGGAAAAGATGACCCTCATTGCTCTAGCGCAGGCTTTGTGCTGCTGGCTTGAATACTTGCAGTGAAGCTGAAAATGTTCCTAAAGCCCTGGCACTCCTCTGCAGTTCAGCTATTGGGACCGGGAGGAGGAGAGGAATTTGGGTGAATGACCATGAAACTTATCGCACAAGCAGAACTCAGTGTTCCTGCCTATTTCCAAAGGGGAGACAGGAGCCAGCCGGGAAACAGAGCGAGACCTAAAAAGCACACAAACCAAATTTGATTAACTGAAGAGGTAGAAGAACAGCAAGTTAGTCTCACTTTGAGGATTTTATACCAATGCATAAAAACACATTCGTGTTTAGGCTTCCAAGCCTAAAGTAGTTGTGGGAAGGAAGAGGGGGGCTCTTTTAATTAAAAATATTTCTTGAAATTTTATTTTTAAAAAACCCTAGTGCTCTTCAAAACAGTTTTGACAGTGTGGTCTCCAGGTGGAGAGGTGATCACAGCTTATCGGCATGATGGGGATGGAGGGAGGGAAGGTACTGATCATACATAGGACACTGCAAGAGCCTATTTGCAGAGGGAAGTCTGTAATGCACGTGGATGAGCTTTTTAGATGTCTTAGCACCAAAGCAAGATGAACCCACGTGCACCATGGAATGAAGAGCCCTGCCAGCGTCCAGGCTGCGGAGATGCCCTTGGTCACTGGTAAATGAGTGTTCATTGGGTGATCCTGACCATCGCCTGGATGAGCGAGGTGGTAAGGCCATGCTGTCTCTTTTATCGCTGTCTTCATTTCTGTTTCCCATGCTGAAGTGGCTCAAGCTGGGCTGAATGAGGTTTCACCCAAACGGTCTACACTTGTTCTTTTGGGTGTCAAGGCAGGGGTAACCAAAAAGCACCAGCCCCGCAAGTGTTTTCCTACACTCGTGATTGTACATCATCACTCATGCTATGCAGTCAGGCACGCCCCGCACAACTGAAAACGGCCTTTGTTCCTCTGTGAAGGAGCATGTGTTCCCCCTGAGTGATCCACAGCCTTTTTGAAAAATCACATCACCATTCCCATGGTTGCTGCACATGGACTATGGTCTTCCAAACCACGTCCTGGGCAAAACGCACACTGGGCCAGACCCGTGCCCTCTCCCTCCGGTACCCAGACCACTGTCCCAGCAGCAGGCCTGACCTTTGGATGAGAAAGCGAGGGTCCTGCTTGCACCACACTTTTCAAAGAGCACATTAACCCTGATTGTCTTGGCTAACTCTCTGGAATTTCCTTCCTTGCCCCGGAGACAGAGCATTCTGTGGAAATGAAAATTAATACTTACAGGCGGCTTGAGTTTGGGTGTGTTTTCAATTATATATTTAAAAAAAAAAAAAAAAAGGAGAGTGAAAATTCAGTGGCTGCTACAAATAAGCCCATTTTAATTGTAAATCCATTTAGCAGGAGGTGGAATTAATCACCTAAAAGAGCGCGGGGGGAGAGCCCAGAAGTTGCGCACAAAGCAAGGAGAGTGCGAATCACACAGTTGGCATGAGATCCCATTTCATTTTTGTTAAGTGCAGGGGTTTTAAGTCCCTGAATATCTCACTGTTCTTTCCCTCCTGTTCTCCAGAGGGAGAACAAATGCAAATGGTGTCGTGTTAGAAGGGGCTAAAAGGGCACCCTGTAATAATCCAGTGTGCGAAACCCCATGGATTCATCAAGGAGGGAAGGTGTAACAGCCCTCAGGAAGCTTGCAATAGCCTCTGTGTACACATAACACCTCCAAAGGAATTTTCTGCAGCTATTCAAGAACAGACCCGGGTCTATTCACCCCGGCTTCACCCCATACCTCACTTGCACATGCCTAGGCAGCACTCAGGGGAGCGCAGCGGAGTGCCGCACCACAGCAAAATAACCCCAGCCAGATGAAAAATAGGCTCTGTTGTTTCTCCCGTGGGCGCTGTATTGGAGTTTGACAGGCAAGGGGAAGGATAGTCCTTCCACAGTATGTATCCCAGAGCACAGGTTAGCAAGAGCAGGAACAAACTCCTAGCAGCAGCCAATTACATTATACTGCTTCCCCGTGCCATGCTCTGCAAGCCCCTTTTTCCACCCTAAGCAGGGTCAGGAGAGCCCAGGCAAGACCCCGGCACCCACGATGCTCCACCACGGCGAGCTCAGAGGCTGCATCCGATGCAGCCAAGTCCCAACAGATGTGACTGCAGCACAACAGGCTGCACAGAGGCCATGGGCGGGATGAAGATCCCGTTTGTGGAGTGTCGGCTGAGGGGTGGATCAGATCCAACAGGTTTTCCATACACATTTTCCTTGAAGGCTGTGAATTAATTCAGCTTGGGCAAACTTGCCTTCGTTTGACGTTYCTGCTCCACAAACATTCAAGCTTTAGCTGTACAAATACTTAGAGGAAATATATTCCATGTTTCCAGCCAGTGCTTGTCACCTTGCACGCAGGCGGGGACTGAATCCTTCTACTGTCGATGAATTTGTCCAGCTCCTCCTTGGACCTGCTGACGCTGTCCCCACAACCTCCTGTGGCAGCATGGTCCCACCGTTTGCTGCCTCTGCCCAGAGAAGCTCTTTCTAATACCTATTTTAAGCTGGTCTTCTACTAGTTTTGCCCTCTAGTTTTAATATTAGTAGATTTGGTGAAAAACAGTATCACACTCAGCTTATCCATTGCCATGAAGCTTTTGAAAACTTGAATTACATTCCCCGACCAGTATCCTTCTCCTCTCCAGCTATTGCTTCTGATATTGCCATATTCTGCAATGACTCAATTCAGACAGCCGAGGCTCTGGCCCAAAGGAGAGGGATCACCAGGCCAGTTAGTCACCTCCAGCGAGCAATCTGCATATAATGCTTAATTCCCTAGTTAGCTTATTTTTTTAATTATTATTGCAAACTGGCTCTGTGTAATATACTGAGAACAGTGCGTTGCACAAGTTTTTGTAGGAACCGAATTTTGAAATTGCTACATGCAAGAACACATACCAGCTGTGACCCTGAGAAAAACCATGGGCCTCATCCAACTGACCACAGCTCGCATGTAGAATATGTGCGATCAGTCCGTTTGACTCTTGGAAAACATGCACATCTCTCAGTTACATGGTTTATTTTACAGGGAAAAAAATAAATCTCTTTGCAATGCACAAGTAGGACTGAGAATAATTAATCTGTCAGTTTGGCCATCAAGCCGAAAACATTTTGGTTTGATCTGGGTTGAAGCGACATTTTTCTCTAGCTTCCATTAGACATGAGCAAGATATCAATCCCCAAAATGAGGCACGGAAAGCCTCACAAAAGCACTCATTTAGTTTTCAAAACTGCAAAACTGATCTTCTAAACCACTTTCCAGGAAACACTCTGTGAACCTTGAAGCATTTCTCAAAAGCAAAGAGCTGAGCAGAGGGTTTGTGACACCGAGGGAGAGCTCCTGCTGCCCTGGGCGCTGCTGCATGGTCCTTTAGCTCACAGCCCTTCAACGACCAATTCTTCTAACACCCTCTGCAGCGGGGAAATGGCTCTTTCCCCACTCCACAAGAGACAGGACTTAGACACCCAAAGGAGACCCAAGCAAAACAAGGTCACCAACACGCAATGATAGTCTGTGGTAGCACCTTCACTGTTGGGCATGCATCCCCCAGCACAGGAGAGCGGGCAGGAGCCTGCGAGGGCAACGGGCAGCAAAGAAAGAAAAAATATAGGAAAGGCAACAATTACAGTTACATTGTGCAGCTGCTAGGAAGGCTGAGGGACAGAAGGTGACGTATGCTATAGCATTATAGGCTGTAGCATTGCAGAATGGTGACAGGTCCCTGCACCGTGAAGGCACAGGCTGCATTCAAAGATTAAACTTGGTGCTCTCCCTAGGGCTCCAGCAGTCTGATACTTTCACTACAAACTCACTTCTTGATAAAATAAAGCAAGCTTTCAAGCATCCAGCTACAGGAAACAGTCTTGATGGATGGTATATAGTACAGATTATAGAGCTGTACAGATAGTATGTACAGATTATAGAGCAGGTTGATTGATAACTCTCATATAGATAGACAGATACAGATTGATGCAAGTGATCTGTAAAGCTCCAATGTTGAAATCGTTTGGCTTAAACATGAGATCTGGAAAAAAAGGAGAATCAAGCTCATGATTTTTGAGGGATGGGCAAACAATTTCTGAAAGCGGGGTCTGGCCACACTTTCTAATGAAGCGTGGTGGGCTCCCTCTCTCCTATTTAGTGTCTTTTATTACTATACCAAATGCTTATGTTTTTCCAGTGAAGGCAGTGGCCAATGCTGCAGGCTGTTTGCAAATAGAGGATAACCGGTTCCTAAAAATTATGAGGAATTACAGAGTTTAGGAGCATTTGCAGAGTCTTCCTCCAAGTGTCTACATTTGCTATAGGCTATTTATTTCAAAGTAACCTCATTACTTCTGTGCAGTTAGTTGCCACCCCTGTGCTGGCCAACGTACCCATGAGCCTGCCAAGCACTAGGGATCTTTATGAAACTTTCCTACCCAAGCCCCCTTTATCCCTTCACCCTCTCCGTACATCACCAGCTCAAGGCCAGCATGGCCCCAAACAAGCTCCTCATCTCAACCTACTGGCAATGATGCAATAGTGATTGCATTTGCCCAGTCAAACCAGGTAAAAATAGTTTCTTTCTGATTTGCTGTGGAGTGGCAGACCATACACAGAAACAGGTTTGCAAAAGCGCACCTTGTCACCATTAGCATCCTCTATTATGCATCTTCACAGCAGAAATGCAGGGTTTTGAGGGCAGAAAACTGGTTTCATGCAGTTGTCTATTCTCAAGCACTGCAGCTCAAAGAAAGGTTCACAAAGGCGGAGAGAAGTATTTCAGGGCAACTATGATTCCCATACAGTTTGGTTTCTTCAGAGCAGCAGGCTGAAATACCAAGATACATTTCTCCCACTGCTGGGCATCTTTGTTCAGCCTCAGAGCAGACAGGCAGAAAAAGGCTTTAAACAAAGTATTCGTTTAGAGAATATCAGTGGCTCTTATTTACGTGCTATTCAATAGGGATATGTGGGTGCATTTGTTACCAAACCCCAGTAATCAGATGTTAAAGCAAAGATGTGCATCGCACAGAGCCCACTGGGACTTTGCACAATGTTCTGAGCACTGAAAGCCAAATGAGATGCTGGTAACGCCTTCCTCTGTTGTGCAATTGCACTGAAGAAATACTGGCTCTCTTTTCAATTTTTAAGAAAAGAAGTAGAAAAAAAGGATAAAAGGGATGATATGAATCACCTGCCATATCTGGGGAAAAATGCACAGTAAAAGGGAGGCATGATAAACTCTTTGCTCAAAAAGGAACATTTCAGCTGTGAGGAATTTTTTGGTGCTGTTCTTTAAGCCCTAAGAAGGACTTTAACCAAAGACACACAAATGTTATTACATCGAGAAGTGCCGCAGGTAGGTATTACTAAAACAATGTTCACAATGGACAGAAATTTAAGAGGAAAGCAAAAGAACTGGTACAAAAGAGTCCCAAAGAAAAAAAACATCCCATGACCCCACCACTTGCAACACCGATATCGATACGTGGGAACCAAATCCCTTTGGCACATCAACATTATGCAGCCGGAAACTTGTGAAACTCGTTCCACGGGTCCACAAACACAGCCGAGGAGATGCAGCCAGAGCACCGAGCGCAGAGAGACACGACACTGGGGAAAAGCAAGGTTATGGACAGGGCATCAGCAAATTAAGCCAGGAAGAAATTAAATTGAGAGGAAGCAGGAATGGGCAGTTATAAATGACATCGGGCTGGCTCCTGCTGCGAATTTTCTGCCCCATGAGGAGTCTCAGCCTTCAGCAATTGCCTTTCCGTGGGTATCCCTGCTCCACTTCAAGAGCTGCCGCCCTGTGCAGAACCCGAGAAGAGGCTCAAAGAGTTCAGCATGATGCTCCATTTAAAAAAAAATTCAAATTAACTTGGGATGCACCAAGATCTGACAAATGCCTAAAGACGGAGGAAAGGAAGTTTTCTCCATCTACACATTGGCACGAGGAAAAGCATTCCCAGGAATTGCTGCTGCTCCTTCACCAACGGCCCCTTTTCCCTCGCATCTCCCCATGCAGCAGCCCCTGCTCTCCTCCTTCTGCAGTCCAACATCATCACACAAGGTCACACAATCACAGAGCGCGAGTGCCAATGGCAAAAACGTAGTATTCAAACCCAAGTAGCAATAGATGTCTTGTTGGCAAATTAGCACCATTTCCCAAGACAGCAGGAAAAATGACCAATTTGGAGACTCTCATTAGATTAAAAGAGGTTTCATTCCCCTCTCTGTTAATTCACCAAGCTAAATCTTACAGTGCTTGTTGGGGGATGGAGGGGAGACAAAGGGACTAACTCTCTTCACCTCATCCATCATTTTAAGGATGCAAGATTATGCTTGATGCTTTATGACAAGGTCCACTGGGCTTTGTAGGCTGCTTTTTTAATTTGCCTGGCTAATAACATGAAAGGAAAAAACATCATGTCAGCTTCTCAGCCCAGCACCATATAGATTCATGTTATGGTATCTGGATCCTTAGGGTAACCTAGCACATTATGCCACCACTTGGCCAAATTTGGAGGAGTTTTTCCATGCTCAGCAGAACTGCTTTACAGCAGGGCTTGTTGTTCAAAGCCCCTCATGCTGGCTGTGCAACCATGCCGATCGCAGGGGATTTCTGTGTACGTGACAGTGGCATATACATTGCGTGTCAGAGAGTGGCTCAAAAACCAAAGTCTTCCCGGAACTGCAATTCTCCAAAAGCAGCTGCTGCTGATACTCCAACTGGCCAAATTCTGCCAACCAGCTAGTTTTGCTCTGGAAAGCACCTGATCTTCCAGTTTAAGTGTCTTTTCATCATCTCTGTGGCCCGTGACCTTCAGGTCTATGAACAGCACCAGCCTCAAAGCAAAAACCCTGCCAGCTACCCTATCGCAGCACATGCAAATAGCTTTTCTTAAGAAGAAAAGCCATGGACTAGAGAATTGCTCAAAGGACATGTGTGGAAAGTCAGCAGTAGATAAGGGCTGTGTTTGCTCAGACATACAGAAGCTCATGGTTAACAAAGCATGAAAAAATATTAATCACGCTTACCTGAGCAAGTCTATAAATAATACCAATGGATGGAGTACACTGCTTGCAATTTCCTTGTGGAAGTGAGAGCTGCAGTATCTACCAGACAATGTTAATGTCCTCAGATTTTAAGAGGATATTAGAGTCTCCAGGGACCTCAATGATTGCATTGCTCCTATGGCATTTTAATAGCTCATAGCAGTGAGGCAGCTGCATCTCCATGTACCTGCATCCTCTTCCCTCCCAGATGAGCAATGCTAACACTAAATCTGACATCTCTGCAACCTGACAGAATTACTGTGCAAGATAGATGCTTCCCAAATGTCTCCGGCTTTTTGCACAGACCTATGCAAGTCTGGGACATGCCCTGTGGCTGTGCCTGGGAGCTCAGGACATATGGCAGCCCAGTCACAGCCACTGTGCCATTACAGGTATCAGAGGGACTAAATTAATAGAAAACACCCAAACGTGTTATCCACGTCACCCAGGGAAAGCTGCACATCAGATTAGGAACAGAAACTCATAGCAAGGCCCTGCTGTGCCCTTGGACACATTAAAGCCAATGCATTTTGCACAGCTATCAGGGAGTTACACTGCTCATATAGAAAATATCTTCCTAAAAGCAGTGATCCTAAATGCATGCTGCGAGTATGGTCTCACTGGAAGATCCCAGCCCATTCCTTTCATTAGGGGTGGGGGAGGGTGGGGGGAAAAGATCATATTTGATCTGCAGTGGGAAGGAAAACAGAGCATGAAAGCACTCATTCAGCTGGTGCCCTTACAATTAACAGGGGCTCCACCTTAACTTTAGTACACGAAGAGTGGAAAGCTTTCGAAAGCCCCAGCCAAAGGGGATAACTGGATGGGTTTGGGATGGAGCAAGCAAATCTTCCCCCAACAACAGCTTAACAGTACCACCTGGTGGAGAAAGCCAAATTTGCTCTGGCTGCTTCAGAGTGGGGCTGCAGAGGGATGCAAAAAAATACAACGAAAGAAGATAAAGATGTAACAGGGCTATTCAGCTTTATTTTTCCATAGAAACTGAATTTTCTACCCCTTTTCAGTAGGCACTCACCGAGGATGAAAACCACACTGAGACTGAGCTGTTTAGTTCAGGTCTCCCACTACAAACGCAGCCACGTGGCCAGCAAAGAGGCCGTTGGCGTGGGGCATCCAGCAGCCCCCTCCTGAGCTGTGCTCCCAAAAGAACATAAGCAGCAGCCTTCAAAGACTTGTCAGGAGGCAACCAGGCAGCTAACATCAACCTACATGGTACAAACAAGTGTCCCTCAGTGATAACCATCTCCAGCTAAAGATATTTCATAGCTGGGTGCTTTTAAAAAAAAAAAAAAAAAAAAAAATCAAGCTCCCTGAAATTGTATTAACAAAGGAATTATTTGGAGAAGCCCTGGATGAGAAAGGAAATATTTAGTCCTCCAGTTCTGTAGCTTCATAAATTCCTAAATCAGCACATATCTCTGTATCTAACAGTTTTGAAGTGTTTAATTAGCGCTCTTTCCAGAATCTGCAGACAAAACATTCATTTTTGACAGTGTGAGGGTTTCATTACACTTAAGCAGCCTCATTATGCTGTTCCATCCTGGTGTTGAATCAATTAAGCATGGCAGCAATAAAGCAAAGTGGAACTAAAACTAATGTTCTAGTGGGAGCTAAATCACCAGGATTATTCGGAGTGAAATGTTGCTTAAGTTAAGAGACCCAGGCAAAGTTCATTTACTCTTGCATGCATTGCTGTGCTGTGCCACACAACCTGGAGATCTTGACCTTCTGCTGCGCCCCCCCGAGAAGCAGCAAATTAAATCCCTAAATCATGGGAGGTGTTTGCACTCTCATAGCAAATTTAAGCCTCTGAGTAACTTTATTTTTTATATATATATTATATAAATGTTACATAAATATATTTTATTTTTATATATGTGAAACAGAACATTCTATCAAAATTAAAGCTCTACAGGAAGGTCTCATTCAAAACCAGCAATATCTTAGCAGAGACAGGGTAAATAACTTCCACTATTTATAAAATTGTGCAGTGAAAAATTATGAGCAAGAGTCTTGGCTACTGTAAACCAGACACTGTTGACTTCTACTCAACTACGACAACTTACAGACTCCTCCACAATTTGCCATGGCCACTAATTAGTTTATTAAAGACTCCCTGCCAGTTGTGAACTCCTGAGATGATGGAAGCTGGAGTGCTGGGGTTTTTTAACATGTAATTAATTTTTCCATTTGATATTTTCTCCCCCCTTTGCACTTGGCTCAGCTCAGACTGCTCCGTCTTTGGATCAAGCTGAGCTCAGCTTGAGCACGGTGCTGCAGCTACATTGTGCTCAGCCTGGGGATTTCTCACCAGACATTAATGGTGTTTATTTATTAAGAGAAGTGATTGTGAACAGGATTGCTCTGAATTTCAGCCAAAAGAGGTTTTCAATTGCTCAGGCTGTTCAGGTCTGCAGGAAAACCAAGGTTTGGGCATTTTAAGCAGAAAACGGCTTCCATTTGGAAGTACTGTGGGGATGTAAGTTTTGGGCATGAGTCACCTGCTCTCCATCTTTGCAAAAGGCAAATCAGATTTTACCTCTGAGTCTTCAGCCCTGGGATCCTGTCCCTTATAGGGGAAAAAAAGGTGTGAAGCAACCAAACTAGATCCTCAAGCTGTTGCTGTGATGTCTTGCTGAAGTGAAAATACTCTGGTTTCCCACCACCGCTGGCCCAAGACAAGCAACTTTTGCACAGAGCCACATATTTTGTGAAAGCTGCACGTCAAAAGCTTAGTGCTCCCCCTCGAAAGACAATTTCATGAAAATATTTCCTTAGATTAAGTTATTTTAATAACATCCCTCCAGACACCATTTACATACCATTTGCCTGGAAACAGACCAGCTTCCAGTAGGAAAGCAGGCAGTCCTGATCCAGCATCTCCCCAACCAGCCAGTGAAGACGGGAACAAAATTAATCCCTGGTTGACTTCCCAAAAATTGCACAGTTAGACAGAAAAGCCACTCTGACACCTGAGACAAAAAATTATCAAACCAGGGAGCAGAAAGCTATACCACTGCTTCACCTTCACAGGTCAGCAGGAGCTTGGCCATTGAGCAAGGAGGGACTCAAGGTATCAGGATGGGGCAGAGGGTTAAACAGGAGGATGGAGGACAGCAGCTCTGCAGCATCCTGCCAGGGCGGGCTGCGAGGAGCCAAGGAGTTGGGTAAGAAAACAGCCTGGCTTCTCTCACAGCGTCACGGAGGCGATACAGCCCTGCAGAGTGTTTCCATTGTAATGAATTGGCATTTTCTGATGGGAAAAAAAGAAAAAGTGCTCTGCCTGGAAGCGGTTTTGTAGCAAGCACTGCCAGCACCCACTGGAGTCAGGGTGTTTTTGAGAAGCCGCTTGCTTTCTCAGGTGTCCAAAATTAAATTTCAGAGCCCAGTCTTAAGCTTCCCCTTTCTCACCCATCTTGGCTGCTCTTCAGCTTTCCATCAGATGGGTCAGCAGCAAATCTTGCAGCCCCCACGCCACCATCCATTGTGTCAGGGTTGCTCCACATCAGGCATGCTCAGTCTGCTTCTTTCCTGGATGTGGGCAGATGCAAGGCTTGGAGATCCTCCTCCTTGAGATCCTGTCGCCAGGAGGCTCTTTTTTGTTCCCTGTCCTTTTTGTTGTTATTCAGGCCCCAGGAAAATAAGTCTTTTCATTTCCCATCCCCACTCTTGCTTCACAGTGACATTCACAGCCTGAGGCATCTGAAAGGACATTGGAAAGGCAGAAGCTGGCCACTCTTGCCCATGCAAGGAGAACTGGAAAAAATGTTGTATTTGGCCCTGCCAGCACTGTTGCTTCTGGACTTTTAGTGGTGCAAAGCATCCTGGTGATGCCCTCTCCTAGAGGACGACCTACATGGAGGGGTGGAAACTGCCGGCGGGGAGCCAGGGCACAGGGCCCAGCATGTGCGGCAAGCTGGGCAGTGAGCAGAGGAGCCGTTCCAGCTGGCAGCTCCTCCCTGGTACTTCTCCCACCCAGCTCTGTGGGCCTCCAAAAGCCTTTGAGAAAGTGCAGGCCCATCCACAAGCCTCCCCGAGCTCCCCCAGCCCCAGCAGCGAGCTGCACGGCTCCTGTCCCACAGCTCAAGCTAGAAGTTCATGGGCCTCCCCAACCGCTTGTCTTCTGGGGAAGTTTGTCAAGAAAACAATCACTCTCCAGATGTAGCATCCCGTGCCCTTCTCAGAGCGGCAGGGGAGCTCCAGTTTCTTTCTCTTTCTGACAGGCATATCTGCAACTTCTTCCACTGCCTTCCCAGCCCCATCCCTCACTCTCCAGCCAGCTTTTCCCTCCTGCGCCATGGGCCCCAGAGAAGACTTTGCCACCCATCGCACTCGCGCTCTGCTGCCAGGGTCTCAGGAGGACAGGGGACACTTGCATGGTTAGTGAGAGAGGACCCACAGAGCTGTGCCAGTGCCAAAGCCCACGTGGATATGACACAACCTGCTCCCAGCACCCGGGGCTCACATTTCCAGCTCACGCCCATGGCCTTTTCCTCCCTCCAGCATCCCATAACTGAACCTGTCTGGTCCCTGCTTGGAGGAGCCCTCCCCAGCTCCCAGAACCCAACTACAGGCTACTAAATACTCTAATTACTACTGAGTTTTGCTGAAGACTCAGCCCTATCCAGTGCTGCCGGATCTGCTGGGCTCAGGGCATGTCGCAGCATTCAGGTCGAAGCAACCAAAAGCTGGTTAAAGAAAGTGATTTGGAGGCTTCCTGGAGTCCTAGGGAGCCCGTGTGTTTACGCAGCTAAAGGAAGAACAGGAGACAAGTCATCACACACAAGAAGGATTTTGACTTGCACTGCTAAGTTTCAGAATGGGACTCACCAGGATTTGGACTTCCAGAAATCAAAAGGACTTACTAGCGTCCAGCAACAGGCACCATTTTCACTCCAGACAGCTAAGCAGTGTCTTCTCTCTCTTCAAGACCCTGCCCTATCAGTCACACATAGCTGCAGACAACCCTAAAACTTCTTCTCTGGCTCACCATAAGGCAAAGCTTTAGCTTAGCCCTAAAGCTTTCCACCATCTGCCTTGCTCCCCACACTCCCATCTTCATTACTCCCACAGACCAGTCTTCTCAGGCCTTCAACCTACAAACCAAGAGACCACACTCAACCTCCTTTGGCTCTAAATAACCTGGGTTTGAGCACTATGAGCCCTGGACCCGCCTCCCTCCACCTGGGCAAACAAGTCACACCTGGCTCAGGTGAAGCTGAACCAAACCTTCTTACAGGGTTATATCAGTCTGTGAGGACCATCCAACAGTAACACCCCAATGAAGGCTTGCTTTCAGAAATCATGGTCCCAACAAATGCTATCTGCTTCACCTCAGCGTCCTCAATAATGAAAATGTGGAAATAGGAATAAAACACAGTGATGATAATGGAAATACCTTTTTTTCAGGTCATGGTGGTTCTCAAAGCCCCTCTTTCATCGACATGTACCAAGGACCCTGAGGACTGAAATTGGAAACCTCTGTAATAAAATGCATGAACCACTTGTGATTAAGGTAAAGGACAACTTATGGCTGAGGGGCAGTAGGAGACTTATTGGCCCCATAGGAAACCTTTGTAGACCATTTCTATGGAGAATACACACATCTTGCCTTCCTGACTCACTGTTATACTGTTATCATTTGGAGCCAAAGGGAATTATTTTGTTGGTAGCAGAGAGGATCCTGAAGGCAGAAGACGTGTTGCTTGGCACACGTTAATTACTGAAGGCTCTCAGACTCTGAGAGAGGTTACTGCAGAGTGGCGGTGGTGGGGACCAGCCAGCCAGAGCAGGGCACGAGGGAGGGATGGAAGAGGAGTGAGAAATGAAGGAGTGGGATGTGGGGAACCTGCAGGAAGGACTGGCTACCTTGGGAGCGATGGAGGGAGAGATAATGATGCCTTGGGCTGCGATGGACATAGAAGAAAGTTACACTGCCAGCATAGATGTGCCCCAAAGCTCTGCTGCTCCACTCTGCCCTCAGGACCCCATCCCAGGTGGCTTTGTGAAAAAGAATAATTGGTCCCTTGTTGCTGTGAGATGTGTTATATGCAGAGGTCCTGAGGGAGATAAATGCCCAAAAAAGATCCAAATTCACACATTAAAAAAAATCAAAGCAGAGATCCTGAAGCCAGTAGTAGAGAGTGGGGGGCCAGGACCCAGAAGGAGGAAGATGCACACCTGACTTTGAGCCATAGCATGTCTGGGGGACCTGTCTTCGCCAGCCAGGACCACCAGCAGGAGTAGAGGCAGATCTGGCCAGAGCATTACACGCCAGGAGAACTGGGACTGCCCTCCCCCCTGTGCAGCCCAGTCCTGGATTAGCTGAATATCCAGTGGAAGAAACTCTGATCCCCAAGCATGCATTGGCTTACACACAAAGGAGAGACAGATCTTCAAATAACTTGAGATTAGGCAGCTCCGTAAAGTCCAAATTCCACTTCCAGAGCTGCATACGAGACTCTGAGCCACATACACCCTCTCCCTTCACACAGAGAAATTTGGGAATATTAATACCTAAAAATGAATCCACCAAATGCAGTTTTCCCTTCCTACCAGCAATTGTCTATCCCAATGCTCATGCCCAGAATGACTCCCTGGCATCGAAGCCCACTGGCATGCAACCACCCGCGTTCATACTGCTGTCCTCCAGAGCAGGGCGGTCACATCCAAGCTGCCATGGGGATCAGTCCCGAGCCCCCGCCAACTCCCAAGCCGTCTGCATTCGCTGGCCAGGGACTGACAATTTAACAGCACAATTGAGTTGCGGTGCCTGAGGACATTCCTTGGCTCTGCTCAACTCGCTGGTGTAGCTGCAGTTCCTCAGACCACTCCCTTCCTGCCTTTCATAGCCAATGCCTCTTTGATGTATTTCCAGTGTAGGTTAGGTTATAAAACTGCTACAACAGAGAGACCCTCACATGATCACTGCTCAAGGAGGACTTCCCATACCCACCTATTGCCTGAGTAAATAAAGTATTTGCTTTTATCCTTTCTGCAAAACAGCACATGGCAACTCACCCAGAAATGGCCAGATTGGTTTTGGATTACCTCTAGCTGCAATACCAGGATAAGATGGGTCTACGCCATGCACTTATACCACCCTGGCTACTCATTTCCGCTGGTAGCTGGACATGCGCACAACCATCTGTGCACCAAGAACTGTGTCAGGTGTGCAGGAAAAATGCCTTTTCTGGAAGTGATGGGGCTGGATGTGGCTCAGAGTGACTGCACAAAATACTGCTGACACAACTGATGCACAGCAGAAGATTGAGAAGCCAGGGTAGGAGGTAAGGGCACAGCAAGCCAATATTGCTAACCAAAAGACAGCGTTGCATGCAATCACAAACCCAGTCAGTGACTGCTATGGTATTTGCAAGTTCACTCTTTTAAGCTAGCATGACAATGTCTATACAAGCTGCAGTCGTGCAGCAAACTGCCATGCAGACATACTCTGCATGAGGAACCTCTCGATGAAAAAAAAAGAAAAAATGCATTCCTGAGAAGATGGTTACATTTGACCTAAGGGCACTGTGGGAACAAATGTCAGCAGTACCAAATATAGGTGTCAGTGCAAATTTTCTTCCTAAACAAGCAATCTTTTGCTATTTAAAAAACCCTCTTGTTCTCAAGAACATTCCATCCCTGAATTCTCCACACAAAGCTTGGATCGGATGTCTACTATTCATATATTTTTCCCTCTTGGTTTCAATATTAGCTGAGGGGCATTATCGGCAGGAGTTAGAGCCGGAAATAGGAAATGAGATGGAAATTGTTAACAAGAAGGGAAAATAGTTCAAGGAGGTTGGTCCTTCTAAGAACTGCTACCTTTTACAGCCTGGGATTATGTGACACTCAGACCAGAATGAATTTAACAAAAGGAAAATTCAAGACATTTGTTGATTTCGATCATGTTCGTCAGATATCTTGTTATTTGTTGTGTTTTATTGTGCTTTACAAATGCAGAACATGCACGCAGTCCTTGTCCAAGAAGCTGACAGCCTAAGTATGAAAGAAATGGTAGATGGATACATAGCACACAATATGAAATGGAAGAAGGGGGCAATAGGGGCCAGCAAGGTAAATGGTGGTCCTAGCAATATCTCTTGAAAGTTTTGCCACTGTCTCTTCTTAATAAACAAAACCTTGATATATGCCCTGTATTGGAGGGGGCACTGCATAGACAGCAGTCACAAGGTTAAAAGGCCAAGGGGATAGAGGCAGGGATGTGAAAGACAGATACTCCAAGCCCAGCTCTATCAGATGCAGTCCTGATGCAGCTTTAGTTCCAGCATTAGCGAGACCAAGAATGGCAGATAGCTCCCACTGCAAGGTGGAAATGAAAAGGGACATGCCCAAAAGCATCCTCATGGGATGTGTTATCATTTAAGGCATTCTTATCTATATGAATAACCATCCAGGATGAGGCAGACAGAGAGGTACCACTGTTCTCCACAGTTACATCTTGCCCTATTGGTACTCTGTGCATCGTGTTAATAATCAATAAACGAAAACGTGGAGGGAAAAAGCCCAACTGCAGCTAAATTTGAGTTACTGTTGGTACACATTAAACAGATGAAGTTGGTACCACAAGTCAGGAGGACACTAAATAACAAATCAATGCAGCAGGCAATTTTCAGTGTTTTCTTTCCAGTGCTTTTCCCATTTGTGCTCTACTGGAGTTAATGTCTTATCTTGTTCCAAATAATTTCTCCTTCCTGAAGACCAACCCTATGTAGTCTCTGTACTTATACTAAAAAACCTGGCTGTATGCTAGAATATACTAACATCCCACTGGCTGTGAAACAGGTTCTCGAGGGACACTGCAGATGTTTATTGCTGGTAGCTATTTACAACTAGAGTAGACAAAACCACTAGTTATGCTCATATGCTAGAGAAGAGTCTTCCCCTGGGGCAGGATGATCTAGGAGTAGCTACAAAAGATCATAAGCAATAGAGTTTGTATGACCTGAAAAGGTAACGTCCTCTCTCCCAGAAGCTCAGACATGAAAACTCCTCGTGTGCAGCAACAGCAAAGTAAAATGGGCTACCTTAAGCTGTTATGAATGTGTCCTGTCTTATTTTACACTCTTACCAGCCAGAGTGAACATAATTACAGCTGCAGGAGGGTAAATTCTTGCCATTTGCCAACCTGATGATTTGGCCTCTGATCCTACCCTAACCCTAGGGATAGGATACATCAGCGGATGCTTAAATTCTCTCCAGTTCCCCAAGGAGCGGATTGAACATATTATCTGTACATCCACAGCGTATACTGGTGCCATTTCAACATATATTGCTGAAATGATGATGTTTTGCTGGCACCACCATTTCGGATTCAATACCTGCAGGGGAATCCCTAAGCAGTGTGGTTTGGCACCGCCAGGAGAGGTGGGGATGCTCCTCGCTATGTTTCTCAAAGGTAAAGACCCATCTGGCAAATTGCACAGTAAAAGTGTAACATAAATGTATAGATTGGGAGCTTAAGATGAGTGCTGATTCACTAGAAGTGTAACAACCACAGGTTTTAACTGTGGATGTGATCAAAACAGTGAGTTTAATCCTAAGAACAAAGTATTTCATTTTCTTAAGGGCTGCTCCGACAGACCGAGATCCAGTGGCTTTGGTTCCAAGAGAATGAAGCTAATTTTGTCTTTCTTGATTTTGGTATGAGTAGTTTTGGGATCCCTGCAATTTGCTTCAATTTGCAGGCTAAGTTGAAATTCAGCAAAAAATAGTTTGTCTGGCTTCAGAATAAAAACTTTCTCAGTCATGTAGGGACTAGTATGTTTTCCACCTCAAAATAAAATAAAACTCTGAACTGCCCAGAGAAAGGCAACGTTCTCACCTAAAATTAAATCCTATCCTTTCCTCAAAGTTTTATTCTGACTTGTTACTGTTTATGCTACCTTCTCCATTGCTCCTTAGCTACATACACACACAAATGGCATTTTTCCATTCTTTAATGTTGAGTAAATTACACATGAAGACTTCACGGGGTTTCCCATAAACAATCTCACATTATCCATGGACTCTGAAAATCCTGGGATATAGCTGTGGACTGTAGTATGCATGTTTTGGTACGTGACACCCATATTTTGGCTCCCACCTTAGGGCACATCTCTTCACATGCTGATATATCTTCCATTACAGCAAAGCAGTTCAAACCAAGAGAGACAGTTTCTGCACAAGGATGACCCTCTCCTATCAAGAAAGGCTGAGAGAGTTGGGGTTGTTCAGCCTGCAGAAGAGAAGGCTTTGGGGAGACCTTATTGCAGCCTTTCAGCACTTAAAGGGGGCTTATAAGAAAGATGGGGACAAACTTTTTTAGCAGGGCCTGTTGCTATAGGACAAGGGGGAATGGCTTTAAACTAAAAGAGGGCAGATTCAGACTAGGTAGAAGGAAGAAATTTTTTACGCTGAGGGTGATGAAACACTGGCACAGGTTGCCCAGAGCGGTGGTGGATGCCCCATCGCTGGAAACATTCAAGGTCAGGTTGGAGGGGGCTCTGAGCAACCTGATCTAGTTGAAGATGTCCCTGCCCATGGCAGGGGGGTTGGACTAGATGACCTTTAAAGGTCCCTTCCAACCCAAACTATTCTATGATTCTATGATGTTGCCCAGAAAGACACAGCTTGAAGATTTTGGTCTTCAGTAGCAACAGACAGCACCTGAGTGTGGGTGTAGACCCTGACATTCACTTCCAGAGGGACTGAGTGTGTTCGTACCAGTTTTTCTGCTCTGGATACCACTGTTGCATGGATGAGATTTGAGATATTTTCCAAGGGACTACTTGCATTCCCAAGGTTTATAAATGGTATGCACTGTGGGAAATGAAACAAATACAAGCAAGAGATGGACAGGCCTTTCTCTTGCACTCACAGAAACAAAACCAGACATGGGGATTCCAGCTGGCATGATGAACCGTCACAAGCATTTATGTCCAAAAGGCTCTTTCCAGCCTCACTGATCTTGGCCTCTTTGAGCCATACAGTGCCCAGAGAGTGTTTCAGCCCTATCTTTCCGTGAATGGGTAGGGCACTGGCTTGAACTGGACCCAGACTCCCTAAAATTGTGTATTTAAAAGGAATAGTGGACTCTGAAATGAGCTGGGTTAGCACCTCAGGGGGATAGAGGATGCACATCTATTTTATTAACATGCCCAAAGAATTAGGCTGAAGCCCTGCACAGGGTGCTGCCAGTAACCTCAGATGGTCTGGGATTTGCAGGCTGAAGCATTCCTGTGGGCTGCTCTGTGCAGCTTTTTCCTGGGGTCTCTAATAGCATCTTTATTTCTATCCTCTCTTCCTCCACTCACATCTCTTCTGCCACAGCTGGCGTAGGCATCTCCCAAGAAGAGACAAAGTTAAAAACCCCTGATCCAGTCACATTTCATCATTTTCAGCTCTCTGTACAGGGTGGTCAGAGCGTACCTAGAAGCTTTTATTAATTTAGCTTTCCCACACTACTGTGGCTGCCCTGCTTCTTCTATCTAATTAGAAACTCATTTCCTGAAGGATACACATCTCCCAGAGGGCAAACAATAAGAAACATTTGGTAATCACTACCCTGTGCTATAAGTTTATTTTAAGGCTATAATTGCTGTGAGTTCCAAGAGATTTGGGGGATATTTATTGTTACAGCAGAGTGAGTCAAAGAACTGGCACTAGGACAGAAAGCCTTTCATCTCTGGGTCACCGATTCAAATCCAGCACAGGTCAACAGTGGCTATAAGTTGTCTTCATCCAATGAGTCCTCACAGGTGAACATGACATTAGTTTGGTGGCCTTCATTTATTGCCTAGCAGGCAGATGCCAGGCTCCCAAATCCACTGCCTCTGGGTGACCCCACCAGCAGCCTCAGCAAGGCCAGTCACCACATGGGCCAGCAAGAAAGGTGTTGTACAAATTATTCATTTTCATAAAATCAGCTGTACGCATGCACTCCTGGAAGAGGGGGCTTAAAGCCAAGACCAGAGTAGCAGTACATCCGAGTCCCACCTTTCTTCTCCTCCGTACCCCATTCCTCCTATTTTTCTCCTCTGGCTTTCAACAGTGTTCTGATGTTGCCATGCAAATTTTTGCTTGATCAGCTGTGAACCTCCAATCTGAGCACCCTTCACACAGCCAAAGGAAAACAAATGCTATTACTGAGTATAAAATCTCCATTGGCTTCACCAGTTGAAGGTGGATCTGCCCTGAGCATGGGTCTTGTGATAGATCAAGGGGTGTGGATCTGAGACCTGGTCCAGGCTTATACTGAAATCCCCCGTTAGCCAACCAGCCTGTCAGTCATTCAGGGTGACAGACCCCATGAGCTGCTGGCTATAGAGTCTTTATATCTCTTTGAAGGCTATAGACACCATGTATCTTTCTCACGCTCAGCTCCCACGCTCCCGGGCTTTCGACACTTTCCATTGCAGCTTTGCACCTTGGACCTTGTCTTTTGCAATAGTTACTTCCGAGTCGTCAAAGATGTTTTCACGCAGACACAGCACAAGAAAGCAGTGGTGTCTGGCCAGCCAACATGATATCTGAGACCGCAGCAGGGCTGGCCCAGCTCCAGCATGTACATCAGGGAGGGCTGGAGTCTAGGAGCCAGTTTCTAGCCTTAATTACATGAGCTTGACTCCCGCATCTCTCTACCAAATTCAGTGGCACAACTGCACATGGAGTTCACACACAATCAAGACCAGGATCTGGCTCCGCAGTTGCAAACACCGTTATTGTAAAATTTGGCTCAAGGGCAAGTGGTTATGTGGGCTCTGCCATCTGGCAGGCTGAGCATACACACCTGCCTTTTGGGGAGCATATTTCCCATTTATGAATTGAAGGCTTCTTCTCTGACCCGGTGAGAGCTCTTGGTTTGGCGAGGCTCAGCTCGGTTTCTTGGGAATACCTGAGGGCAGAGCTGAGCTTTGAAGCATTTAAACCTAAAGGATCCAAGTTTTATGAACCAGAAAAACATAAGGTGCACTTGGTCTTGACACCTTGTGCACAATTTGCGTATTTTCCCAAACAAGCCCTGCCTAAGCCTTCCAAGAGCTCAGCATGAAATTTGTAAATGTGGACAATTTGACAATTTTTTTTTTGATGAGCAGAGCTAAATTACACAGCTATTCTCACTCTGTTATTTAATTGGCTGAGACATTTGAAATTAGACCTAATTACTTTTCTCACTCCATTAATACCCAGTGACAGTTGATTTCTGTTTTGTGAGAAGCATTGGAGCTTTTGCTGAATTATTCAACTACCACCTCGCTGTGAAGGATCCTAGGAAGTAGTATCAACAACAGCCGTAGCTAGTTTATGCTAAAATGCCTTATGCACACAACTTGCTTTTCACCCATGTCAACTGGCTGTAGTTAAGCCTCCTTGGATCACATGTTACTTTACTTTGCGGAGAGCTTGTTCTTATTGGGTTGCTGTGGATGGGCTCCCACCGCTTTCGCCACTGGCAAGTGCTTGACTGCTACCCCACACTGCTTGGCTTGGCACTGGCTTTTCCACTTGGGTGTTCGTCTTTGCCCCAGGTTATTCTGGCAGGATCTCTCCCCCATTTAAATTCTTGTGGGCAAGGAGAACTTCACAATGTTGAGCTCAACTAGCAATGAGGCCGTGTAAACTTTCCGGTCGCCCTCTCCCTCTACACTTGCATGTACTTCCCTTCAGAGCACTGCCTTTGCTTGCCCTGCTTCTTCTCTATAGAGATGAGTATTTGTAGAAAGATTTGGAAAGCTTCTTAACATCTCAAAAGAACCTCAGAGTACAAAGAAAAGATGGCAACAGCATTCACAAGCTGAAGAAATACAATCTTTCCATCATACTTGGCCTTAAGATTAGAGTTGGGAACAGAAGCAGTTGTGCACTGACTCTCCTCAGCATCTTCTACACCTTGGCTGATACAAACAAGAGAGCCACCACCTGCAAAGAGGGTGACCTAGGTGTCTGGGTGAAACTGGGAGGACAAGAGATGGGAAAACTATAGCCCTTCCAAGAAATGGCCTTCAGGACAGCATTTCCTGAAGCATGTTCAGGGAATCAAAAAGGTGCAGGTAATTTTGCAAACGTACAATTAAGACAATTCAGAGAAAAACATAGCAGTGAAGGTCTTGCTGTTAGGCAGACTATTTTCTACTGTTCTAGCCTCCTGGAAAATACACAGAACACTCTTTGATGAGATCAACATTTTTGGTCAGAATAGTTTGAGGATCTTCCCAACATTCACCTCCACTGGAAATGGAAAAGGAGAACCATTCTGCTCATGGCTTCAACGATGTGATTATACCACATGGCTACAATGGCTGTGTTCCATGGTCAGATCCACAATAACCTTTTTTTTTTTTAAGATTCACTGCATTTTCTCTCTTTTTTATCAACTCTAATACATGACTTTTGTGCAAGTCATATGGAAAAAATATCATCAAAGTGCTGTCTAACACTTTTAAAATTTTACATCCTCCCAGGGTATTACTTCTAGTAAATCAGAAATCCATCTTTTTTGTTTCAGCACATTTCAAAGCAGAGGCACAATGCACTCCTGACCTTCCTGTCATCATGTGGGGCATTTTTTCACCTGTCCACAATATGTCTGCTCCAAGCCATACTCCAGCATCTCCCTTGGTACTACATAGCCTTCTCCATGAAGCTGTTATCTCAAAAGGAAACAGATGGGAAACAGCCATGATTAGCAGAGGACACCGCTTCTTATCTCTCTGTCTTCCAGAAACACATGAGACCGGCATTCTCCTCTAAACTTTCTGTGTAAGGATACATAGAAAACAATGAAACTCTAATCCTTCTCCAGAATTCCTAGAAAAATCACAACTGTCTCCATGTCCTTAAGTGATCTGAGAGCAGCCATCCCCTGGCTTGTTTTGGCCAGAAGGTGTGCAATCTGCAACCATGGCCCTTTTCAGACTGTTATCACATCAATATTGAGTCATCTTTGCATCACAGAGATACATCGTTCCTGCTAAAATGGCCATTGCCCAGGCTGGGAGATGTTCCCATGCAATAGCTTCTTCTAGCTTCTCTGAGAAATCCCAGTGAGGGGAAACTGCCAACAACTCCCATGTGCTGTTGGGCTTTAAGGTCTTGGCACAGCCACAGTCCACACCTGTAGACTTCCTCATGCAACCCAGGAATGATTGGGGTTGCAGACTGATAGTGGCCGTGCTGTGGGACGAGACTGAGGGGCAAAAGCCATCATCAAAGAGATGCCAAGCAGGTTTGCATGCTCCTGTCCTGGAAGAGGCATAGAGCGCAAGTCTGGTAAACACCTCCATGGCTTCCTAAATCTGTACTATATCTCCCATGTTTCAACGCGGTCTCATCTCCGGAGCTGGAAGAATAAAAAAAGTCTGAGTGGTTTCCTGACCTCCCCATTTGCAGCAACAAAACCATCACTGTGCTGATTGCAACCCGTCCCCATGAGTCATGGTCAGAGCAGCCAGAAACAGCCCTCCACTGCAAAAAACAGTGCCTGATAAATAATCCGGAAAAAACAACTGCCTCATTCATTTCTCCTCAGCCTGCCCCTCCGTTAGCCACTGTGCAGAGCCACCGCGGAACAAGCTGTAGGAAATATCAGACCTTACCCCCTCCACCTGTGCAGCAGGCAGTGTGTGTGTGTCGCTGTGTTCCTGCAACTGGCTGTTGTGATCACACCGCTCAGCAAGATTCCTGGTAGCACTATCTGAACTGATGAACGCCAACAGAGAAAATATCAGCGAGTGCTTGTTTATCCTCTCTTAGTCCCAGAGTCCTTATATTTTGCAGGAGACATCGCAGCAGCTGTTACAAAGACCATTGCGGAGCACAGAGGTGCAGGCTGGGACTTTGTGCCATGTGCTTCTTGCTCAGGGCTGTCCCTTAGAGCGCAGCCTGGTTTGTGTGTGCATCCTGAGGAATGGGTTCCCAAAGGCAGGTGAATTCCCCATCATTTTGAATCTTTGCCTGAAGTAAGGACATACTCATGACAGAAACACTAAATTTGATACAGGTATCACCTGTGCTGGGGAGAGGTCAGATTAATTGGGTATTAGATTCTGTTTTGGCCTTGAAAATCTGTAAAAGAAATACCTGCACTTCATTTCAGCCTAGCTACTGCACTGCTAGCAGCATCCCAACCAGTGAGCACCGGGACACAGGACTGGGGGGACCTCCTGTGTCACTGACACTTGCAATCCTAAGCAAAAACATCACAAAAATCCTTCTATAAATCAACCACACTCCATCTTCTACTGACACCTGTTTTCTTCCCTCCTGCTTAGGAGGGAGCTCATTACCCCAGTTGCTAATAACCTTCCCCTAAATCCTAGATTTATTCATAGCCACTTCATGCCCATTTGTTCTTGTGCCAACATTGTCCTTAGGCTGAAATAACTCTTTTCTCTCCCTATTTATAGACAGCCATCACATCCTCCCTTGAGCTTTTGTTTTGCTAAACTAAACAAACCAAATCCAGCAGTCCCATCTCATGTGACAGGTTCTTCATAGTCTTGATCCTATCCCTGCTTGGTCCAGCCTCAGGTCACCTTCCCAGTTCCAGGAGGTCTGGCCTACTCCAGATGTCCCACCTAGATGTCCAGATCATTGCAGGTCCTACACATAGTGCCTGGGTGAGGGAAGAACAGAGAGAAATGATGCAGCAGCTGGGTTTTGACCCAGATACACATGCCAGTAGCTCCCAAGTGCTACCACCACACACAACCTATGCAACACCTGTGATGGGGCAGACCCATCATGCTGTGTGGGTAGCACAGCCTAGAGCCAATATGTGAAGCAATAAGCCCAAGGGATGATGCATGGTGAATACCAGCTGAGCACTTAGTACCGCAGCGATTTCTTCACCAGTTAGGAGGATTTCTTCATGCGTGGCCTGGGTTCTGTTACTGTCATGAGCCCATCCTATAAACAGATTTTGTACAATGACTAAAACAAAATACAGAACAGCAGCACAGTGAGTTGCGTTAAATAAGGGGCAGCTCACAAAAGAAGAAATAGTTTGTGGGTATTGAGGAAAGGCGGACACATCTGGACACAACCAGTGATGGGGTGGAGAGCTGGGAAGGGGAGGGAAGAGAAGAAGCAATGCCATTGTGTGATCCGAGTACAGATTGCCCTGTGGCACTAAGTCCTTTGAACTTCTCCCCGCTCCTGGTAAGCCTCTCCCTGCACAGAAGCATACAAGTTGCACAGGGAGCCTTAATAAATTACGGCTCCTAATTAAGCTCCTGATTAGGCACCTAATCTGAGTGCTTGCTTTTAGAACTTTGATTTTCTTTGGACATGTATTTTTCCCTATACTTGATCATTTTAAAGGTTATATTTCAAATAAGTGTAGTCCTGATCATTCTTCTAGCAGCATTTCACCATTGAGATGTACCACTGATGATGAGCTGCCTGCCCAGAAACACAGAGGTTATTATAATCACCCTGTCATCACAAAGAATCAGCCTTCGTGTCAGCTCTCAGAGGCAAGGGACAGAAGGGTGATGCTGAGCTTTCCTGTTAGTGTAAATTTATTTTGATTTTGCTGATGGATGGGTGTTTGGGCAGCTGATTCACCTGGGCTGGGATTTTCCTATTCATCTTGCTTGGGGAAGGTTATAATAATTTCTCAGAAAACTTAGGACTAGTAACTCAAATAAGGCCATGGAAAATTACTCCGAAGTGACCTGATGTCCAAAGATATTGTGTTTCATTGTTTATTTGTTTATTTACTAGGAGGAAAACCTAGCAGTAATTTCTGCTATGCAAAATGCTAAATGTTTTAAAAATTCTTGGCCTGTGCAGGACTTTTCCTACTTAGCGATGACCAACAGTGACCTAATTCAGATTTGACTGGACTAAGCTGCAGGGCTCCAGTGTACTAGATATGTCCTAAAACTTCAGCAACGCATGCTGCATGGCAGAGAAAATAGAAATCATGAATTTTAAGAGGCCCATGCATGGCTAGGAAGTCCCACCTTTTGAACCAAGATGCCTGAGGGAAGACTGCTGCTCTGGACACCTCTTAGTAGCGTTGTACTATGTCCAAAGATGGTCTGACGGTGAGGAGCTCTTGGCCAGCAAAAATTGCCATCACCACAATCAACCACCTGCTTGTCAGCAGCTACAGACACACCACTGTGAGAGCAGGAGGAGTGGAGAAGGCAGTAACAGAGGACAAGTTTTTGAGGCTTCAGCATTTTCAGCAACTTGTTTTCCATGCTTCTAGTTTTTCTGCTCAAATTGTCCTCTGATCCCATTTAGCTTTAGGATGTCAGAAAGCGACTGTGTGCTTGTGGGGATGGGTGCACTCATAAAACTACCATGGGAGAAGGTCAGATGATAGAAAAGTCCTCCAGGTCCAACAAGTCCAAATGAAGTCAACAAAGGCACTCGGTGAAACATGTCCTATGTTTAGAAGTCCCCAAATTTTGAGCTGTCATTGAAATCCCAGTAAATAAAGGTTCTGAACCACCTGTCATATAATGTTCATTAATTATGATATCTCCTCTGGGAAAGAGAGCACAGAAAGTTGAGACTGAACATAAGAACTGAAATATAAGGAAATGGTTCTTACGTTGTGGTTCAGACAAGGGATTCAGAATTTTTTAAAATGCATTTGAATGACAGTGGTACAATTCCTGACTAACAATGTACAATTAGCCACCTTCTTAGAGTCCCTCTTAACATTTACAAAAGAGTTGACTACACTTTTAGTACAGCTGACAATTCAGCTTCAGTCCAGCACTGAAACTGTCTTGTTCCAGCCAGTCCATTTGATAGTTCAAGTATTCTATTGTTGGGTTAGTTCAGTATTTTATTAATAAAAAGCTTAGCTTCAGTGATGTTTTCTTGGTTTTAGGTTGGTTTATTTAACAGCTCTAATAAAATATATAAAACTGAAATTGATACTGAACCCATCTCTGTGGAGCAACACTGCTGCAAAACCTTGGAGGGCCTAGAGCCGATGCCAGCCGGTCAGTTAAAAGGCAATTTCCCCCACAATAAATCTGTGCTCTCACACACTGGGAAGCTGTTAACAGTGAGAGTGGGGAATTCTGCTCGAACAGTGTCTGGCAGCAGAGGACCACACAAGGTGCAAGACAGAGAAGAACTGGGCCATAAATTATCACTTCATTATGTTACTATTTAAATAGCCTTAGGGATGGAAGTTGCCACCCTTCCACCATGCATTTTGCTATCTTTCACCTCCAGCGCATCCCTCCCCTGCCTCAGTCCTCCCCAGCCTGCCTGATGGAGAGATACTCCACATCTGAACATCACTTTCCTCTCCATGGGGTCTCCACTTCTCCTCATTCCTGGCATGTCCTGTGGATGGCAACAATATAAAGTGAGGATTTTGTGCTTCTTAGGTGTGCCTTTAGTGTGGACCTTCACTGCACAGCAGGCACATACGTTCAGGAGCAGTATAGAGGCCACTGGAAGGAGCATTTTGGAGTAGGCCGTCATGGCATTGATGTTCAGAGAGACCATGTGAAATGGTCAATAAAAGTTGGTTCTTGGCATTCAAAATTTGAGTGAAGAGTTGCTAAGGTCCCCCAGGGTATTTATCATTAACTTACAACTTCTTAGGATGTCATGGACACAGGAGCTTGGTCCTTCCCCACACGGTTCATCATCAGACTCAAAGCAACACTGTTCTATCTATATGTTTTGCTGCTACTGCAAGAAAAACGAACAAGAAAGGCAAATCTGGTTCCTAAATAATTGTCATAGAGCCTTATTTTCTAGAATTCTTTGGCATAAACATTTTTAGAAAAGAGGAAATCGGAAGTTTGTTTAAAAGTATTTGGGTACTTGCGTCTTGCTTTGTCATCACAAATGGCTACGTGCCAGAAGGCAGAGACTGGAGGCAAGGGGCACAGAAGGGAGCCTGGATTTACGACTCCTCTGTTTAGAGAGTGGGTAACACCATAGTCTGCAAACTACAGCCCTATCAGCCTGTACACATATTTCAGGTAACACATTCTGCAATGAAGACCCACGTACCAATGCTCCTGAAGATGCCACAAGCATTTAACTTCTCTTTTGGATTGATATTTTTATTTCCCAATCTGTGTTCGCACGTAACATAGTCCCTTCTCCCAGACAGTTACAAGAATATAAACTTTGTCAGCTAAAAAATCAGTTAAAACCCAAAACCACTCAGGTCTTCTACCTGTGGAATGTCATTTAAAATGAGGATACTCGCACATCACATCGGCAGCTGATAGATGGATTCACCAGGAAGGCGAAGTGAAAATACACCTATCCTGAAAAGCTCAAGTCCTTCCTCCCAAGAACTCTCTCTGCTAACACCAAGAAGAGCAAATGGACACTTAGCAATGAATACCAAAGGCCTTATCAGTCTGGGGTAAGATGAGAGAGGACTTCCATTGCCTTCTCTCCTGTGTAATTACACTCTGTGATATCCATGTGCTGGAGACCTCTGTGACCTCTTCCCTCCTGGCAGGCACCTGTACATCTCACCAGCACAAATTCTCATGAGTTTGCATTGATCCCGGGGCAGAATTTATTTCTGCTAGCCTCCAAGAAGCCTGCAAAGAATTATCAAGCAATAGACACTCAGAAATGGTAAAAATGGAAGAGAACAGTGCCCAGCATTTTATTAAAACCATCATTATCTATAATAAGCAAAGAGACTGACTGCAGGATGTGGGTCCTCATCTGGCCATGAGTTCACTCTGCTCTTGCAGCAGGACAGACAGCCAGCAGAGAAGGCAGGATGAATTGCTCCAAATCCCCAGAGCGGAGCTGATATTTACGGACAATGCTAAAAATTATGGCACAAGGAAATCAACAGGCTGGAAAACCATGCTGGCTGCAGCTCCATAGGAAACAGCGGGGCGGAAAAACAAAGTTTGCCAAATGGATGAGGAAAAATCTGGTAGGGATGCTTTTTCTTTTTTTTTTTTTTTTAAATCAAGATTCTTAGGATGTTTCACAAACAACGAAGCACAGAAGAAAATGTAGAATGTGTTTTTAAAAATAGTGCATGGCTGGGGAAGGCAGCTGCAGTTCAAGTGGAGTTGAAATTAGTGAATGATGGACATTGTCTTCAGATTCTTGGTTCTATCACATCTTGCCCAATCCACCTCCAGAGTAGCACAGATATCAGGGTCCTCATTCCCTTTACCTGGCCAAACTTTCCTCCTGCCCTTGCTCATTGAAATAAATGTAACTAACAGGAGCGTTAGGATCGCGTTTCTCTCTGTATCTGCTCAACCAGTTTTTGCTTCTCCTCTCTCCACCCCAGATGCAACAAAACCTAATATATAACCTTCACACACCTAAGCACCTGCTTAACTTTAAGCCCTGTGTTTTGATCCTGCTTGCTTTAGATGAATTCAAGCACATGCTCGTTGCTGGGCTGGATCTGACACCATCTCTGACAATGTTACATGGCCCCAGCCTTCAGGGCACCAAATATCCAGACCTAGACTCAGTTGTGAAGTTTTTTTGCTTGCATTCCTCTTCCACTTCGATCAAGGTAGATGGAGCAGCAAAGCCAGCATAAAAGTGTGTCATTCAAAGAAGAAACACCAGTGATTTGTCCCCAAAAATCATTGCACGGCCACAGACCTCACATACAACTTCCATCAAGTTTTTAAACCTTGGCTCTTCCCCTGTGTAACACCGGTATCTGCGTATCCTCACTTCCCTGGACTTCTGTCAAGGCAGATTCATTTAAGATCAGGAAGCATTTGAATACCATTGGAACAGGAATGACATGTATACTATAAACAGATTTGGCTGCACGTTCAAATAAAGGCCCCTGCAAGGGGTATCCCTGGTTGCTGGCACCCCTTGAGCATCACACGGGAAGGCTGTGCCTCTCCTGGTCAATTCAGGCTCGACCAGCAACACTCCCATGCATGGGAAGCATTTGCCCATGCGAGGAAATTGTTAGACCATCCCCTGGTGTGAATTTGTCCCAACCCAGTTAGAAATATCTCCAAGCCGTTCCCAGGCTCAGTGTGGGGTTGGAGGAGTCCAGGACCTGTTCCCAGTTGGTGTTTTGGATGCAGTCAACCCGGCTGGGTGGTGAAGACGTTTGCTAGGGTAGCTGAAGGCCATCACCTACCATTTGGCCTGAATGCTCAGAAATGTCCCCAGGCACATTTCATTTCCTAGTACCGAGATAACTAGAGAGACCACCACAGCCCTGTGTATGTTCCCAGTTAAATAAAGAGGCAAACAAATCACTTCCAAAGAAAAAATTTAAATTAAAATAATTAAAACAATTTTAAAATTTTCATTGAAAAAGTATGGTCACTTTTGACCGGTTTTACTAAATGTTCTGAGATTTTTTTATAGCCTTCACACACAAACTCATCCCATGAAGAGTGGAGTTTTGTTTTCTTCTCCTTTGCTGTACAGGTCTAGCTGCTGCTACAATGAAATCTGACTCTAGTTTTGGTTTTAATGGTCTGACAGAGGCCTGTAGGGCAGGGCCTCTCTCATTTCTTACAAATAAAAATAATTAAATAAGATTCAAATATAGTCTTTGGGAGACATTTTCTTAAAAGCTTCCATAAAATAGGGTTACAGGTCACTGTAGGTCCAGGTCTTTGTAGTCATTGTTAACGATAAGAGACTTCACACATGAAATTATTAAAAAAAAAAAAAAAAAAAAAAAAAAAANAAAAAAAAAAAAAAAAGAAACAGCACTTTTGTATTAAAAGATTGAATGATTTCTTGATATTAGGCATATTTGTAAATTTTAATGAAAAAAGATATTAGAGGGGACCACCGATTATGAAATTTTAGCATAAATTTGAAACCAAGCTCAGTTAAAACCCTGGGTGCTCAGACCTGAGACTTTGAAGTTACCTGTTACGAATATGAACTAGGAAGTTCCAGTTTATGAGCAGGATTATCTGACTCAGAGCTTGGGCTCAGAGGAACCGCTGGGTCCCTTTTGGAGCCACTCCTGGCAATCTCAACTAACTCTATTTCCCAGCATCTGTGGAGGACCTCGCTTTGGCTAGAGGATCCCCCAGTGGTAGCAAACATCACGTACTTACACGGCATCTTCCACCCTAAGGCATCCTGAAACAACTGCACCCGAGGCTCATCACCCATCAGTGCAATGCCATCCTTTCCCTTTTGCAAGGTGCCATTGGTTTAACACCCCGCAACATAATGCAAACCTTTAGAAGAGGAATTTCAGAAGACAGAGTCCAACTGAAACCTTACAGAAATCCCCCCTTTCCTTTGCAAATACAGACCRGAGGCAAAATTTTAGGGCATTAGTTTGGTTTCTTGCTCCAGGGAAAGTTGTTACATAGAGAAAAACCATCCCTGTTCATAACCCCGTATAACCCAGCTAAAATCAAATGTCAAATCCCCATAAGCATCTGTCCCTCAGCCAGAGGTTGTTTTTCTTCACGGATGAATCAAACACACTGAGTAAATCACATGAATCACCAACGGAAACATCATCCTTACAGCATCATCTCACATTTATGAATAAGGAGCTTGTTTTGCAGGTCCCTAGAGAAGAAATAAAGCAGTGGGAGCTCAGGGAGGGGCCCAGGACTTTCACAAGCGTTTTGTTTTAATAGATCACAAACAATAAGGTGTCTCCCTCCTCCCATCCAAAAAATTATAGGCAATTGCTTTACAAAACATCTCGCAATTTAGCAGTCCTTTTATTAATAAGAAAATGCTTACGCTGATGACATAGCTCAATAACCCAGTTATAAATCGTATAAATCTGTTGCAATGGTTACAAATGAGCAGCGTGATTTATGAGCGGGGCCACTGACTTCTACACCTGACATAAAACTTTGTAGGCAATCAGCCACATGTTTCATTTTAGTTTTATATTTGACATATAAATCAGGCAGTGAAAGGGACTCTCTCTCCACCCCCACTCCTCTCCTTTAAACAGACGAAGCAAATATTTTACAAGCAACATGTAACTCACTGTAGCAAGGACACAATACCAGGTATGGAAAATATTATGCCGTGATTTCATTAGTTTCATGTGAACCAATATGAGGTACAGTGACCTGCCCTGCAGAGCAGGCAGGAGAGCAGGCAGTTAAGAGGGGAATAACCATGCAGGTCACTGGAAAAACACTTGAGAAAACAAGTTGTTTTCCTGCACTACATGCCCCGTTTATTTCCAGGTTTTGCAAACCTGTGGAAGGTCCCCATCTTCACCTCCTGAGCTGAGCAGAGTTTGGCCCTGCTTTGGAGGACAAGGTGTCCAACACAACCCCATAAAGGTGATGTGGCCATGAACAGAACGGAGCAGAAAAGGAAACTCAGCAGTCACTAACCAGCTTTAAGGGGGGTGCTTTTCATAGGTGTTCATAAAATAACTCTCTGCCCAGGGGATCCCTCCCCTCTTCAGATGCTACAGCAGATGTTCCTTATAGCTCGGAGCTTCAAATTTGAGCCCCAGCTCGATGCTGAACAACCATCTTCATTAAAAAAAAAAATGCACTGGGAGCATGTTTCAGTCATTTTAGAGCATTCTGGGATAACTTGCAAGTTTCTCCTGCATTTGTGTGTGACCCAGCTCCAAAGTGTGTCAAAACCAGAAAGACTCCTTCATTCATCTGAATCTCAAGATGAGTCAGATCTTGGTGCAAAGTGCTGCCTGAAATTAGATAGCTAGATATTTGCCTTAGAAACCCAAAGAGATGCTGTTCCAGTTATATAGATGCAAATTCAGATGTCTGGTTTTCAGCAAGTGTAAAATCAGACCCACAAACATGGGAAATTTTCTACAGGTAGGATGTACAGAAGTGAGATGAAATGTAAAATAATATATAACAACCTAAAGAAAAGGTTATTTTAAAAAAGTGGTATAAACCTGTAGTACTTTCACTCAATTGCACAAGTTAGCTTATCTCAGCTGGGTCAAGTTCTGTCGAAGGTTTTTATATGTTCTCTTCCAAGGATGTGAATTTTTCCATAACAGAGGTGTTGGCCATTTCTGGAAAGCTCTCACTATGAGTCAGGCATGTACTACTTTTCCATTTTCTCAGCAGAACTCTTTAAATACCCTTGAGGCAATGGAAAGCCATCTGGAGGCAGAGGTTGAAGGATGGGTTATGACTGCTTCGTTCAGTGATGCAGAGCTCTGAAGATGGAAATGGACTATCCAATGTTACAGCAAGATTTTTGTCAGAATTAATCCACTACTTCTTTACTTTTAATCTTCAATGATTTTATATGATGTATTTTATGAACACAGGCCTCTTGGAAACTTCAGTTAGGCTCTGGTCAGCCATCCAGGTTACACCACTATCCAATTTCTCAGTGCAGATGAGACATTTGCATACCCTCAGATGATAACTACATCTTCAACAGTGCAAATATCTGCAGTCCCGCTAAGACTGTTAATGCCTTGTCTACTCTAAGAAATAATGCATGTTCCAGTTTAATCAGACACCATCTGTAACTGGGTTCCTCTAGTGTGTATTCGAAGTGGAAAACAGATTATTTGTTTATCAAGATGAGCTTTTTGGACCATAGCTGAGGCCTCATTATTTATTAAAAAATAAGTTGTAAAATTACAGGAGAAAGCCAAACTTACACCAGCTGAGAATTCCCCCTGTATGTTTTTCAGCTGCTCACCGACAGGTAATGGAGTTGATTTTCCCATATACCGAAGGGGCACTGGATACCAGAAAGTTTACACCTCTAAGTGTTTGTCTTAATTAAATATGTTGAATGAGTCCTGGAAGAATGATAATTAAGATGTCCTCTGCATGCAAATTGACATTTGGTTGGGGGTGATGGGATTGCAGCAAACACAGCAATGAAATAATTCAAAGTCRGTATAAAACTGAGCTGTAGTGGTTGGGTGTTAAGCCATGTCTGGATCTGACAGCAGAGGAATCCAGCAGCCCACCAGTATCCTAAGCCCTTGCCATGGCAAGGAATGCACTAGGATAAATATGTCCGCATGAGTCCATAGCCTGACTTTGCTTATTTGGCAGCCATTAATTAGCACCAACCTTTTCAGCCATAAGTTGCTCTCATTTTCCTACTCTATGAGTCTTTTCTTAAGCCAAAAGTTGTCCTTGCATTAGCTCCTTGTAGTAGTGGGACTGTGCATGAGGCTCTTCAGTGGCACATCTGTATCACACGGCTTGTATTATGTCTTTCCCACTGTCTCAGTATTTATTTAAAAGCTGCAAATGAGTGTTCACATGTCCACAGGTCTTCCACTGGAGCTCCCATTCTTTCTTCTCTCCCCTGCACATTAACTTCAAAACATGGTATATATAATGATCAGGAGTGATCAGCAAGGATTTACTAAGGGGAAATCATGCTTGACCAACCTCATTGCCTTCTACAAAGAGGTGACTAGCTTGGTGGATGAGAGGAGAGCAGTGGATGTTGTTTACCTCGACTTGTAAAGCCTTTGTCACTCTCTCCCGTAACATCACCATAGAAAAGATGACGAAGTATGGGTTGGATAAGTGGACAGTAAAATGGATCAAAAACTGGTTGAACCACCGGACCGAGAGGGTTGTGACCAGTGACACAAAGTCAAGTTGGAGGGAAGTCTCTAGGGGTGTACCCCAGGGCTCAATTCCTGGGGCCAATACTGTCTAACATCTTCCTTAATCAYCTGAATGATGGGACAGAGCGCACCTTCAGCAAGTTCGCAAATGATACAAAACTGAGAGGAACGGCTGGTACACCAGATGGTCATGTTGACATTCAGAGGGACCTCAACAGGCTGGAGAACTGGTCAGAGAGGAATCTCTTGAAGTTTAACAAGAGAAAATGTCACATCCTGCATCTAGGAAGGAATGACCCCATGCACCAGTACACACTGAGGGATGACTGGCTGTAAAACAGCTTTGCTGAGAAGGACCTTGAGGTTCTGGTKGACAACAAGTTGACCATGAGCCAGCAATGTGCCCTGGCCAAAAGACGGTCAGCAGTATCCTGGGCTGCATTAGGCAAAGCATTGCCAGCAGGTCAAAGGAGGTGACCCTTCCTCTCTACTCAGCACTGGTGAGGCCACACCTGGAGCACTGTGCCCTGTTCTGGGCTCCCCAGTGCAAGAGAGTCATGGACTTACTGGAGTGAGTCCAGCACAGGGCCACAAAGATAATTAAGGGATTGGAGCATCTCTCATATGAGAAGAGACTGAGAGAGCTGAGACTGTTCAGCCTGGAGAAGGCTCAGGGGGGATCTTATCAATGTGTATAAACACCTCATGGAAGAGAATGAAGACGAGAGAGTCAGATTCTTCTCAGCAGTACCCACTGACAGGACAAGAGGCAATGGGCACAAATTAAAACACATGAAAATGTTTACTGTGAGGACGGTCAAACACTGGAACAGGTTGTCTGGAGATGTTGTGAAGATAATTCAAAACCAGACTGGACACGGTCCTGGACAACCTGCTCTAGGTAACCCTACTTGAGCAGGGGGGTTGGACTAGATCTCAAGGTTGGACTAGATCTCAAGAGCTGCCTCCAACCTCAACCATTCTGTGATTCTGTGACTCTGTAATAACGGATGGTACAACAGCAGCATTGATCTTCTTTGAAGGCGAAGAATATTCAAAATACAGCATCGCTCATTAGCCTATTAATTGTTCATTAGCGTATTTCTCATTGACATATTAAAGTATGTGTGGTTTTAGACTGTGTTTTCAGTTGCAGGCAATTTGACACACTATAATATAATAATTATAATTGGAAGTCCAGCAGTGATGAGATCCAAGAAGCATTTTGGCTGCAGACTCCCAAATTTTCAGGAAGTTCCAGTGCAGATCTGCACCTCACACCTGGTTCCTGTCTGTGTAATGGCAGAACCAGCATTTCTTATCTGAACAGCCACCTGCTATTTCAAGAAAACCCAAACCCCACAGCTATAGAGACATTCTTGTTTAGATTCAGACTCAAGTTTTTTTAGCCAAGGTCAAGACTGTAGCTGTAAAATTTTCTACCTGCTCCACTCTATCCTGCACCTCTAAATGCAAGAAAAATGTAGGTTTAATACACATTTTAAAAGAAAAGGGGATATTGAATTAGAAGTGAACAAGACAAGAATAAAATGKTTTTTAAACAGATTTGATTTTCATTTTTTGGCAAGTTTTTCAAATAACTTTTGATGACACATATTGCTAAAATGGAGCCAGAAAGAAACTGTTTACAACAAATTGTTTTTCCAGTAAGTGAGAATCCATTTATTTTGATTCAAAGGAATTTTTTTTAAATTAACATTTTAAAATATTTTTGGGATTGTTCTTTAAAGCAATCTCAGTCTGCAGAGGAGTGCTCTCCCAGGGCGATGGTCCTTCTCTATCTGAAGATCCAGGCACAAGAAGAGAAATCCTGAGTCCCAAATCTTCAATGAGAATTACTGCATTACACCAGGAGGGTCTAACCTCACAAGGTGAGAATGTATTTGCTTGGCACCTTTTCCAACAAGCGTGAGCTCTGTTATATGTAAATGTGTATTATTACAATAAAACAATTGCCCTGATAGAGTGTAAATTCAGACTGTAATTTTTCTCATTTTGTTTTCCGTTGGGGAACTCTGGTGGCACTTATTTTTCTGCAGTTGCTTGCATTCCTCATATCACTGGGGTTCTCTCAAACCACAGCTAGTGTGGATCAAAGTCCTGACTCAGATTTTTAAAAGATCCCCCTAAAAGAAGAAAGTATCACTCCAAGAGCATTAGAAGAGAATATTGTCTACCTGGACTAGCAGTGGATATTGTCTGCCTGGACTAGCAGTGGATATTGTCTGCCTGGACTTCAGTAAGGCCTTTGACACTGTCTCCCATAAGATTCTCATAGAGAAACTGTTGATGTATGGGCTGGATAAGCAGACTGTGAGGCGGGTTGAAAACCACCTGAGTGGCTGGGACCAGAAGTTGGTGATCAGGGACATGAAGTCTGGTTGGAGGTAACTAGCAGTTGTACCCCAGGGGTCAATACTGAGTCCAGTCCTGTTTAACATCTTCCTTAATGATCTAGATGATGGGGCAGAGTGTACCCTTAGCAAGTTTGAGAGCGACACCAAACTGGAAGGAGTGGCTGATAAACCAGAGGGTCATGCCACCATCCAGAGGGACCTCAACAGGCTGGAGAAATGAGCCAACAGGAACCTCATGAAGTTCAACAAGGGGAAGTGCAAAGTCCTGCACCTGGGGAAGAACAACCCCATGCACCAATACGTGCTGGGGCTACCCAGCTGGAAAGCAGCTTTGGCAGAAAAGGACCTGGGAGTCCTGGTGGACACCAACTTGAACATGAGTTAGCAATGTGCCCTTGCAGCCAAGAAGGCTAATGGTTTCCTGGGCTGCATTAGACAAAATATTGCCAGCAGGTTGAGGGAGGTGATCCTTCCCCTTTATTCAGGGCTGGTGAGGCCACATCTGGAGTGGAATTAGTGTCCTTAGTGTAGACAGTTCTTACTGTAGACAGTCAGACCTACTACACTATGTGGGATGTCATTTGGCCATGTGCTCCTCTTCTCTGACTGCTCCCCCATCAGTACATTTTCATGCATTTTGTCCCATCTAGTTTAAAAGATATCATGTGCTGAGCCTATCACCATTTCTTCTTCACGACTGTGTGGTCTATGCAAATAATTTTGGCACCTTACCTGCTACCTAACTTTATTAAACAGAGACCCCTGCACTCTTTTCCACTTTTTACAAAATACTGCTAGCCCATGTTGGGAGGTTTAGAGAGTAATCTGCAAGGCCATGCACCTCATGCTGTCTTCTTCACCCCTCTTTCCTTGCATCAGGTTGGCTCAGGAGGGTTTTACTTCAAGAGAGACTTTCAGCAGTGCTGGTGATGGAGAGGCCGTATGGAGGTGCGGTGTCCCATCCTCACTCATGTGCCAAAAACCATGGGCTACGTCTCGAGTACAGGATCTTTGTCCTCCTGCAACCCCTGGCGCTGGCACAAATTGTGCTGCAGGCCGCTGCATCTGTCTTGGAGGTTGATTTTCTTTTGTGCTGAAATTTCATGAAGCCTTAATAACTTTCACTCCTGACTTTCCAGCCAAAACTTCACTGCCATTGACCCTGAAAAAATGAATATGTAAACAAAAGTCTGAGAAATGAATGCAGCTGAACTGAACCAACTTACTGATTAGGACTATAATGGTTTAATGGGTAAAGCATGTACCTTCTGAGTCTCTTGCTTTGGCTTACTTCTGGTGACGGAGAAGAAATAAAGACCAGCTCAACATAGGAAATCAGCAGACAAGATCAACCTGGCATTGGCTATTGGTAACTACACTTTTGTTACCACAAGGAATCTCAGGGAAGAAAAACTGACATCTGAAAAGATTTGTTACGAGAACTGCTAGCACCATCTCCTTATTAACAGTTTTATTACATTCTGAAAAGGGGGAAACACTGTACCAGAAATGATAAATGTTTGTAAAAAATATCTCCTCCATCAGAGTTTGACAAGTCCTGAAAACACCGAGCTAAGGTACGTCATTCAATAAGTAACCAGGCATAAAACCAAATAGAAAACGTTACACAAGTTTGGTTCACAGCTCAACAATAACTCCGTACAACCTCGTCTAACAGACAAATAAGGAAAATACAATATTTAAATAATAGCATAGTGCCATTGTATTCCCTTCCTGACACTCAAAACTTGGCCCCAGATTTGCTGTGGATTTCACTGGCTACTGAGAATGTGTCTGACAAACCTGGCTTGAGTCTTGGGCTTTTAACTAAACAGCCGGTGACCTCTAGATAGTTATTTGTCCCCAGTCTCCCCAGTTTAACAGCCAGATTCAACGCAGCTCTCCCTTCAGCTGCTGGAGGTGTTGGTGGTTGCTCATCACTATTCACTTTTCTGTTTCTTGCAAGTGGGGAATTCTCCTCTGGGAATGAATCTCATCAGCCTTGAAGGAAGTCTTGCAAAAATAGGAATGATGTAAGTTAAGATAAGGCACGTTTGGAGAGGGACAGAGATATTTAGAGAAGAAGTGGCAATGCGCTGGGGAAAAGGAGGACACATTTTAAATGCTTCAGGGATATTCAGGCTCAGCCCCTGAAGTCTAAATTTATGAATCCATTCTGATTTTCTGAAATGATTGAACGCGTACTTTAATAATATGGATTCTTGCTTTCAAAGCCCAGATAGCATAAATCGCAGATCTGCATTGTCTGCAATATATATGCCACATTTTATTACCTAGGTTCACGGACGACACTTAACTCAATTTAATGCTCACCCTTTCATGTAATRTATTCCAAGATATGCATCACTTCACGGTTCTGCACCGTGCTCAAAACTGCCTATGGTATTGATCTATATGATGATTAAATCTCATAATTTTTTAAGAAACTGGACTTTCAGAGCACTAGATGGTGCTAGAGAATGCTCTTAGCCAGCTCCAGGGCCGCATCCCCGTAAATTCTCTCCATGTACCATTTATTTTTGTAGGATATAACAGCATAATCTGCATCAAGCATCTATATTCTCAGCAGTGTTTCAGATGGGCTGCTGACATTGCCCATCACTCTTCCTTGTTGGGTGATGAGAAGATTGTTTGTTATTGCCAGAAGCAAGCTGTCAAACCCATGAGTCAGGCTCCCCAGATCATGAGACTGACTTCAAAAACAGGGGATATATATATTTTTTAAAGTGTACTTTTTATTTGCACTCTGGTTCCTAAGCTTTAGGACTGTTATGATGCTATTTATGTGCTCCCTAGGAAAGTGTGGAAGTGCTGGGCACTAAAAGCATCTATGATCGGGGTCTGAGCAACAAGGTTCAAACCACAGTTCAGACCTGACCTGGAGGTGTTTGGAAGTATGGTTTTGACCCATCCAAAGTAAAGAAACCACCCTTGGAAACCACCAGATGAAAAAGACAATTAGGAAACGGAGTAGGGAGTTGTACAGTTCTAAGTCTGCTAACAACTATAGTAATTTTTTGGCTGGAGCACATGCTGGGAGAGGAGGGTTTGGGGGAGACCAGAGCAGCTTGCACCCAGCAAGAGGTTTTCTCATGTCATTGAGGGCAGGGGGCTACACCTTTAGCTTGTCCCAGTAGGGTAAGGCTGGGTATGTGTCCTGTGATGTCCAGAAAGGAAAGGAAGGTCGTAGTGTCTTTACCAAGGCAGTGGTGGGCTACACTTCTCCATCTCGGAGATGACCCTGGCATCAATGTCAATGGGCCATTTTGTCACCAGCAGCTGCACCACCTGAGGACAGGCTCTTGCAGAGAAAACCAAGTGTCATCGGTCCTTCTTCTCCTGCCAGGTGCCCCAAGGATGTGGGGTGTCTCAGGGAACCAAGGCACACAGACACTGGCAGCATAACGGGGATGATAACGGGGCATTTTTCCCTCCCTGACAGCTCAGCTGTGAGGCTTGCACACTGTAGGCTGCACGAGACTCAGGTGCTTATAGGGAGGCCATATATATTTTGCAGACAGCTGCCAAATCAACAACATTTTCACGGCATTGGCGTCATGAGAGATGCTCCCCAGCTGTGCCTATCCGGGGGACCGGCGCGGCGCGGGCAGGCACGCGGGACGGCACACAGGCGGCCGCTGAGCCACAGACAGCAACTGCTGCCCGACAGCTGGAGCGGCCGTGGCCGGCGGGTTATAGGGCTGCCTTGGGGTTAGYCCCGGGGCGCAGTTGGCAGCGAGCACCCCTCCTCCTGCTGCCTGCGAGGCAGCTGCAAACGGCAGGAGAGCAGCCTCCCCGGGGGCCAACATCGCAAGGGCTTGGACTCATTCTGCCCCRCTCAGCATGGGCTGGAGCCTTCTCTGCAGCTCCCCCATCCCACCAGGCTGTGGGCTCAGCCCATGGACTTGTCCAAACCACAACTCCCATCTACGTGGGCAGGTCGGATCAGGCATGATGGGGCCAAGCATGTGATGGGCACATCTCCTGCRGCTGGTTCTTCCTAGGCATGGTGTAGCTACCATGTGCTCACACAACAGCTGGCAGCACAGATGGAAACACCAGGGTCCAGCCGTTGACCGTGCCATGCTTCATTCCACCAGGAGTACCAATGAAGAGCAGTGTAGAATAAAAACCATGGTTTGAACAACATGGGAATCCAGACAGATGTTGTGGGCCCTGCACTCGAGCACCTCTGATATCACGGACCGAAAGCAATCGCTTCTCGTGGCTTATTTAACCTTGGTTTTGTTGGTGATACACGATCCCATCCTGCTCCGTCTTGGTGATGGCATTTAAACCAGATGGAAATGGTTTGAAGAATTTAGATATGACATCATGGAATTACAACATAATCACTAAAACAACCAATCAGATAACAGCTGAATAATGACATTTCCAGGGAACTTTATTTCTGTTGCGTTTTTAGCACCATTAAGACATTGAAGGGACACAGTCAGATCACCTTAGGCCCATAGCTTAAAACTTTTTGAAAGATCAGTGGAAATGTTCTCATCATTTTTCTTTTAGCTGAAATCGAATCAATCATTCATATGAATTTAGATGTATTCCTGAAGCGTTCACAGAGGGTGAAACTGCAAACCAAAAGGGAAACCCCACTGCTGTGCTGGTTGTCCCAGCTAAGCAACGTGCTTAAAGTCTTTGCACTACCTGAGAAACTCGCCATGGTGCTTCATCCCTGTCTCTTTTACATCACCCACAGTCTTCTAACATCACACAGGGCGGGAAATTTGCTTTTAATTGATTGTTAACCTACCAGTGTCCCTCTGTGTGCCTTTTATTTACATTAGCAGTCTGAAAGAGCGAAATATTCCCCTTCAGGTTTCATTCTGCTGGAGAAACGGGTTTGCTGTCATCACTCCTCATAAGCACAGCCTGAGACCTGCTTTCCTAAATCTCTCCCTTCCACCATTTGTCTTTACAACCTCATAGCTGTCAGTTTTTCTTCTAGCTGCTACTATGAAATGAGCACAGGGTCGTTTTGGCCAGAAATCACTCAATAATCCACAAGGAGGGGAGGAGGGGAGCAATTATTGATCTTCGAAGGGAAAACTTCCCTGGGATGGTATCCTTGATTGAGGGTTGCAACCCCCAGATTAAAAATCACCATTAATCCTACCCAATAATAAATTCAAGAGAATTWTAAGTGATCATTTATTCCTGCATCACCAAAGTTCTCAAATCCTCCTGCCGCAAAGAAACCTCTTCTCTCCTGAAATAATTTGATATGTGGAGAAGCCCTAAAGCGGCTCTCAGTTCTCTTATTGCAACAGCCGTATTAAACAAAGATTGACAGCACACTACAACTCCCTTATCCAATAAAATTTTCCTTAGGTGAGTCATTTCATCCATGCTGCCTCAGTTTCCCCACCTGTAAAATGGACATAGTGGTAGCTGCTAGTTTGACAATGGAAGATGTTGCCCAAGGAGGAACCATATTTTCTATGAGTTGGTGCTTTTTCTTTTCCCAGCTGAATGGGTATTCAAACACAGAGAGAAAGTCAGGTGAGAAACATACCCAAGGATCTGGGAGAAGTAAATAGCCCAAATTACTTCAGAGAGCCCTCACTGGACCACCCCATGAGAAAACAGAAAGCCATGTTTGGGTCCTTTCTGTTCAGGTGATAGATGCTTTCATAGACAGTCAGATAAATATGCTTATTTTCCCTGAAGAAAGAAACCTTGTGCAGAAAAGCCTACTATATTTTAATGTCACTGCAACTTCCACTTGGGCCAGAAAAGTCTAAACATTTCTTTCCAAGCCCTTGGCTTCCCAGAGGTGTTTTTTTTCTAATGGTCAGTGAAAATTCAGACAAATGTGTCAAATATCACAGGGATTGCAGAATGAAAGAAGCAGTCCATCAAGACAAGAAAGAGAAGGCGCCTTCCTTTACCCTATTCAAGCCGCTTGGCATCCTGCTGGGTAATTTACCCCCATTTTGGGGATGCAGGATGAATCCTAGGAAGATTTGAAGGGGGCAGGAGGCTGAATTCTCACTTTTGCATGAAGTCCTGGGTAAAAACAGCCCATCAGATGTGGGGCTGGTGCACTATGCAATTAGATATAATCAACAAAAAACCAGCAGCCTGCAGTCCAAGCAGGAGCCGGCGGGCACTGGTGGTGGTCCAGACCATCACCCACCTGGGTGACCTGGGTGCTGCTGGGTGCTGTCACCCATCTACCTGCTGGATGGTGAGGATGCTGGCRGTGCCGTCTGGCGGTGAAGCCATGCCCTTTTCGGGGGAGCCCCCCTGCTGCCATACATCATCCCAGCTAGCCGAGCAGCAACCCTAACCTGGGTCTGTACGTCAGGGCGGCCAGCGTGGAGCCAGGCTGTCCCCTCGCTCCCCTCCCRCCACCCCCTCGCCGGCTGCGAGGACTTTGTGTCCTAAAAGCTCATTCTTTCCATAGCGTAAAAAATAAACCAGCATGTGCTTCTCTCCAACGCCACCCGTCTCCGCAACAGCCCCGGGTGGGTTGTTGTTGTCGTTCGACTCCGTCTCTCCTTAAATAACAGAATTACAGCAGGTCTCATCCTGCAAAGTGCTGAGTAACAGCTCGTTCCCAATAAATTAAGCTGGCACTCAGCACCGCAGCCTGATATTTGTATCCATGTCCTCCCGGATTATCGGTCTCTCCTCCTCGCTCTCTCCCCGGCCCCTCGGGGAGCAATTATCTGTGAATGAGAACAGAATAACTCTTTTAGCAGAAGGTTTCCACACTCGCGCACAAGGAGCGCTCTGAATGGATTTATCATGCTCGCTAAAAAGGGAGGTGGAAAAAAATCCCCCCTTCTCTCTTTTTTTTTTATTTTAAGGAGAAATCCCTGAAGCGGCAGCCGTTCCCCGGTGGCTCCACGCACCAGGAAAAAAAAAAGAAAAAAAAAAGAAAAAAAATGGATATAGTAAAACTTTTTAAGGGAGGCATGAATCGGTTCTTCAGAAAAACAAGGCAGCGGTGCCAACTGGAAATGTTTGCTTTGGGGGTGAGTTAGATGGCTGGCGTCAGCCAGGACTAAAGACATGCCAGCGGAATGCAATATTGGGGAAGCAGCAGGTCACTCAATCACTGGCAATTTGCCCAGGAGCAACTGGATGCCTTCAGATTTTTTTTTTCCTTGTGTGTGTATGTTGCTGGTTTTTTCCTTTTTTTTTTTTTTTTTTTTTTTTTCCAGGCAAACAGAGCCCCAGCAGTTTTGGGGCCGGGGAGCTGGAGAATGGTATTTCTGAAAGGCACGTTCCTGCAGGAATACCCCCGTGGTCTGCTCGGCCGCGCAGCGGTGACATCCGGCAGAAGAAGTTGCATTCTGATGGACGAGGCTGAATCCTGCCTGCTGCCGCCTCCGCGCACAAGGCAGAAGATGCAGCGCCGCGTGCCGGCTCTGCCTGGGGAGCGGGCAGCCCCAGGGAAGGGATGGGGCAGGGGGACGGGACAGCAGTGCCGATGCCTCCAAAAATACCCTCCAGCAAACAAGAATATTTTTTCCTCCAGTAACAAGTATCAAACACTAGAGAAGAGACTTTTGTTTGTATTTTTGGGTGGCAATAGGATTTTTTTTTTTGAGGTTAATTTGCTTACAGGAGTGGAGAAAGTAGGTAAAAGACAAAAAGAAAAATTTCCCCTAATGAAAAATGTCCATTAACTCCCCGCAGCAGAGGAGGCAAAGACCCGACAGGCATTTCTGTCTGCACATCTGTAGTTTTTCATTGCTATATCGTTTGTGCAGAGTGCCAGGCTGCACGCAGAGCCCAAATAACCCGGGGAGGAAGGGTGCCCTGGCAGGAGTGGCTGTGAGCAAGCTGGTGGCCCAACTCTCATCAACCACCATTGTTAGGGATTTGCCCTTTTTGCTAACGAGGGAAATCGGTGTTTGGCCAGCAGCTGAATGCAGCACAGTCACCAGCACATGATGGGCTGATGTCGACTGTGGCACTTCTCCAGAGGTAAAAAGGAGCAATAAAACTGCCCTCGTTGTTGCCTTCTCCATCCGTACAGGTAAAACCCGAGGTGTGAGGGAGAGGGGAGCTCTCGTGAAAGCAAACTCGGGGACCAAGCTGTACCTGTGTCTCCAAACCCACAGGGTTCAATACCGTTCAGAAGCATTTTCACAGTTAAACACAGCATCGTGACGCCCATCACCAGCAGCCACCCATCTTCCACTACAGTGTCACCACTCCACAGGGCAAAGCCACCCAAGGAGACTGCTGTTGCAGATGGAGGAGAGGTGAGCTTCCACATAGGCAAATCTGATCAATCCATGAAGAAATCGGAGAGAAACTATAGACCTTTGGAGGCAGATCCCAGCTATGATCAGCAGGTAGGGATCCCTGAGGGGTCTCCTAAGCGGGGTCTGTACCTGTGCTCTGCTGCTGTCCCCCGACCTGGCAGCTGCCCTTGCACTGCCGTGTCATGGTGCCTGGGGACACAGCCACCAGCCCACCCAAGTCCAAAAACCATCAGGTTTTGAACTGCAACTTCAGCTCAGGACTCACTCCTCACCTGAAATGCAGCTTTTTTTTCCGCTTCTGGCTTTCAGAGCCATTGCTCCAGCAAAGATGATTTTAGCTCGATCACTCTTGTCTCTCTATCAACTCCTTTCTTTTTACACTTTCCTCCTGGTTTTGGATCTTGATCCAGCTATGGGGGAGAATGGACCAAAATGCACTCAGCATCCCAGCTCTCCATCGTTCTCCTTTTCTGCATCCCTTTTCATCTTAAAAGATTCATACTTGGAACAAGAGTTTGTCATTAAATCACTGGACAAGGGCTTTAGTTAAAATGGATTGCATTCCCAGGTCAGTCACCAGTTTCTTGTGTGATCTTGAGAAGAATCCCCCTGCCCCAGATCCTTCTACTGTGAGGTGGATATTGCAACCTTTTCGTTTCCTTGCTGTGCTTTTTTTAGTCTTAAGGGCAGAAAGAGACTCTCTCTTGCGAAGTGCATGCACGGCAAAATAGTGAAAATTATTTGGTTTTATTGTAAAGTATCTTTAACCATTATTTAATAAAATACCCAAGTTCCTGACAATGTTTTGGGGAAAAAACATTTCCCCAACTTCTTTTCTAGACGATTAATCCTTGTAAAAAGGATCACATCCAGCCCACACAACTGTTCTAGATGCTGTAGTCGTCCATTCAACCATGACACCTAATCGCCTGCCTGCAAGCGCGTCCTTCTTCCCAGGAACACCTTCAGTGTCATTCAAGGGGAGCACTGATGGGCAGCGAGGAAAGAAAGTGTGGACACGCTCGATCACCCTGAAGGATAAATGTTGCAGTGAGCTCTCCCACCCAACCCTGTGCTCCAGAGCTGCAGCACGAGGCAGAGTGGCCACCAGAGATGGGCAGGACTGAGCACTTCCCTGCTCCTGCCTCAGCGCTCCTGTGTAACTTGGGGAAATCAGTTTTGATTCCCGGACCTCAGTTTCCCATCTGGAACATGGAAATAATGATCTTGGCTTCTTTTTAAAGCTCTTTGAGATGAACAGCCCTTTTAAAGAGGTAAGTAGTATTATAAGCAACGGACTCTCACGTCTGCCAAGAACCAAAAGTGATATGAGGGTGATGAAATTCAGGCCACCTCATCAGCAAAGCATGTTGTCCTGGCCTTCAAGACAAGGTTAGGGCTCTTGGAGAGAGCCCGTTCCTTTTTGGGACAGAAAGGAGTGGACACAGACCCAGCACATGCTTTCCTATTATTAGTCGTTCGTATCCATGTGTTGCCGCAAATGTATACAGCCCTCAAAAACCCAACCAAAGCAAGTGTGTAGCCTAAAGCCATCYAACCCAGGAGCTCAACCATGCAATATGGACTGATTAGAAGTTGCCAGGTAATTTCCCCATGATAGCTCGAGCAGGATGGATGCAACCAGCCCTCAACAAGCCTTCAAGGCCCAGCATCTCCATGAGCCTTTCAGTAGGACTGGAGGGGGACAAGAGCAGGCAGAGGGACCTGCCCAGGGACCGAAGCTGGAGAGCACGGCATCTCCAGAGGACCAGGTGGGAGAGGATGGTGACGCACAGTTTGGCTGGGGCAAGGAAGCTGGACGGAGGCAAGATGCAGACACGGGTGAGGTTGGTGAGGACCTCACAGATGAGGCTGGAGGCACGACCGAGAGCTGCTTTGCACGACAGGGCCAAATCCGTCCCTGGCACAGCTCCGCTCCGGCTGCCTCTGTGTGTTTGTGTAAGGATCCAGCTCCGGCCGCATCGGGAGGCACCGGCTGCACGGGGCTGGCGTGCCAGCCCGGAGGCCCAGACGCGAGGACAGCGCCAGATGCCGGGCATATTTTTTCAGCTGCGCGGGCTGCGGGTTGTCACACGGGGCTCGGCGTGCACCTGCGCGACCCTGAGCCGCCCGGCTATTAACAGCCGGCGACAGCGCTCTGATGCCGTATCACTGACCRCTCCATTCCCGAGCAGGGCGATAAATCAGCCGCCCCGCCGACAACCCCGGGGCTCTTCTGCAGCCGGGATTGATGCAAATGCTAATGCACCTAATACTCACTCCAGGGCAGGATTCGGCCGCTCCACTGCGTCCTGCCACTCCGGGTTGCTGCTCATGGGTTGCCCAGTGGTCCTGGTGCTCTTGGACCAGCCTCTTGAGCCAAAGGGGCTCTGAGGGTCTCCCGATGCAGTTAATGAATGTTTGGGGTCCTTCGAGCAGAGATGAGACCAGCACAGATTTCTGAGAGAGGCGCTAACGTGGGGAGGACTAACGCAAGATGTGAAGTCGCTGGGGTGTGTTTGAGGACATATAAAGCACCCAGAGGCAAGAGCTGCAGCAGGCACTGAGTATCAGAGGGCTAAATCCTTCTCAAACATGGGGGCTAGCATCTGAAGGGGTCAGGGAAGGAGACACTGACAGAAAAAGCTTCATTTACCTCCTTCCTCACTCCCTCTGCACCAACCTAAGCACCAGCCCTGCACAATGCTTGCACATCCAGAGGAAAAGTCCTGCCATGTCCACCCCCTTTGCAAGAAACACGCAATGGGTGATGGCCTTCACATTCTCTCTTTTCTTTCACTGCTGACCCAAAATAAGCACAATCTGACTAATTAACAGAGCTAGTTAGCATCAGGATGAAACGTCCAACATGGACCGCAGACTCTTGGGAAATAGATTTTGGTGCCTTGGGACACAGAAAAATGATTTCCCAGGCATCATATGCACAGCATAGCCGGCTCTGTGACTTTTCCTCTTTTTCCTCATCAGTACTTGGTTCTAGCACAAAGATGACTTTTAATGCCAAATCATTGTGCTTCTTCCCTCTTTATTTCAGGCCGCAGGCTCACCACATTCTGGACTGGTTGCAACCCATCTGGTTTCACTAATACTTCTAATATAATATTTATAACTAGCTAAGGGCTGATCATATGACGGGTGTAATCAATAAGTCATGTGCCAATTGTGGTTATTCTACACCTCAAGCCATTTTTCTGTATTTTGGTGTCCATAGCCTGTGCTGGGGTATTTGTATGTTTTGTTGCTGTTGTGCCTTTCCACCTTTGCAGCCTGGCATTAAAGGAGGCTGCCTTGAGTCTCAGTAATTGAGAAAAAAAAAGAAACATCACTTTGTTTCCACTCAAAAAAGGAAATGAGATAAGAGAATCAACCAAAGGCTCTGCTTGCCAGATACCACTTGCCACCATCTTCGGCTTTGCTGAAGGAACTTGCGCTTAGGAAAGTTGTTCAATCTAAACAAAATCATCTCCTCAACACGTTCCTCCTTTCGCACCGCCGGAAGGATCACCCAACAGAAACCAAAACCAGGTCTGACAGTTTTAGCTCACCCATAGCCAGCTGTGGCAGCCCAACTTCATATTCAATGGGCACAGGACATTTCCTGGTAGACTATCGGGCACCAGGGAGGAAAGATCCTGTATATTAAAGAGGGAGTTCCCGTTGCATGCAGATACCTCCATCTTGTTCTTTCTGCCCTTCTCACCCTACGTGGCTAGGGTGGGCTAGGGAGAGTAATCTCTTGGTAGATGCTCAGATACAGCAAGGGGTGTTCTTGACCCCTCCCAAAAAGTACTTCATAAAATATCTTCAAGAAACTTTGGTTGAGACCATCTTTGAGAAAAAAAAAAACAACACTTTTAGCTTAGTTTCGAAAAGAGTGAATATCCTTGGTGTAAAACCACTGGAGTGGCACCAGGCTAGGATTTGGCCCCATGTGGCTGCACGGAGGCAGAAGGAGAGTGAATTCTTCCTTTCCACGGGTGCTTATAGCTGGCCACAGCCTGTAAAAGCAGATGATTTAATGATTCATTCTGGCAAGCAGGGAAGGATGACTTCAGGTTTGAGCTTCCCACATCACTTCTACCAGCTCCCCCCAGAGAGCCAACACATCAGTGGCCAAGACGACTGCACGCCGCAGAGCCAAGCGGTGCTGCCTTCTCAGCCTCTGGAGCAGGAGCACAAAGGAGAGTCCCTCTGTGACACATGGGAATTCGGCAGCAAAACAGAGGCTGTGCATCAGCCCCAGGAGGACAAATTAAACATCTCCTTTTTATGCGGAGGCTTTCAGCGGTGACAACCGCTACCTTGTGAGTCAGTTTATTCAGAATGGCTCTGCGCTAACGGGATTAACAAGCTCTTCACTGCTTGGATCACTTCACAGTGGGAAGATCCAAAATCAACTGATGGAAAAAAGGATAATTCCTCCTGCGGAAGGAGCAAGATTGTCTGTGGAACCAAACGATCAAACAATGACTCTGAGTGCTGCAAGTAGGCCATACATGGAGACACATACCCAAATTCTGTTGGGCGCTGGGCTGAATGATGCAGGCTCACAGTGTCATMGCATGGTTGGGACCCCATGCCCTAAACTCTGGTGCAGCTCTGTGGGATGGTCAAGTGTTTGAAGGTAGGAGAGGTGACAGGGGACAGGAGCAGTCATTCTCTCAGGCACTTCTCAACTGTAAACCTCAAGGCTGGAGGCTCAGCTCCAGTGAGGAACACACACTACTTGAAGGAACCTGAAGTCCTGAAATGCCCCAGCACTGCTTCTACTGAGCAGTCACAAATAACATATCCATATCCACCATCATATGAGAACATGCAAAACACTTCTTTTCTTTGCAGAACTGGGTTTCCCCTTGCCCACAGACACTGCATGGCCTTGTACCTTGCACAAACCCCTCTCTGCAAGGAGAAAGATATTCTCAAATTCCTTCAGTATCAACCTTGCCAAACTAATTTTCTGGTTCATCCAGCTCTCATGGGATTTGGCACTGAAGAGGGTGAATTGGCTGAGCATGAGCACCAGCAGGCACCTAGAGTTTGTGACAGAAGAGCAAGGCAAATTGTGGATACCCATCAAGTCTCCACCATCAAGCATGGGAGTCACTCATCTGGCCTTGTTTCCTGCTCAGGCTGTACTCAACCATTTCATAGAATCATAGAATCATTAAGGTTGGAAAAGACCTCTAAGATCATCAAGTCCAACCATCAACCCAACACCACCATGCCCACTAAACCATGTCCCTAAGCGCCTCATCT
>JAYKAV010002955.1:1591600-1605072 GCA_035582835.1 Phoebastria nigripes
AAGCCTCCAGTCGTCCGGGACCTCCCCCGTTAACCAGGACCGCTGATAAATGATGGAGAGTGGCTTGGCAAGCTCCTCCGCCAGCTCCCTCAGCACTCTCGGGTGCCACATAGCACAAATAAACCTAGGGCCCTGCCTGCTCAAGGCATCCTGATGTGTAGTCCACCGATCATCTCAACTTGGTACACATGGTCAGAGATGGGCAGGACACCAAAATGCTACACTCTGGTGGGAATGAGCTATCTTGCCAGCACCAGGCACCAAAAGCAGCTGGTCACAAAAAGGGTTGTGGCTGTTACCTGAGGCAACACAGTAGATTCCTTTCCCATTCACATAACCTGATATTTGAAGTCCACTTTCTAAGAAAGAGGAACAGTYGAAGAGCCTTCATGACTGCAAATGTTTTGCGCTAAAGGCAGTCATACATTTAATGTGTGTGCATAATTTCAACTCTGAGAAGTTTTAGCACCTTGTCAGAAATTGTTATTAGAGGTTTCATACATGTCCTGTTTTCCTTTGGTCTCTCCCATGGCAGGGAGTGAAGCCATGCGACAGGCATGAGTCAAACCTATCTAGCCAGGACCCTACTAAGGGTTTCCAGTGTTCACACAGAGCTTGACGCTTCAAAATGACATTATTCAGGCTCTTCTCCATCTGGAAGAGTGAATGGATGACAGCTGGTCTGAAAATGGAGTTTTCTTCTTCTCTCACAAAAATTCTAACTTTTACTTAAAAAAAAAAAAATAGAAACAGCTGAAAAGAAACTTTCTGCTTTTAGCTGAAAAGCTTCAGTAAACATCTGAAATTTCATGCTGAAAACAGACACTTCTCAAAAAAAGTTGCTTAATCCATAATGGCATTTTCTGTCAGAAAACATTTGGGAGGTAAACATTTTGGAACAGCCCTGGAAATGCTGTTTTGCCTAGCTCAGTTCAGTGCACATTAAACATTTTAAATATCAGTTGGAACACTGACATCTGGACCTTTAAAAATAGAAATCTTTTTTACCCTCCCTTCCAGGTAAGCTCAGCAATAGATCCTCGTAATGGCTCTATGGCTTTCCTCCCATCCCATTTCCACCTTGATTGTGACCAGGTTTAATAGTTACCAAGATATGTACCTGCAGATTTGAAAGTGAATGAGTCTCTCAGGAATTTATCAGGGGCTCTGAATGTCATTAAGAGCAATTGGTAGCAGGAAAATGGTTGTAAGTTAGGGTGAATGCTAAAATTAAAGGGCCTCAATGTCTTGTTTGACTGTGYATCATGTTTGGCTCTACTAAAAGGTGGGTGGAAAGCACAAGAAGAAAAATGTCCACATGAAAACTGGACTCGGGTCCACACCGCATATTTCAATAGGCTCCTGTTTCGGGGTGGCTAAGGCTAACTTTCCAATCAACTCAGCCCTGTATCACAAAGAGAAACATTATCAGCTCTTTCTGTTGTGTTAATATCCAATTTATTTTTCAGCAGTGCAATTTCCTGCCTGCTCTTTGAACAACTATCAAAGGACAAGACACAAGATCATGGCAGACATTCTTCTAGTGGTGACATCTGCTAAACTAGTCAGTCTGTTCCTATACAGCCCACTCAATGCATCCCAAAATATTTTATAAGTCACCAGTGGAACAGAGAACGGTAATGTGGGTCCCTGACCTTTATTTGAGCCACCTTGATGTTCACTACAGATGGGGAATCACACTTCAGCAGCCAGAATTTCTGGGTCCTTTCAGCTTAGGGTTTCTGTGTTACCTCCAAACCCAATAAATTTCACTTAACACCATCTGGCACTTCATATCCTTCACTGTTTTTCATCTAAGAGCACTGGCAAATCTGCCTATGAGGCTTAATCCAAAAGCCTCTGAAAACCAATGGAAAGATGGTTTTGGATCACGCCTAAAAGTGCAAGACTTTATTTAGAAACATGCGTTCTACAGCTTTGCTGGAAGATGCTCCTCCTTTGAACAAGCACTCAACCAGCAGTGAACGCATTCCAAGGAAACATCTGGACACCTAGGAAAAGGTTGGTCTAATTACATTTAGAGAAGCTAAGAAATATCACTAACAAGATACTACCCAAACTCTTATGTGTTAGCTCCATTGCTAATTTTGCTTTGGGCAACACCACTGATACCATGAATATCAATGTGTTTCACAGTAGTCAAGTACTGCTAGGGACTACTCACAGCTAATTTTCAGTTATTCATAGGACCTGCAGTCTCTGCATCACTGTTTCTCCTGTGCTTTCTGGCTATATCCCAAAACGTTTTCCATACCAGTGCTGACTTCTGTCTGAATTTTGTGTTCTGCAGCCAGAAAAAAAACCAAATATGCCCAAGCACCTGAGAGTTTTCTTGGAGGTTTGATTGGAGGTTTGCCTCAACCAGTCACTATTCAAGGAGTCCTTCTCATTGCTCTCTGCTCCTCACCATCCTTCTGGGTTGTGGTCATATSTCCTGAGCATGAGCTCTGCTATGCTTGAGCCCTGATGCTTGGTCCCTGCTATGCTTGGTCCCTGATCCACATCTGCCTGACCTTACTCCCATTCTGTCTAGTCCTTGTCCTGGATCCTCTCCTGTGTCACTGCTCTTCCTAATCTTCAACTTAATCCCAGGCTAAACTTTTATTTTCTTCTTGAAAGAGTTCCTAGATATATTTTGGCCAAATTTCTGGCCTTTCATCTCACTTATCTGGACCACTGTATTCTTTAAATTCGCATCTATTGACCACAGTTGTCCTCATTCACTTCTTTTGAGCCCTGCCTGACCCTGACCACCTTGCTGAGACCTCTTAACAACCAGGGACCTGGTTAAAGGACTAGCAATGTCATTGACTGTTCAATAACCAGCAGGCTTGGTTATCTTTTCTCCCAGATACAGACCGAGCTGAGAATCTATGAGGCTGACGGTACAGCAGGCTGGAGGAAGAAAGGAGACTTGCTCAATCTTACACCCAAGACCATTCAAGAACAGCAGTGAAGACTCCAGCTGCATGCATAATGATAAATAAAACAGATAAGGGCCGTTTTCTAGCTAYGAGGTCAATTGTCATAGCATAATATGGGTCCGGATGACTAAATGCTCCTTACCCCCATCCAAGGACAGAAAAAAAAAAGAAGGAAAGGAAAAAACCCATGTTGGCCACGTGCGAATTGCCCATTGGGAATCATCCCTGTCCCAGGCTATCCCCAAAGTGTGCCCGGCCATTGTCTGAGAAAACTCACTTGGCCCAGACCAAACACATCCAATGGAGCACACTTGTGATTTAACAGTATGGACAACAGCTCTGTCCTCTGATGTGGTGTGCACCTCTGGGTGCAGACTGGAGGATGGCCCTGGTTTGGCAGTCTCTCTGCCCTCCTGAGAAAAGCTTCCACGTGAGGAAGAAAGGCCTGGCTGGTGCATTGACAGAGTCCTGCTACGAGTGTCTTCACCAGGCTGATGGGACAGGAGCGAATTCAACAACAACAACAAACCAATCCGTCTTCAGCCAGCTGAGAGACCATCTCTCCTATGACTAGCCAAGGGAGAACGTGCCAAACCACAGACATGGCAATTGAGAATCAACCTCTTCGCACCATCCCCATGTCACCCAGGTGGATGGATGTGTCCAATTCTCAGCACTGAACAACTCACATCCAAGATAGCAGGATACCCAAACCCAACCCTGAAGGCAAACTCCCACTCTAAGGCAGCTTCATATTTGACAATGGATCAACAAATTTTGGCCAAAGGCCAGTTCTTCAGCAGCCCCAACATTCTGGGCTTTATAGAGAGACTTTGAACTCTGTATCACAAGTTGACTGCTGTACTTCAGGCCATCACTAATTTCTCTTTCCCTATTTCTTTTTGCTACACTGTTCACCAGGACCCCGATCGGCATAGAAGTACGAAGTTCACAGACCAAACTGTCAGACAGTTGATAATGTCCACAGAGTATTCATTTATGTGCTGTGAAACATGTTAGGAGGCCAAGGTGGAGAAATTGTATTGCAGAACTGGTTTGAATCTTGGCAGGGGTCATATTTGATATCATATTAAACCTAGGAAGACATTTACTGACTAGTACTAAACCAAGTCCTGCAGTAAACTGATGTATAGGTTACCAGTCACATCTTTCATATGTTAAGTAATGGAGCTTTTTCTCTACTTGTAGGATGCTGACAGGCAGTAACACAAAACTGAAGAGTTGTACTGAAAGGAAGTTGAAAGGGAAAGTTAGGAGTCAAATGATTTCAGGACTCACAGAGTTTATTTAAACAGTACATTTTCAATGCTAAATGTTAATAGAATGAGCAACAGAATAAAGTCTATTAGAAGTAAAATATGGGAATGAAGTTCAAAAAGGGAATATAGAAAAAACATGCACATAGGTAAGCCGATGTTAAAAATTAATATAAATCTATTAAAAAACATTCTGAAGAGCAATTTCCTAAAGCTCTGAAAGCTAATAATAAAAACTGCTCCAAACACTTCCAAAGCAAGTAGTTTGCCAGACAGCTGTTCAGACTAATAGATGATCAATATGTGATAGATGAGCACTCAAGACACATTATCTTATGACAGAAAAGTCAAATAAATACTGAGGATGCTTCCCACACTACAGCCTTTCCTTACTGGGAGCACGTCTGAAGAGATATCTCAAATTGAAGCATCAGTAGAAAAGATTTTCAAACAAACTGATAAAGTGAGTAAGACAAATCTGCAAGACCAGATGGTATTCACTCAAGAGCTCTATGGAAATCCAAAGAGGAAATTGCTGAACGGTTATCCGCGGTGCAGAGCCAACCTGCTGTTTAAATCAGCCTATGTCAAAAGAATAGAAGCAGTAAACGTGATGCAAAATGAAATAGCAGTTTCCAGAGACGGCTCATTGAAGAAATAAATAGAGACAAGTGTGATTCTGTACAAGGCAAACTGATAAATATTCTAAAAAAGAATATTAGACACATCAGGGAGCAAGGTGTAATGGGGAAGAGTCAAGTATTGCATCTATAGGTGGAAGTCATGTCTCACAAATCAAGTTCTTTGAGGGTGTCACTGAGTTTTGGGGGATAGTGATCTGAGTAATACTGTTCACTTGGATTTCCAAATGTGGGAACCTATGAAAAAATTAAGCTGTTCTTGAACAAGGGAGAAGGTCCTCTTGTGGCTCAACAACTGGTTAAAGCTAGGAGACCAAACAAGGAATAAATGACCAGGTTTCATAACAAAGGGAGCCAATCTGCAGGACTGAATGAGGTTCTATGCTGCTAGGACCTCTGGTGCTCAACACACACGTTTATTCTAGAAAAGGCATAAGAAGTGAAAAGCAGGGTGATGACTTTTTCTGACRATACTAAACCATCTAAAATAGTCCAAACTAAAGCTGTGAGCAAAGAATTTCAGAAGGATTTACAATGCTAAGTGACTGCGCAATAAAATGGAAGACAACATTCAGAGTAATATAAGTAATGAGAAAAAAGCAATCCTAAGGATACATGCACCATAATGAGCGCTGAGTGAGCTACTACTGTTGGGAATAAGATCCTGGAGCTCCTGTGGATGGTTTTCTAAAAATGAGAACTTAGTGCTCTATGGGGATTAAAAAGGCAAAGAGAAAATTAAAAACTAGTAGGAAAAGACTTCAGAGCAATATAAAGAATTTTTGCACACAGCTCCAGCGCACCAATCTCTCATAGGATAGAGCAGAACTACAAAAGGCAAGAAAGGGCAACAAGACATCAGAGACGGGGAACAGTTTCCAAAGAAGAGCCAAAATAGGCTAAAACCCTTCAACTTGGGAGAAAAGACGACAGAGGGGATCTGAGAGAGGTCTATGAACTCATGAGTTGCATGGAGAAGATGAAGAGGAAATAATTGTGCACCATTTCTCAGAATATCAAGGGCCAGAGACTAACTAATGAAATGATCAGGCAGCAAGTTTAGAACAGAAAGAAGGACATTTCTCTCACAAATGAGTTATGGGACTCACCACCATGGACAGAAAAAATTACAAATGAGTACAAATGGGCTTAAAATAGTAATGGTGGCTAGCTCCAGCAGGGCTACTAAACACCGTAGTCCAAACTCAACGTTTAGTTCAGGAGTTCCCTTAGCTGTTGACTGCCAGAAGCTGGGATGATGTACCATGGGTAGGATCACTCTGCATGCAACCTGCTTCTTACTTTTTTTTTAGTTTCTTACAGTCTTTCTATTTTATAACTCTGAGACAGTATGACTCTGGGCTCCCATGTCCTTATTCACTAACATGCCTCTGAAGTAATGTATCCCAATGTGAAGTTCAAACTTAACCAGAAACAAGCTGCTACATGAAGTTTTGTGGAAAAATACCAAGTTACGCTATTGATATACTCTAATAATAAATTCAGCCCTTCTGATGAATGGTTAATAGAAGAAAATAATAAACTTTAGCAGGTGATAAGACCTCCTTCATGAAGATGAGCCTCTCTGAGAATCCTCTACCTTCTCAAAACCTTGATTTCTGCACCATCGTGGTGACTGCCCACTGGAGATGTGGGTACTTAGCTCATGTAAATGAAGCGCTCAGTGGTAGGACTCCTCCCTTTTCATCATTAAAAGCTCTTTTACACCTGGAGCATCTGACCAGAGAGTTTATAATAAACGTGCCTCTAATTGCACTCTCTTTACTGTAACCACTGCGAGTTATTGGGAATTCTTGGGACCTTGCAAACCACATTCAACAGCCACCATTAAAAAAATCTGGCAAACAAGTGCTTGCTTTGCTCTCACCCACAAAAGTAAACTTCCATCCAAAATACATAGGTCTGAAGTAAAAAGAGACTATCCTGTACCTATGGTCTATTTAAGGTCCACTGTCCTTTTTCTAGACCAAAAGAATATTAAGTGAAAGACTTTAGCATCCTCACACCTCATTCTTTTTTTTTTCTTTTCTGCCGCAATTTCTCCACAGAGATTTTTAATATGCTGTTTTTGCCATGGCATTTGTCACTAAGCATACACTGTCACTGAAGACAGCTTTATCCAAGGTCATCTCAGCCTCTTGTCCATCTGCATTTCAGAGTTGGCCAAGAGCTTCAGAGTGAACCAAGTGGTGCAGGAACAGGGCAGGGTGTGAGGCTGACCAGGAACATCAGCTGATGGTGGGGACAGCTGTAAAGGGACAAGCTTGCTTTCACTGACCAGAGAGAAGAAGCAATGCTGGAGGGAGATAGGCTGAGAGAGGGGAGCTGAAACTCCACAAAGAAAATCAGCAAAGCCCAAAGGATGCTCAGTGCACATGGGGAAACTAAGGCAGAGGGAAGCCTGAGGCTGCTTGCATGAGCCTGTATATCTCTTTGTCTAAATGTAAAGAGTAATTGTTTGAAAAGCTTAGAAAATACTATCCACTTCAGCTCTCCCCACCTTGACTGGCTAAAGGAGGGAGAGTTTGAGCTAATGCTGATACTGGGCATCTTGTTGGTGCTGTAGGGCACAGGGACCACAGTGAGGAGGTGGGCTGGGGCAAGGAAGGACACGGTACTGCTGCTTGCCAGGATCCATAGGAGACCAGGAGCACTATGGGGAACAACCCGCAAGAGAAGTTTTGGCAGAGCTGGGACTGCACCTCGTGTCCATCTCCACACGCAACCCCTCTCCTGACTACATGAACAACCTCCCAGCCTCAGACAGGTCCTAAACAAACAAATGGGAGGATTTTTACTGGTTTCAATGATGGATGAGGTCAGATCGGGCTGAAGCCAGACCAGCTGCCAGCTGGTTGCCACCAGCTGTGCAACTGTGCATAAATCAGTGGATTGGCTCACAGATGGAGAAGGAGTTGAGGTTTTTGCAGGTCCCTACCCAGCTATTCAACCCCCCATACATCTCACATCCCTGGAATGCAGGAGCCCGTATCTGCTCTTGCTGAAGTCAATGGAAGAGTTGTCCTTGGCCTTGATGGCTCCAGGGTCACTGTATAAGCTGCTATGGTGTGGCTAAGCCTCCTGGCAGGCTAGTGGAGACACATCTTTCGCCTTGCCTTAGTAGGAGGAAGGCATTGAGGTGTTGGTCTGAATAATGTAGGACTTCCACTGGGGCTAGGCTGAGAACTTGAGGCTTTTTTAAATTTTAAACAAAAATGTTTTTTATAAAATTGAGCCTCTCAGTCTGTATTGGAGTGCATCCAAACCGATCTGCAAGACTGCCAAGCACCCAGTGGCTTCCACCAAGATGTACATTGATGTTTCAGAAAGTCAGATACCTGACTGGGATTCAAAGATATTAGGGCCAGAGGGATCCTGTATGAGTATTTAGTCCAGCTTGCCACATAAAATAAATTCATACAGTAACTTCTGCATCAAGTTCACAGCTTAAACCGTAACATATATTTTTAAAAGAAGTCCAGCTTTTATTGATACAATTCAAGCAGAGTAGAGTCCATTATTCCTTCAGGTAATATATTGCAAAGATTGTTATGTTCAGCATAACTACATAGCTCTTATCACAAGCCTCATTTGCTCTGCCTCTGGAAATCACTGCACTTCTTTCTGATAGACTAGAAAACCACTGGGCAGCAGCAATGTCCTCCTCATGGAGATGTGAATGGGCCATGAGCATCTCACCCTTTGCTCTTTGCTGAGATACACTGACAAAACATATTTTTCAGACCTTGGATCACAGTTACAGTGCCTCTTTAAGCTGAGGAGAGGAGAGGAGAGGAGAGGAGAGGAGAGGATTAAATGTCATCATTCAGTCTAAGAGAATAAAATTAAGCTGCAGGCTGTCATAAGCACTTTTCCCTCTGAGTGCATATTGACTGTGTCAAGTAAAAAACAAGCATTTAAAAAGAAACACAATCTTAAGTCAATGACAGATATGACTCCAATATACATTGGGTGTGAATAATTCTCATTTCTTACCTCATTTCACTATCCTTCCTCAGTTTCACATTATCCAAGAGGACTATCCTATAATCCTGCCCATGCACATTTGCCAAGTCTCCAAATAGCTTTAAAAACCCCCACTGATGAGAGACCACCAACTTTACGGGTTCTTGCAACTCCCACTGTACATTTTATGGGTATTTAGCAACACTACAGGGTTTTCCTAATGCTGGAGAAATTTCTCTTCTCTTCACTAATAATAGACATGTGTTTCAGCAGCCTTTTCTCACTTTTTCTCTCCTCTCCTGCCTATATTCTCAAATTGCTGATTTTTAAGATGTATTTTTCATAGAACTATAAAACCAGTGCATTTTTTTCTTTTTTTTTTTTTTTTTTTTTTTTTTCCAGCTTAGAGACTGGACAAACTTTTAGCCTGCCAAGCTTTTTTTTATTTCTTTTTTTGTTGTTGTTTAAATACTTCACAATGAAAGAATGTGATGGAATTTTTATTGCAAAAAAGAAAAGTTCTTCCCTTCTCCTTTCTTATATCTTACACACTTCAAAACACATACTGAAATTCTGTAACCTCCCAAGAAAGACGGCTGCTCAAATGCTGTCAAACTATTAATGATAATGTCAGAGTACATGACACATATTTAAACGTTAAAAGAAGAAGGATTAAGGCTGCATCTCAACCTCACTTTGATGACTCAACTTTACATTGATATACTCAGCATGCCACTTGCGATCAGACTTCTGGTTTTGCTCTTCAACAGCATTTTAAAATAATTCCTTTTGCCTACGGAGGATGTTGGAAAATGTACATGAGAGCAGACGTTCCTTTTTAACAGAGCTCTGGTTTTTCACAGGATTTGGAAGTGTGTTCTGGTTTTCAGAAAGTACAACGCTGTCACCAGCTGAATCACCTTTCAGAAACGCTCAGGATGCTTTCCTGGGGAAGATGTCCCGTCCTTCGAGCTCTGCTGTGGAGACATCTCCCTGGCATCCACCTGCAGCATGTCTTTCCCCCATCGCCTAGCCTGGGCACTGAAGAGAAGCCTTTCAAAAACCCCAAACTGCACCTACCGCTAAATCTTGCCACTTAGTAGATTGTTTCCATTTCCTTTTCCTTTCTACTTATTTATCCTTTTAAAAAATATATTATCTGAAGACACATTCTGGGGTTTCACAGTCATTTCTTTCAATCACACCAATTTTTAGCAGAGCGGAGAGCTGCCCAATGAGGTGTTTCACCCACTGGCAGAAGGCAGAGTCCAGTTTAGGGCATGGTGCTGTAGGGAGAGCTTGACCCCATACTGGATGGAGTTCATCCGTGACTTTGAGTAACACAGTGCCAGAGGATGCTGGGATGAGAGGTTAACACTTCTCCAGTGATACTCTCTGCTCAGATTTTTACCCAGGACTCTTATGTCCTTCACAGGGGACTGGCAAAGGGTTTATTTCCTTATTTATTTACCCTTGAAGGCAGAGGTAGCAGAGTTGCATGGCAGGTTTCTTGGTTGGTGCTTATACTGAAGTTATTTTCTTGGCGGGTCTCAAAGCAGAGGAGTGACCCCTTTCCCACCTCACCAGTCTGCAGCCATGGCCACACCACCACGTCACAAAATGCCAGGCATATTAAACAGGACTGGGCTGGGTTAGCTTTGCTCACCCCGAGCAAAGAGGACCCCAGAGCTGGCAAAGGGAGGCAATGGGAATACGGCAAGAAGGAGGCAGGGCAGTGGGATCAGACAGTGGCACTGGACCACCAGCTTGGCTCTGCTGTAGATGAAACCTCCCCCTGTGTGTGCCTATGCCCTGCCAGTACCTGCCTTACCCGTATCTGTGAATACCTGCCCCGTAGGACACCACAGGAGTGCTAAAACGATGCAACTCTGAGTGCAGACAAGGCTGACATTAAGTGGTCTGCAGAAAGGAAAGGTCAGAAGTTTCACTACAACTCATAACCACGATCCTGTTACTCTGCAATTCTCCCCCCCGGCAGGTGATTCCCTCTGTTTTTCACCTCATGCCAGCATTCTGGCACATAGGTACCACGCAGCAGGATGAGCTGCTGCATCCATATGGCACAGAGCAGCCAGCACTGCCCGGAGATTGTCTTGCATTCAGTCCCGAAAGCCGTGTTGCTCTGGTGGCATGGCACAAGGCCACGCTGCTCCTAGCCCGAATACTGATGCCAGCATGGCCCCGCTGCTTTGATTTCCAGAGGCAGGGTGGTCTCTGTGAGCTCAGGCATCGCTGCCCATCTCCATTGCACGTGGAAAGCATGCCAATGGCTCTGGGGCTACCACGGCTTGCACTGAAGGGCAAGGTTTACTCTGCAGGAAACGTCCTTGCTTAATTTAAAGAGTAACTTTCAGCTAAATAAATTAAGCTGGTAGAAGAGGTTGTATGGACCCTTTCATTGCAGTTTAAATCTCTCTCCCTTCAGTTTAGTCTCAAGCAAGCTTTAGTTTCAACCACCTTTAAGGTAAACAGGAGCAACCCAATCGGATGATAACAAGAGAGTCCGCACACAGTTTGCACTGCTTTAACTAATGAAGCGAAAGCAGGTTAATGCACTCGATGCAGGTTTGTATGTACATAGCGTCTGCGCTCTGACGTTGGCAGCTGTTGCTGCTGTATCCTCTGCGAATGGGGCACAGACGGGGACAGGCTATATGCACCACACAGTGCATCACCTTGAGGGACAAGGACCATCGTGACCCAGCCCTGATTCGGGCCTCCCCAGCTCTCTTGTGATACCCATAACCACAAGGATACTAAAATGAGAGAAGGGGAAGGTCTGACAGGCAGTTATGTGACTAGGGACGCTCAGGTTTAGGTTTCTTCTTGGAAGCACTCCGTAATGCAGCTACCACCAAGGGACCAGCTATATAACCAGCACCCAGAAAATACACGCGCCTTAAGGGCAAGACATGAAAAACAAATGGTGTAAATGGCTGGAAATTCCTTTGTTTTTAATGGGCTTCATCTATTTACTCCCCAAATGGATTTGGTCCACGGAATCAAGCTGAAACAGCAGGGGGATTTTAGGTAGGCAGAATTTAATGGCTGAGACTGAAATTTGGCCAAGATCTTGGGTTTAATCCTCCTACTCTTGTAAGAAGAGCCACCAAATGTTTCATGTAGGCTTCCACTGAAAGATAGACCCTGCTGGAGGGGCTGGTGCTACTGCCACTCACTGGGACATTTGGGACAAACCAGGTCAACCAAAAATCCCTTTGCTGGCTCCCATCTTTGAGAGTTAGAGGAACTCAGAGACAAAAAAATGGAGAAAATGGTCATTAGGGCATGCCCTGGCATTAGTAGCAATAATTCACAGGCTCTAGCTGAGGATATCAGAGCAGTTTGCCAGCACCACCACAAGGCAGGGGGGTGATGCTACCCACACTGGGAAGTCAGGCACTTTTCAGTTGACTCACCTAAAGTCCTTCTGCAAAAGAAAATCAAACTGCAGTGACACCTGGGGCAGAGGATTTAATGGAGGAGGCAGCACGGCTGTTACAGATACGGTGCTGAACCAGGACTCAGCATATCTTCTCTAGTACCATCTCCAGTACCTCTAGTTTCTCCACCTGAAGAAACCCTTGCTATGTTTGCTCTGGGGCAGCCTGGCCACAGTAGCACGAAGCAGAGGACATTAGCCACCAGGCAGAGCTTGTCTTGCTTCGTGGACCTCAACTAGGTCAATAGAAGCTCCCTCTGCTCGCCCCATGCGGTGCCAATGGCTGCTAGGTTGACATGCCATGGGAGGAGGAGGGTTAGGAACCAACATCCCTTTCTCTGCAGTGAATCCAAGCATCTCACAGCTTACATCCCATTGATTCTCAATACGACTTAGTATCTAAGGGGTTTAGGTGACTTGAAAACAGAAGCCAGGTGCCTAAATGACAGAGGTACTTTTAAAAACAACAGAGGACCTCCTGAAGTCCCTTCTGTCCCGAATTTTCCTACAATCCTGTGAAATGCAGTTTATTCCCAGCTGTGCCACAGCTCTGTGACCTTAGCGAGTCCCTGCACCTCTCCATCCCTCCCTCCCACCCTGCCTGCCTGCTCTGCGGAGACCCCTGGCCCTGCTGCACTGGGGCTGCTCCCCCTGGTGTGGCTGGGGTAAGGGGAATTAAGGGGTTTCAGGGTGCCAGCAGAAGGCAGCCCACGGCTGGTAGCAATTACCCACGCGTCCCAGCTCCCTTGTTATCCCTGTGAAAAACAGGGCAGCCCTTTGCTGCGGAATAATTCTTCCAAGCAGATCCAAAGTCGGTAGCAGAGCAGCAACCAAAGGCTTCAGGGAGCCGTGAAAGGCAAAGCGGCAACAGGGGGGATATCTGCGAGGTGTTGGAGCTTCCCCGGCTCCCCCGGCTCTCCATCCCGCCGGGGTGCCCTCAGTGCTCCCGGGCGCATTTTGGAAGGCAACGTGAAGTCAGGCACCCCCCACCTCGCAGATGAGGATCTCGATGAGGGAAACGAGTGATAGGAGCGGAGAAGCGGGATGAAGGGAGGTTGGAAACCAAAGCAAATCACGGATTTCCCTGGGGAGGCCAAGGGGGGGGTGGTGGGGGGAAAAGCGCACACGGTGGGTCGCGGCGAGTCTCCGGGGGGCAGGA
>JAYKAV010002955.1:1606022-1651672 GCA_035582835.1 Phoebastria nigripes
GGGGGGGGTGGGGGTGGGGGGTGGCGCCGGGCATCGCTTTGCAAATTCCTCCCCACTACCACCCAGTGCTCTCCGTTTGGGGGACGCCCGAGGGGTGCTGATGGGTGCGCAGGGCACGGGGAAGGCGCCCGCTCCGCCGTATGCCTGCGGCCGGGGGAGGGTAAAGGCAGGAGCCTGGAGAGGACGCCTGACAGAAGGGGAAGTCGGTTCAAAATGCCTGGAAGTACCAACCCTAGAACTATGCTAACACTCAAGATAAATAAATAAGGGCTTTTAATTTGCTTGCAGTTAGAAACTTTTGGACTTTTTTTTTCGCTGGAGAGAGAATGGCATGGAGGGGGGGAAAATGAAACAAAACCGAGAAAGCCCTCCGAGTGAAATCAGAGGGTGGAGAGAGGCACTTGGCCAAGCTGCCAGCTGGGGTGATGCTCCTGTACCAAGAGCACGTGTACTTGCTAGCTCTCCTGCTGGGGTGGGCTGCCCCAAAGGGATCACTGGGAATTTGGGCAGCAACATGCTCCTGTTGACTTCTGTGCAGGGTGCCTGACCCCTCAGGGCCCTTGGGGTTCCTGCAGCCACCTCTCAAACTTTCCCTGTGCCCTGTGTCTCTGCCAGGGATAGCTGAGTTAAGTTGTGGTCCCCTGCCAGTTAGTTTCCCATGATTTTTACTGTAGCGTGTGCTTGAAGTGTGCACAGTGCCGGGCTTTCTTGTTGAGAGTTCTTGAAAATCCTCATGGTTGTCTGTGAAGGATAATAGACGTGTTCTCACTGGCAGGGTGGAGCTTCTGAAAGGTAAATGAAGTTTTGGACAAAATCCCTCCATCACCTCCCCAACACGTGGAAGGTGAGGAGAGATCCAGAGAAGCCGCAAGCTTCTTGTATCTTCCCCACAAGGATAAATCAGTGCCCTGGCCCCTGTACTCAGCTCCATACTTCTCTCTGTGTGTAGGCGCCCTTTAACAGCTCACTGATGTGCTGTCACACTGTGCAGGCCCAGCTGTCCCGGCTTTTCTGCCTTTCCAGTAACTGCCGATGGGACTATTCCAGGTGTGTGGGGAGGAGGAGATGCACAGGGCTTGGAGGGCTGTGAGCTGCAGATGAGTCTGATTGTGAGAGATGCTGAGCATCAGCTCTCCCAGGATGGTCCCTCCAGCCTGGTGGGAGCAGCACGCTCTGCTTGCAGAGGGGCTCACACACCCAGGCTTTTGGCTACCATCTTTCAGGTATTACTTATCCAAGCCATTCCCCAAGTGTGCTTGCTTTGGGATTCAATCCTGTTTCCTGCTTAGAGGAGCTCTGCTTGTTCCCATCTCCTGCGTGATGCCTGCAGTCCTTCTCAGTGACCTGCGTTTTGGGTAGCTGCACCCCAAGAGTTAATCCTTCCCCGTCATCTGCTTCTGCAAACAGACTTGCAGCCCCGACCTCGGTAGGAAGCGCAGGCTGAGACTGGGGCAGTATGTCGGGAGAGAATTGCTGATGAGCGTCTAAACTAGAGCATTTTTAATCACTGCACGGTAGTGGGATCTGACAGCTTCTGTTATAATCRCGGTAATCCAGTGTGTGCTGGATGCTGTCCCTCCGGTGCTGAGAGGCCGCCCCTTGTAGATGCAAACTCCAGACTTAATATATTTTGTTTCTATAAGCTGCTTCCATATCTCGGTTGTTTGGCGACTGTGTGTAACGCACTTGGAAGTGTCAGTCTAATTCTCCATGGACAGACATCTACACCACCAAAACCGCAAGGGGAAGTAGCACTGATTTCCCAAATCACTGGCAATCTTGTTCTAGGCTGAGCCTCAAGCAGAAGTCAGGCAAGCAACAAATTAAAGCCGCACTCTTTTGGGAAATGGGCAACTCCTGAAAAGCCTCAGATTCCTGGCCTTGGCCCTGTCTCCATAAATCATTTCAGCCCTGGACTCAGCTGGGAGCCCAAAGAGCCTGGAGAACAAGTTGCTGTCCTCTCTTCCCATGAAAGCCAGTCTCCAGGGTCAGCATGGGAACATACTGGCAGAGCTGTATTCGCTCTGCAGAGAGAAAGAAATCATTCTCCGGGAAATGTTTGCTGCGAGGTTTTCCTAGCAATTTGCTGAGGGGTGGGCTGGCTGTCCCGACCATCATTGGATGACATTTGGATTCATTTCTTGTTGGGCTGCCAACGGCGTGCTTGGTGCTGTACGTGACATCAGGTGACAGTCAGCTTCATTGCACATACGCGCGGCGCTGGCTTGTCACTCAAACCATTCACACCGGTGCCGGCGGAGAGGTTTTTGAGGAGCAGTTCGGATCAGAAGAGAGGACGTTGCTTTCTGTCCCGTCACGGGAAGTGGGAGTACGGAGATGCGTTTGTAGAGGTAAACACAGTAGGGAGGCTTTCTCTTGCCTCGGGTAAGCGCCGTCTTTTCACATCCCCGAGCATACAAAGGGCCTTCAGCGCCGTGCAGGAGGCAATCCCTGTGTGCCGTCAGCCGCAGACCTCAGTTTACTTCTTGTTCCTCRGTTAGTCCTCCATCCCCTCCTTGTCATCACATATCAGGCTCTTAAGCAGCTGGGAGGCTTTTCCTGAGGCACTGTAACCGATACCTCCCCACAGACGGGCGGGCGAGGAGCACGGGAGAGTGCCGTGCTTGCATGCAGCCGGCCCCGTGCTCTTTTGGGAAGGGGTCGGGTGCTGGATGCGGAGCCGCTGGAAGCAGGAGCCCCACTCAGCCACCGGTACCCAGCACCCACACAGGTGTCATCCCCTTCCCCACCCTGCTTGGATGTGCAGGGCTTGGAGATACCCATCCTCGCTGGCATGCATGAGATAAAACMCCAGTGCTTGCAGGATCAGGCCCACCACGGCCACGCCGTAGGGAGCCTGTCCATCCCTGGTGAGGAGGAGGAGGAAGGGGAAGCCATGCCTCTCTGCAGGACACCCTCCCCATCTCAGCAGCCCACCCGAGGGCGAGCGACTGGCACGCAGCATGCCGGGCAGATGGGCTGACAGCAGTGTCCCTGCGCTCCGCAGCTGTGTACATATGGCAYACATGTTTTGGCTTGTGTCGGCTAGCTCTCCAGATGGCAGGAAGAGGTGGGTGGGTTTTTTTTCCCCAGTTCTTGGTGGAGGAAGAGCCGACCACAGTCGTTTCACCCAAGGAGAGGCTAATCCAGCCGTGTCCCTGAGCACTTAGCTGTCCCCGGCTCGCCTCCGAGGCCAGGGCCCCCTCCGAGATGGGAGGTAGACAGGCAGCTGCCAGCTCCGGGAAGCTGCCTGTTGTTGGGAGGGACATGTCATTGCCGTTGTGCTTGTCCCTTGGTGTCATGGCCACCAGGAATGAGGATCTCCCTCTCTCTGTATCAAGCTGCTGCCTTCACCATAGGGCCGTAACACTGAAGTGGGACTGACGAGTGGATGCTCCTGAGATACAGCTCCTTCCCCCTAGTCTTGGCACTTGTGATCTTCAGCTACTCAGTCTGGAAGAGATTTGCCCCCTCAATCCCCCAAGCATCATTTGTCCAAGTGGTCCTTCCACTGACAGTGGACTCCTGAGGCTAACAGCGTAGTTCCCCGTGGAAAACACTCACCTGCTCTAAAACGCTTTGAGATGGTTGAGGTACTTCTGCTATAATTTGCTCTCCCTTTGCTGCTGCCTTTCTGGGTGTCCCTCCTGGGTGCTGCTCCTGTCCCCATGGCTGGGCAGCTCCTACCCAGAGCACTGGTCTCCTGCCCTYGGATGCCCTGGCAGGTGCTGATCAGTGGGTTCTTGCATTGTCCCAGCTGCTCCAGGACCCCCCATAAGTGACATGACAGGTTGTCACTTCCATCCTTTTTCTCTCCCTCTCTCTGCCATTGTGGGTGGTCAACAAACCCAAACATCTCTGATGCAGACAGAGACACAGCACTGAGTTCACAAGAACTCGAGGTCATCTCCGCCTCCATCTGAAGTGCCCTTGTGCTGGTGGATGTTCCAGTTCATGATGCAGTGCAACTGTTCGGAGGAGACAAAATGCGACAACACCACTGTACATCTTCAGAGCAACTGCTATCCAGGCCAGGCCACGGTTGCCAGCAATGCTGGCTCTTTTTTTTGTCTGCAGATTCCTTTTGGCAGCAAGAGTCTCTTACTCCAGCACATCCCAAGCATGAAACTGAACCATCTTAACGTTTATTACAGCATGGACTTAGCCACCAGGTTTGCTCCTGGAGGCCTTGGCCAGGAGGAGATAGTGCTCTCCACTGTTAGGCTGCAGTAGGCACCCAAGCAAACCAACTCGCACCAGTATATTGCACTCGCAGGAGTTGCGATTGAGCTTCTCAGCTGTGCTGACAGACCCTAAGGTGGCAGCAAACTCTCCCTCGATGGACGGAGACAACCACAGCAGCCTTCCTGATCTGGAGCCTGCCTGGGCTTGCACATCTGGTTTCTCTCTGGAGCACTGCTGTCCAGCTCCTCCTCAAGAAAGCAACGCATCGAGCCACAGCGAGCTAGAGTCTGCGCCGGGAGCAAATGTGTCCACAGACATTTATTTTCCCTTGAAGTATATTGGCGTTTTTCTAAATCTTTTCACCACTGCATTACCAGGGCGCTCTCTGCCTTAGCAGCTGACAGCCTCGCTCTCCGCACTCGTGGGTTCTGGAGATATTTTAGGGTTTTATAGGGCTTTTTAGCTGCTGGAGTGGAGGTTTTTTCCCCCCACTAGCATCCTTTCACTTTTTGCTGCCGGCATGCACGTGGCTGCTGTGGCTTGTTGTTAAATCAGTGCCGAAAAGACCCCGCTCGCTCCCGCTGGGAGCGTGGTGGGACATCAGGAGCAGCAGCCTCAAGGCCACGGGAGGAGGTTGCATTGCTGTGGGGTGGCGTGGGGGCAAGCTGTCTGCAGGGGYATGAGGGAACAAGCCAGGCACTAAATGCAGGCAGGACCTGTGGCTTGAGCAGTGCCTTAGCCGCAAGCCGGTGGAGGCTGAGACTATTCTGGGGATGCATCATTACGTGTTCACCCTGTTTGTGTGTCATCCCAAAGGCGGCTGTGGTTTGTCACCTCTGCAGGCGGGACACCGTATGTGACCAGTGTCGCTGGTGTGTCCTTACTGCGTGGTGGGGAGGCTGAGAGCTTTCCTCCATCACCTGCTGACATCTCCCAGCCCTATTCCCAGTGATTCATTCCTCCATGAGCCCACCAGCAGGAAACCCTAAGATGCCTTAAAAGCCAGCTCCTGAAGACAAACTGCCCGTCGAGCTCCCTGGGGGTGACAGCCAGGCGGGGGGGGTTGGCCCTCCTCCACGGTGGCAGTTGGAGAGATGCCGCTGGGCTTCGGGAGAGCTGGAACGTCCTGCACACGTTGCTTGCAACATGTGGTGCCACCGCTGCGCGTTGTCATCGAGCAGCACAGCGTTAACTGGAGCATCTCGGTGGTTTCAGCCAGTCCGGAGTGACGCTTACAGTTATTTAGAGCCCAGTTGGGGCAGAGAGGGGCGGCACTGTGGTTTAACAGCTAAAGAAGATGACAAAATACTGGCCTGAAGCAACGCAAGGGGAGAGAAAATAAAGGAGAAACCAGACAAAAGGACAAAAATCCTGAAAACAATGACTGTGTGTCACCAAGAACGGGGCTTGTTTGCTCCCTTGGCTGCTGTCTAACTGATTTTATCCTCTGCTACAAATCCYGCTCCTGTCGGGAGGTATTTGCTCTGCCTGCTGCAGCCACCTCGAGTTAACCTCTGTGTTTTCTTACGGCTCCTGCTGAAATCGGAGGAAAAAGTCCGCTTTTCTCCATCGGGCTTTGAATCCAGCCTCCGCTCCCTGCCTTAATCTGCTCTCAAATTCCTCTCCGGGCTGCAGTCCCCATGGTGGGGAGGTGGGACCCTTTATGGTACCTTGCAGCAGAGCCCCCCGGGCTCTTTGTTCCTGACCTGCATCTCCTTCGGTCCATGCCATGAGTGTTCACAAAGTGATATATCCCACCCTGGTCCCAGTTTGCACTGTCCCCTGTGCCAAGCAGGGATGCAGAGATGTGAGCAGAGCCATGTGTGTGCTGCAGGAGGGTTGTGTTCCTTGCAGCTGGCCACTGGCCTGGGGCAGCTCCTGGGTCTAAGCAGCGATAGCACAGAAGTGGAAAACCCCGTGGTGTCCACCAGTGGCCGGTGACTAAAGAATCACCAAGGCCAAGCTGGGGCTGGTGTAATGCCATTAGCTCTGGTGGAGCTTGTTCTCCTGTTCCCCAGGTGAATTGGACCCATTGGACCTCAGAGATGGAGATGACCACTACAAAATATCACCCAAAAAAGTGTTTCCCACTATAGTGCTTGAGGGTAGCCCCTTCTAGAGATTTTCTGTGCCCAATGGCCCTGGGATTTCTCCTGTGATACCCAGTAGTCCTCTGTGTAGTTACTATTTTGGGAGGTGGTTCAAAGAGCCTGCAATAAGGTAAGAGCTTTGCTGCAGCCCAGCAATGTGATATTTTTCATGCATGATACTGCGAGTGTGTGTTGCATGCCCTGAGGATGTGCAGGAGGCTTTGAGGGTGCAAAACGTCTGGGGATAGTGCAGGAGGACCATCCAAAACGGAGTGGAGCCAGGCCTGGGGCAGCATTAACCAGACTGCCGTTTGGAAGAGATCCCCGGGGTGAACTCACCCAGCACCACACCTAGGTTTTGTTTGGAGGAAGCCAATTCATTCGCTCCAAGGAGTGAACTCATGTTTCTGCAATGTGAGCGATGGGGGAGCCAGGAGCTGGGAGGGAACCGGGAGCTGGGTTATTTGACAGCTTGGACCCACCCAAGAGGCAAAGGCGCCTTGGTCGGGACTAGCGCTCCCGCCTGAGCGATGCTGCTTTTGTTCTTGTTGGCATTTTTAAGCTAGGTTTGGTCCCTGGCTGGATGCTTTGCTGCCTGTGGCGAGGCAGGGATGAGGCTTTCTTTCAAGCAGCTGTGATTGCTTTGCTAGCACGGGGCTGCCCGTTCCCCACCGCTGCAGTCTGGTGGCAGAGAAACAAAAGCCTCCCACACTCATGGTATGAAATAGCTGCCCATCACGGGCTGGAATAGATCTCTGCAGAGCATCTGACACCGTGATGCCTACAGATGGTCGAGGGAAGTGATTCTGCCCCTCTACTTTGCTCTGGTGAGACCCCACCTGCAGTACTGCRTCCAGCTCTGGAGCCCTCAGCACAAGACAGACACGGACCTGTTGGAGCAGGTCCAGAGGAGGGCCACAAAAATGATCAGGGGATGGAACACCTCTCCTATGAGGAAAGGCTGAGAGAGTTGGGGTTGTTCAGCCTGGAGAAGAGAAGGCTCCAGGGAGACCTTGTTGCAGCCTTTCAGCACTTAAAGGGGGCTTATAAGAAAGATGGGGACAAACTCTTTTAGCAGGGCCTGTTGTGACAGGACAAGGGGGAATGATTTTAAACTAAAAGAGGGCAGATTCAGACTAGATAGAAGGAAGAAATTTTTTACACTGAGGGTGGTGAAACACTGGCACAGGTTGCCCAGAGAGGTGGTAGATGCCCCATCCCTGGAAACATTCCAGGTCAGGTTGGACAAAGCTCTGAGCAACCTGATCTAGTTGAAGATGTCCCTGCCCATGGCAGGGGGGTTGGACTAGATGACCTTTAAAGGTCCCTTCCAACCCAAACTATTCCATGGGGCCCTTCTCCAAAAGCACTCCCCTGAGAACCATGCCATTTATCCACAAAGCAGGATCTGGCCTTGCTGGGTTCAAACCCGTGCCGTGCTGCCCTAAAGGTCCAGTTCAGCATAGTGAACACCAGTGGCATGGGGGAGCCATCGGTGGAAGCTGGCTGCTGCTGTGCCATGGGCAGGAGGAGGGGTATTTGGGGACCAGGGCCATGCAGCAGGCTCTGCTGCTTCACATGCGAGTAGTCTTGCAGGCAGCAAAGCTGCCTGTCTGGTAGCTGCAAGTTGCTTGGTGGCTCTGAACCACACAGCATGGTTCTCCTGAGTCCTAAGTTCAGGCAATCAACGGAAGCTGTCTAATTCCATGGTGCCGTTACTGCAATCGCCAGATCCACCCACCGATAACCAACTGCACTGAAGGGGTCTGGTAGGACTGTGAAAGGATGTCCCAGCAATGCTTGCAGGTTTTTCTGTCATACAGCTGCATAAATCATCATCGTCCCACCTGGGCTATTAGGAGGACTCAGGGCATGTAGCTGTCAAGAGCAAGGTCAGGAAGCCAAGTCCCTTGCTGGTGAATCTGAACACACCAACTAGCCCATCAGCCAACGGGTCCCCCAAGAAGTAGGAGGATCCATATGTGTTCACCTCCCCCCAGAACTGGGTGGAAAGAAAAGGCTGGCTCCAAACTCTTCCCAAACATGCTCCACAACATAACACATCTTGAAAACAGGCGGTGATCTTCTGGACAAGGCCTTCAGCTTGTTAAGGCTGTTACTCATAGAATCACAGAATGGTTTGGCTTGGAAGGGACCCTTAAAGATCATCTAGTCCAACACCCCACTATGGGCAGGGACATCTTTCACTAGATCAGGTTGCTCCAAGCCCCATCCAACCTGACCTTGAACACTTCCAATGATGGGGCATCCACAACATCTCTCCTCCTCCTCCTCCTCCTCCTCCTCCTCCTCCTCCTCCTCCTCCCAGTAGCTCCGCAGGCACCAGCCCTGGAGATACTTCGGGATGGTGAGAGAGAGAGGGGTTTCCCCTGTGGTCAGGACCGACGAGCAAGGAACACCAGCAGTCCTGCTGCCCCAACCTGCTGCCTTTCCCCCGAGGTACCTTAACCCCAGGAAACATCTGACTCACCCCGGGGTGGACGGAGGGATGTATGAAAGCCAGAACTATTAAGCACTGGACATTTATATGAACCTTCTGGAAATATTTTTGGCAGGAGGCGCAGCACAAACAATGAGACAGTGCAGTTGTGCTGTGTGTTCGGACGCAGGGAAGAGGCAGCCAAATGCTCTCCTGGGTGGGGGCCCTGATGTGTTTTAGCTCCCAGCGTAAAAATAAACCAGATGAATTAGCAGACAGGTAAATTCAGCAGCTTATTATGGCATGTTGTGGAGGAGCTAGCTGTCAGGAGGGCTTAGCTTACGCTGCATCGCAAACACGGACATTTCTCTGCCTTGGAGCCACCCTGTCTTCCCCGCTGTACCCAGGGGGCCCAGTTCTGCCCTGTGTGACCTTCACGTGGAGGGGATCTGTGCAAGTCTGTGCTGCTAAGTCCTGTTTCTAGCACGATAACAAAGAGGTCTGGACCCCCAGCACCCGACGCCCTTCTTTCTTCCAGCGTTTTCATGCAGCGTAAAAGCAGAGTGGAGTTGGCTTTACAGACGTTATCTGTACAGGTCCAGAGGGTGTTTATAAAAATTGTATCATATTGATAAGGGCAGAGCTACCTGGCCAGAAGCTCAGTGGTGTGAACTGGCTTAATGCTTCTAAAGCTCCTGGTTGTTCTCCACAGACCCATCATGGTGAACATACCCTCATATGGCAGGGGTGGTTATTGTACCCTCTCACCCATCTTTTTCTCTAGTTGTTCCCCAACCTCATCCCATCGTCTCCTCTCCTGTGCCCTGGGTGAGAATCAACTCCAGGACCATGTGTTTGGTGGATGACGGTGGCCCTCCGGGAAGCTGCAGCAGAGCCCTGCCTTCCTCGAGAGGGCTGGCTGTGGGCCAAGCACTGCTCCGGTCAAGTGTGCGGCAGACTTCCCACGGACTTCAAAGGGAGCATCTTTGGTCTTCCAAGGGCGCTGCCTGTGAATCACAGACGTCAAGGATAGAAAAGACCCGTTAGGTCACATCCCGTCCTATCTTCCTGCCAAAGAAGGGCTCTTCTGCACAGGAATGTGTCTCAAGAGCGTTCATCTTGCATTGCTTCAGCCCCTGCCAGCCTGGGGATCACTGATAAGACCCATGAGGCTCTGCAGAGCTCTTCACAGACACAACCAACAAACATCCTCTGGCTGAAGCTCTGGTTCCTGCTGGTCCCAGCCCACTGCTGTGCTGATCTCCCGAAGCCAAGGATGGTGCCAGTATCCTTTCCTTTCTAGCAGACAGCTGCATTCCTTTGGATTGGTGTGAAATTTCAGTTGCAGTTCCTTCCTAATTCCTTTTAATCATTGCAAATATTGCAGGCAAGATGGTGAGCTGCGCTGCCGCTCGGCAGAAATCAGTGAGGTCAGATAAGGGAAATATTTTCATTAACTGCACGGGAACTTGAGCTCTCCCCTGGTTCCCCCAGYTCTGAACAGATCTGCTCAGCTCCCGTCTTTGCAGCTCTCCCACCAAAGCACTGATGTCTGTTTGGCTCAGGCGTGATGAGCAACAACAGGCTTGGTGCTCACCAGGAGCATGACGGATGCCTGCTCGCATTACCTCCTGCGAAAAATCTGTGTAGTGCAAACCCCATGGCAGCTGGGAGGGTTACACCTGTGTGGCCACACCAGCATCAGGCATTTTTCCCATTTCTAAGACGCTTGCTCTGGTTTGGGTTGGATTTTGAAGATTTCTTGGCATCCAGGTTTGTGATCGACACCCTTCACTCCAGCTTGTGCAAATCTGTCCCCTCTTAGAATCATAGAATCATGGTATCATTTAGGTTGGAAAAGACCTTTAAGATCATTGAGTCCAGCCATTAACCTAGCACTGCCAACTCCACCACTACACCATGTCCCTAAAAGTGCCACATCTACACGTCTTTTAAATACCTCCAGGGATGGTGACTCCATCACTCCCCTGGGCAGCCTGTGCCAATGCTTGACAACCCTTTCGGTGAAGAAATTTTTCCTAATATCCAATCTAAACCTCCCCTTGTGCAACGTGAGGCCATTTCCTCTCGTCCTATCGCTTGTTACTTGGGGGAAGAGACCAACCCCCACCTCGCTACAACCTCCTTTCAGGTAGTTGTAGAGAGTGATAAGGTCTCCCCTCAGCCTCCTCCTCTCCAGACTAAACAGTCCCAGTTCCCTCAGCCGCTCCTCTTAAGACTTGCTCTCCAGACCCTTCACCAGCTTCGTTGCCCTTCTCTGGACACGCTCCAGCACCTCAATGTCTTTGCTGTAGCGAGGGGCCCAAAACTGAACACAGGATTCGAGGTGTGGCCTCACCAGTGCCGAGTACAGGGGCACGATCACTTCCCTACTCCTGCTGGCCACACTATTTCTGATACAGGCCAGGATGCCATTGGCCTTCTTGGCCACCTGGGCACACTGCCGGCTCATGTTCAGCTGGCTGTTGACCAACACCCCCCAGGTCCTTTTCTGCTGGGCAGCTTTCCAGCCACTCTTCCCCAAGCCTGTAGCGTTGCATGGGGTTGTTTTGACCCAAGCGCAGGACCTTGCACTGAGCCTTGTTGAACCTCATACAATTGGCCTTGGCCTGTCGATCCAGCCTGTCCAGATTCCTCTGCAGAGCCTTCCTACCCTCAAGCAGATCAACACTCCCGCCCAACTTGGTGTCRTCTGCAAACTTACTGAGGGTGCACTCGATCCCCTCATCCAGATCATCGATAAAGATATTAAAGAGAACTGGCCCCAACACTGAGCCCTGGGGAACACTACTTGTTACCAGCCACCAACCAGATTTAACTCCATTCACCACAACTCTTTGGGCCCGGCCATCCAGCCAGTTTTTTTACCCAGYGAAGAGTATGCCCATCCAAGCCATGAGCAGCCAGTTTCTCCAGGAGAATGCTCTTCCCTGCTGGCTTCATGTTAAAGAAGGGATAAAAACAAAGTTCACTTTCTTCCCCACCCCCAATTGCTTGGGGAAGCTTTGGATCTGGATCTGAACTAAGTGGCTCATTCGTCTCTCAATTTCCCATGTTTAATTCAAAAGGAAACATTAAAATGGCAGGAGCTGAGCCAAGACAGGGAGGGTTCCTACAAAACAGTTATTCTAACACTGTTACCATGGCAAAAACTCTTATCTCCTGATGCTGGTGCCCTGCACCCATTACAGTGGTATCTGAGCTGCTCAAGGTGAACCTCTTCCCGTGGACGTACGGGGCAGCTCCAGTTTGGACTTTGCTGCAGTGTGTGGGAGAAGTGTTGTGTAATCCCAGTCGAGGGTTTTGTCAACTGTGTTAGCACTAAGATCTTTCTTGGAATTTGTAGCAAACATGTCCTACAAAACAGTTTGGGGTTTATTTTGTTTCTTTTTTTTTTTTTTTTTTTTTTTTAAAAAAAAAAAAAAAAAAAAAAAAGAGAGAAAAACAGATGAGGAAAAAAGACATTAGCCTGCCTTCTTGTGTTGTAACTGGACAGCGTCTGTGCATCAGCCTCAAGGATTTCATGGTCTATTTTCCTTCCACTCGATTTAACTTCCTTCTTGCTTTAATTCTGAAATTATTCCCACATTTCACTGAATCCTTCCATTTTAGTTTCCATCTTGCTTTGGTCTTTCACGCTGCTGTTTGATCTGGGATCTCCACTGTTCTTGTTACATCGGCGTCGAAAGAGACTTGGGTGTTTCTGTTGCCTGAAGCTCTTGCTTTCAAAATAACTTTCGGCTTATTGCATCTGGGGGCCAGGTATTATGGTCTAAGGGCAAGCGCCGCTGGCGGGTGCATAATGCTGGCAAAGAACTGAAGGCAAGGATTTGAAGAGAGATTTTTATCGGGCAAAAAGAGGCCCTTTGTGCCACCAGACTCCAGCCATTGCCAGCCACCCCTCTGATTTACTCTGGAGCGATGGGGACGACACTTAGCCTTGCTTTTTTCCTTGACTGCTAGCTTTGCAAAGAGGGTTTTACAGGGTGTATCTCAAATCCCATGGGACACCTAGTGCTGTTTCCAGCAGGAGGGGCCTGGCAGCGGCTCAGTCCCTTTTGGGTTGGTGTTACCAGCAGAGAAGTTTCTGCTCCGTGCAACTGCCACCGGAGGTCAATGCAGCAGTGACCCTGGGTATTCCCAGAGAATAAATAGATTCCCTGCCTCCTCAGGGGTATCAGTAGCAGATTATTTGTATAGAAAAAGGCCCTTTGAAGCTTGTTGGCTTGCTCCTGGAGAGGTTGGATACTGCTGGGCACCTTGGCTGTATTATGCAAGCCAAATGGCCCATAGGGCCAACAGCATTAAAATCCACGTGCTCGTGCATAAGGGTGATCCAACCGATTGTAGCTGGTTTGGATTTCCCTAAGTATTATGGCAGAGCTCCTCCCTAGGAGCGTTTGAAGAAACTGAGCAGCTTGGACAGGAGCGTGGATTAGTGGACAGGCAGGTAACAGTGGATAGGGAAACAGGGCTGGTTCTTGCGGGGAGGGATGTCACGGGTGGACAAACCAGGGTCTGACTCTGAGCTTAGCTCTGCTTCGAGCAGGGAGTTGGGTTGGAGACCCCAAAGGTCCCACCGCCTGAAATTGTGACTGTGTGAGCTGTGCTGCTGAGTGTGTTCRTAAATGACCTGGAAAGGTGGGTGAGCAGTGAGATAGGAAGTTTACTGACAATACTCCAGCAAAAGGTACGGATATTTGCTAAAGGTGTCAAGGATAAGAAGAACTACAGAGGGATCTTATGACTCTGAGTGACAAGGTAATAATATGGCAGATGAAATACAATGTAGATAAAATGAAGCATATGGGAAAAACCATACCAGATTCCACATACAAAATGATAGACCCTGAGCTGACCATTATCTCAGATGAGGGAAACCTCAGGGTTTCTGTAGATGGTTCAACAGAAATCTCAGGTCAGTGCCTGGTAGTGGTCACAAATCAAATCAAGAGTGACCGGAAAAGGAATATTAAACAAAACAGAGAACATCAACATCTGTTAGATAAATACACAGAGCACCCACAACATGAATACTGCATGTTGTTCTGGTCCTTCCAGCTCCAAAAGGACATGTAGGACTAGGAGAGGTTCAGGGAAGAGCAGCAGGCATGATCAAAGTTATGGGATGGCCTCCACACAACTGTCGGCTAAGGAGGTTYGGTCTTTTCCTTCTGGAAAAGAGGCTGAAGAGATGATGGAGGGCTAAAAATGTGTGTCACAGAGGAAATGAATAAAGATCCATTCTCCTCTCTTCTAGTAGAAGAACTGGGGAATCTCAAGTGAAGACAGTAGGAGCTAAGTTCAAAACAATCAAAAGGAGGGCTGTTATACAGAATGGGGAAAAAACTTTGCAAAAGCATGTTGCGGGTGCTAAAAGTTGAAAGGGGTTCAGCTTACCTGACCAAATTAATGGACAAAAAGATCTATCATGGGTTGTTGAATACAGAGGAGGTACATCTAGCTGAGGTCATGGAGCGGACGTTAATTGGAGCCTGGCAGAATACTTGGGGAAATACTATATATGCTTGAGCTGCTCTGCCCCTCCCTTGCCATCTGCGTATGGCGCTGTGGGGTTTGTGGAGGACATGAAACCATCTTACCGTATGTAAAGTCAGGGACATCACTCTAGGGATGAGCCTGGCGTTGTGTCTCTGCGGAGAAAAGAGAAGCTGAGGCATGAGCATGGCAAGAAGCGTTAAAAAAATCTCCAACCGTAAGCAGAGTGTGACACCCTAGAGAGATGAGGAGGATGGAGACTGGTACGGAGGCGGATGGTAAAGGGACATTGAGGCATCCCAGCGATTGATGTAGTATGAAAACTTAGATTGATGGTGGTCAGACGGCCTGAGTGGCTAGGATGGATTTCAGATAAACGCCCGGCTCCAGTTTCCCGTAGGCAATAGACTCTTATGCATTAAAGGATGAATGACCTTTAGCAATTTTGCAAACTAGCGAACGGGGCCCCAAGCCTATTGAACTCAGAAGAAGATCTCTCTTTAAGCTAGACATGTCGAAATTGTGCACCTAAAGTTGAGCACATATGCAGTGTTTTACTGGATCGTGACCGAAAAGCAATCAAACCTGCAGCAGGAAACATATACTGTTCAGTTATTTAGACACATGCTGTTTAGTTTGAATTGCTTGAATGTTTCACATTACACTACAAATCTTCAAGGGTAAAGAAATAAATCGCATAAGATACGGCCAGGGCCCTGAACCAGGCTCTGGTTTGGTCTCTTCTGGGAGGTGAGGTACCRTGATGGGGTGTTTCAGCAGGTAGGAATCCTGCTCCTACAACATGAATCCATGCCTCCAGGTCCTGCTCCTACAACAGCATCGTGTTTTTGCACGGGCTGGAAGTCATGATCGATGCTGTTTGAGTGCAAAAACACCAGGTTGTGATATATTTGCTCATACCTCCCTCATTGCCTTATTCTGCAAGACCTGTGATGGCATTGGAGCTACTTGTGGGGAGTAAATTACTCAAGACGAGTAACTGGGTGGCATGGGGATTGCAGGTTTCTGAGCAAAACGGGGCCTCCGAGAAGCGAACTGAACGGCAGGCAGACGTCCCAGGCCGTATCCTGCCGTCGTGTTTTAAGCAGAACTGCCCCGCTGAAATCAAGAGGCTTCGTGCTGCTTTCATCCCCATGGAGATCAGCGGGGGGGTTCTTCTTAAAAACCTGTTGGGACCATATGGCCTTTTATCACTAGAGTTCCTATTTATGTTAAAAACTGCTAAGAAAATAACCTACAGTTGTTTTGTCATGCTTCAAGCAAGATATTTTGTTTATCTGGCCTAATTTTTAATCTATTTTTTTTTTCCCTGTTACCCTTTCTAGGTTCCCTGCTATTCTTATGGTCAAAAGTTGTCCAAACTGGCCATCTTGAGAATAGCCTGTAACTATATCCTTTCCCTGGCCAGACTAGCAGACCTGGATTACAGCGCTGACCACAGTAACATGAGCTTCTCTGAATGCGTGGAGCAGTGCACTAGGACCTTACAAGCAGAAGGAAGATCTAAAAAAAGGAAGGTATGTTACAGCCTCCCCCCCTCGCCCCCCAAATAACGGTAAAAGTTACAAAAGGGGAAAAAAAAAAGGAAAAAAAAAAAAAAAGAAAAAATCCAAAGCGGTTTCCTTCCTTTCTCAACCTCTTGAAATTTTCCTGATTTGTTTTTTATCCCTTGCCTTTCTCTCTCGCTTTTTCTCCTCCATCCATCTGATCTTGTAATAACCGCATTCCTCTCTAATCAAAAGCTTTTCTCTCCTCCCCGTCCTCCGCGCCGGGCTCTTCCTCTTGTTAGTCACCCATCGTGTGTTTTAACACGAGCGTGATCCTATCAGAGTCATCTTGGGGCTGTTATTTGTTAAATCAAACCAACCTCGAGTCGCCTTTTGGAGCCCATAAAACACGGTCGCCCGCCTGTGTTTTCTGTTTTGTTTAATCTAACACTTATCTCCGAGAAAAATCACCCGACAACAAAAAAAAAGTAGCTAATGGAGACGTTGTATGTATAAACACATTAGTAAGATGTATGACCTGAAGGACATGTGGGTATCTTGCGGAAACAACGTTAAATCTAATTACGCCTTGCATTCCTTTAGGTTACTTAACACTGAACCAATTAGGTGAAATCATCGTCAAGCGGCGGGAGGAGGAAGCGGAGCGTTCTGCCAGTTTTCCTCTCGGAGAGTGACATGGGTGAATTAAAGGAGTGATTGATGTCTTTGTTCGGGCTTTTATGACAAAAAGAGTTTTGTAAACTTGAATTGAACTTCCCCCTGCTTTCTGGGCTCGCTTGTCAGGCGGGATAATAAATCAGCGGGATTTTAATGGATGAATGGGCAGCTAAGCCGGCGAGCAGGCTCCTTCCCCGGTGTCATTAAGATCTGCCTTCCATTCGGGCAGGTTTCCTCACTTTTCCTCCTCTTTAGCCCAACAAATCATCCTGCAGCAATTCAGTTTATAAATAAACACAATAGCACACTCCCTGTCGCTTCCTCTCGCTGTCACGGGCTGTATTTATGCCCCCGGAGCAGCAGTGCCAGGCAGAGACGCGGCACCGCTCGCCCATGGCCGACAGCACCGGCTGAAGCTGGGAGGTGCGGGGGGAGCTCCTGGGCACGGCCCGAAATTGGGGATTCATTGTGAGGTCCGTAGTGCCGCAGGCGGTGGTGTCCCAGGGACACTGATGTGATGCCACCAACCCTAGGGCAAGGTGAGAGTTGGGTCTTGGGTCCCCTCTCCGAGTTGAGATGGGGGAGAGGAAGGGGACGAGCATCCTTTTTGGGGTTTTGGCAGATTGCTAGCTGGGTCTTGGGTCCCCTCCCCAAGTCGAGATGGCGGGGAAGAAGAGGATGAGTATCCTTCTTGGGGCTTCAGCAGATTTCTGGGCTGATGTTCAGGCTTTGGGTGCCCGATGGGCTGAGACCCATTGTCTTGGCTTATGTAAACCAACACGAGTGTAAAGACAGAAAATGCGGAGCCAGATTTCAAACGGCTCCAAATCCCAGGGTGTTCACATCTGAGGGTTAGGGCTGGGCCCATCCTTAATTAAAAAAATAAATTAAGAATTAAAAGCCTTCCATTTATGGCGTTTGTTCTCTAAAGTTYGCTCTGGAGTGGACGCATGGAGAAAAGCCCCGAGCCCATCGAGAGCACATGAACAATGAAACTCTCATGGGGCATCAGCACATCCCGCCTCCCAACGGGCCACCGCCGATGCCCAGAAACAGCGTCACCAGGAGAAAATCTGCCTTTTCTCCACGTTCTTGAAGGACATCCACCCTAACCCTTCTCCAAAGGCCTTCTCCAAAAAGAAAGCTCGGCTTTGTACCTGAGGCAGGGTCTTGGTCCCTGCTCTGCCTTGCTTTTCTGTCTGGAAAGTGTCTTGCAAATGCATTTCTGCTGTTTGGGAAAGTCCAAGTTTAGGGCAGCCCAAGAGCCTGTGGATTCCCCTGGCTGATAGGTATCATTTTATTTCCAGCAGTATTTGCTCAGGTGATGGCAAGAGCACATTCAGCTGATGATGAAGCCAAAACCAGTAGGTACCACTAAGTAACACCAGTAATTCCCAGTCAATAGGAATGGGGATGCAAAGCCTGGGTTGGGAGGACTCATTTTGGCATCTCCCTTTCTCCTTGAGCCAAGCAAATCGATGGCATCGTGAGGACGAGGGAGGGAACTGCTGTTGTCAGAGGGAAATGATAGATCCGGGATGGCTGTGCAGGGAAGATCCGAGCTCTGGATGTCAGGTGGTGTGAAGGGATGTCTCTCCTGGGGGGTCTCACACGGGCGGCTGGATGAGGATACAATGGCTTGGCCCAAAATCACCGCGCCCTCATTAATTTTGAAATCGGCACGTTTTTCTAAGCTGTGTGTGTTTTTAATCAGGTCTCCGAAACCACTGCTCACTGAGCAGTTCCTCTGAATTATCAGCTTTGGGGTGGTTGTCATATTTTTGTTGTTGTTGTTGTTTTTTGGGTTTCCTTTTTTATTCTCTCTTAAAAAAAAAAATCACAGCAAGCCCAAGCACAGACCTCCGCTCCTTGAGCTCTACCGTTGGGTCCACAGCACCCTTATCTCCATTTTATTGTGTCTCTGCCTCTATCACTCGCTCAGCTCTCCGATTGCGATGTGCTATGGCACCGTGAGCTTTTCACACAAAAAAGTAGCTGGTTGGAGTTTGTTTTGGCAGGCAGGGGCTCCAGATGTTGCGTTTGCTGGATTGTGCGTCGCCTTTTGCTTTGTTTTTGAGGGCGAATTATCTGCTGTCCCTAACGTTAGGTTGTTGTTCAGACTTTGCTGTTGCAATAGGAAATTTAATGGGTGTTTTTCCCCCCCTTTCCACTCCATTTTGTTAATTAGAAAAGTTGGCTTTAGCCTTTCAGACTTGACTAGGAAAAAAAAAATCCCCTTTCCAGTCCTAACTACAGTTATATGGTGATTTTAGTTGTTGCAATTGAGACTTGACYGGGGGTGTTTGGTGATGGGAGATCTCATTTATAAGCAGCAAAGGGGGTAATTGAAGGGCTTCAAATGGCTTTTCCTTTAAAAAAAAAAGCTGCGGGGGGGGTGGTGAATTCTGATGATAGTCTTCATTTTTTAAAGCTGCCTTTTGCTTGGTTATACAAGTGTTCTGGACTAAGCCTTGCCCTTCGCCATGCACGCAAGAGTTGCAGCACATTGGAGATTTGGGTTGCGACACCCTCAGCAGAGCCCCGAGTCCAGTTGGGGCCACACTGATGTCCTGGGAAAAGGGGGGGGATCTGCCCTTGGTTCCAGCCAAGAGCATCCTCCGGCAGCGCCGAGGATGCAACAGCGAGAGGAGATGGATCGGAAAGGGGAGTCCAAGTTTCCTCGTCCCTGGTGTACCCTCTTTCTGCACGCGACATGATCCCGAGTGGCCAGAGGTCACCTGAAAGCCTCGCACGGATTTTGTAGGGTTTCAGGTCCAGCCTGCTGTTCGCACAGTCTCTTTTTATAGCCTTTTCCCCCCAGGGCCAAATTCTGGTGCCCTGCAGGAAGGCGGCCTTATGGCTCAGGGTAGGGTTAGGGCTTTAGGGTGCATGGCTGGGTGCTCTCCCTGGAGGTTGGGGTTTTTGTGGGTGCAGAGCTATGCACCGCAGCCCCCCACATCCCCCAGCCCCACAGGATCCAGCCCCCAGGGCTACGGGGCAGACCTTACCTCCCCACCAGGCAGCACAACCACAGCCCTTCGGTCTACACAGAGCAGGATCCGACCCTATACAACACACCCAGCACCCAGCACTGAACAGAAAACCCCGAACGCTACAAAAAAAAAAAACCAAAAAAACCCAAACTCCCAGTGCAAGGTTCATTTTCTTTTCCTTCCCTTCCCCTCTTTGCTTTCGATTAGCCCTCGTGCTAGGCAGCAACATCGCCGCGGCCATGGGAGCTAAGCCGGAGCGGGGAGGGATGGGTGAGGGATATTTTTTTTTTTTTTTTCTTTTTTTTTTTTTTTTTTTTGCTTCATCCTCCCCCCCGCCCCGTCCCGGCTCTTCTGGCAGTCGCAGACTCCAGATGTTCGGAGCGCGAGCTGGGAAGTCCTGCTGGCGCCACTTGGGGCAGAGGGCAGGGGAAAGGCACGCGAGCTGGAACCCGGAGTACTCAGTCACTGCAGGACTTGGCGCATTCCCCAGCTCGCTGCTGGCACATTCCCCGGCTCTCTCCTGGCCATCTGTTCCAAAAAAACACTTTCAGAACCTCATCATCACTCAGGATACAACACTGCGAGCAGCTGTTAGCGAGGCAGAAGGGGGNAAAAAAAAAAAAAAAAAAAAAACCACACACACACATAAAAAAAAAAACCCAACCCCAAACCATGCGAAAGGTCTCTTTGTGAGAGAGGAAACTGGGTTATGAATAACAGGCGAGCAGTTGGAGCTCAATAAAAGTTTTCGGCTGGAATTTAGTTTCTTGTTTTTGTGCCTGTGTGTGTGGATGCGCACAGACGCAAGGAATTAAAAATTAAAAATGCCCTCTCTCTCTATATATATGTATTCCCCGATAATTAAATGATATAGAAGCACATACGGAATGAAAAGCCACTCTATTTGTTGCAGTCTGCTGCACTAAAATGGCTCACATTGTGTATCTAATTATTGCATTATATAAAATAGTTATTGTGGTGTTCTGCCATGCCCTGATGCCGCCTCATTGCTACTTTGCTAAAAGCAGAGCTCCCGCTGTAGGTAACACTTATTCCCATTGAAAAATTCGAAGGAGGGCATTCTGCAGGCGTATTTACTTGCAGAAGTGAACAAGTTAAGGTTTTCTATTATAAAAGAGAAATGGTAGTGGCAGGCTTGATTTGTATGGCACTGAAACCATTTGCTTGGAGCATATTTTTTCTATAACACTGTATCATGACTCGTGATTTATTTAGACAGGGCCCCGAGATAAAGCCACAGCTCCCACCCCCTGGTTTGCACGGATGATCCTGGCTGCCGGGACTTGCTGTTATTGATCATCTGATATTGATTATTATAACACATTCRGAGCCAGCACAGTAAAAATCTTGATGATCTGCATGGCATTTCTTCCTCGCCGCTTCCCGTCCTGTGCGGGTTGGCGGGGGGCGGGGGGTGGGTCTGATAATGAGGTTCGACCTCCCTTTCTCTGCAGTTTGACTTAGCAGAGGTTCCTCTTTAAAAATAGCTTCATTTCCCTGCTAGGACTTGCAGGCGAGAGCGGGCAGCCAGCCAGTCTGCTTCCCCACGGCCGCCGGCTCCGCGGGCCCCGGGGAGGAGCTGGACCACAGGAGAGCAGCGACCAGCTCCGAGCCGTCCGTCTGCCTGCGGGACAGCGGGACGGCAGCATCTCCAAGGGAGGGGGGCCTGGATCAGCCTGGCCATGAATTATCCCTGCCCCRTGCTAGCTGAAGGATTACGCAGCCGGGGAACAGACCTGCTTAAAAATAAAGCAGTGAGGGGGTAGTGAGGCTCCGTAAGCGCCGTAGCGGATTCCCATGCTTATCGCTTGCGTTTGATATGTCCCTGCAACAGCAATTGCAAATGGGGCACAGGTGTGAGGCTAAGGGCTCATGACAAATTCATGAGCAAGTTCACCCAACGCCGGGCAGGGAGGCAGCGGCAGCTCTGCGCATCCCCGAGGGCACTGCACACCCTGCGTTGGCCCGTCGGGGGGTTGAGCGTCAGTAGCCCAAAGAGCAGGGCCGAAAGCTTTTCCTTGCAAAAGGGATGTGATGTGCGACCCTGCTGTTGCATGACAGCACCCCAAAACCCCCTTTGCTTTAAGGGGTGTTGGAGCAGCCGCATCTCAGCACGCAAGGCTGGGGCTGGGGATTCACTCCCACGGTGGGAGCAGGCTCCCAGCGTAGGCTCCGTTGCCTTTGTAGCGAGGGTATTACCAAGAATAGGGTAAGATCCGCCCCACAGATATCAGGTAACTACAGCAAAAGGAAAATGTGAGTGGAAGAGACAGGAGAAGCCCTGGAACAAAGGCTGACTCAATTCCAGAAGTGCTTTGATTTATAGAGATTGAAATGCTCCGGGATGCTGCAAACTCACCAAGGTCATTGGGCCAGTTGTCAAATTCAAGAGCCATGGGAGTTCTGATATTATTAGTTTAAAGCAGACCCTGGTTAATAAATCTGTCTTCAGAGCTCCTGGCTGGAGTGGAAAAAGGTGGAGGGGGGAAAGAAAGGAGCCTGTTCCCACCTAGCATGACCCATGGCCAGCGTCGGGCAGCGCCTGAAGACCAACCAAGTGGTGCCAATGAGGTCTGCTGAGATCCTCCACYGTGTTGCAGAGGGATCTCTCCATTCCTCTTTCCATTTTCTTCACCTTGAAGGTACGGGCCTTACCTGCCCTTGGCTGGTTTGTACATATTCCCTCTTGCCCCCCATGGCTGATCTTCCCCGATTGCAAAGACTTCAGAGCAGAGACCTGCCGCTGAGGCTCCTCTTCCTAAAACCATCCTGCTTCCCAAAACCCACCAATGCTTTTTATCAGCATCGAGCACCCTGAGCTAAAGGGGAGGGTCTCTCTGAATGAATGCAGGAGGTGTTACAGCTCATGATAATTTCTAACTGCAGTCTCAGGTCCTGTTTGTTCAGCACTTTGAAGAGCACCGGAGGCACAAGAGAGGGGACCAGGGGCCCTGTGATTCCGGTGGCTTTGGCTTAGGGCATGAGGCTGCTATTGCTGGGTAATTCGTTCCTGCAGTGGAAAAGGTTTTGCTTGCTAAGACTGCTGATCCAGACAGGTACGGGGGGGATTTGTCTCTCTACTGTCTTTTAATATTAATGAGAGTGGTCATTGCTTCCCTCCTTTTTCTTCTTTTACATTTTCTTTCCATGTGGGATAAATGAAACAACTGTTTTTTCTATTACAGGTTATTAATATATAATATTTATTGTTGGAAAATAATTTTAGGGGTTTCCTAACAAAAACGTTTGTGATACATAAGGCTGTTTGTCATTCTCCCACCTGAATCTCATTTATTCAAAATCCCAAATCCCAATTAAGGCCTTGAATTAGGGCAATAGTTTCTACGTTCTCCTGCTCTGAGCAGCACTAGGTAGTGTCTTACAGGCAGCAGAGACACCTCCTTATTGATAAGAATTGCAATAACGAGCTCTGTGTTCAGATTTGGCATGTGCCAGATGTGAAGAGTTCATTATTGCTCTACGTAGGAGAGCAACCGATGCAGGCTGGGACCGATGGAGTGACATTTATCCGGGGACTTTGTTATCGCTGGGATGTGCTGGGATGCAGCCAGCCCAGGGCTCCATCCTCTCCGCCAGCAGAGCTGCACGGCCAAACGCCTCCTCCACCGTACCCAGATGTGCTGACCCCAACTCCAGGAGTCCAGGGTCCAGCAGAGACCAGCATTTTTTCTTGCATGGAGGATGACCTGGGCCCTTTCAGCGAAATACTCTTATCAAGGGAAATCCTGATGGTCCTGGGGCAATCCTGTGCTTCCCAGGGTCTGCACTTTGCAGGAGGGGGTGGCAAGGTGGATTTAGGGTCCCCCTGCCCCTTAGCCTGGTGTGGCTGCTCAGCTGTGATGGTTGATCTGACAAGCAGCTGCCCTAATGATAGTAATAAAATAAATAAAATAAAATAAAGAAAATTAAATTAAATTAAATAAATAAAACAAAATAAAACATCAGTGTCTTTTAGTAATATTTTATACCTTAATGTTAACAATATTCAGTAATGGAGGAGAGGCAGTACAGAAACAAAACGGATTGAGGAAAAAATGTTTTTCAGGCCAAGCTTTAAGGAGTTTGACCTTTTTAAGACTGTCAGAAAGACGGCTGATCTGTCCAGGGAATTGATGACCGTGTCCAAAGGACCTTCAGATGCCATACTGCACCCTGAAGGGCTCTTAAATCCACTGGCAAAAAGCAAGAAACAGTGGTTGGACTCAGTAAATGGGATCTCATTTCCAAGTTTCTAATTCCTAAGTTACTTAAAGGAGGATTTAGGAGCCCACGTGATGAAGGCAGTTTGGACAACAGAGATGTGATCTCATGAAAGAGCAGGCCCTGAGGATTTTACTCTGTTTTGAACTATGCTAATGATTGTTTGTGGGATATTCGCGGGGCTTATTTTAATGTTAAAGGGGGTTTAGATGAGGTTTTCCCTGTCTGAAGCTGCTGTGCTTTGGAGTTATGCGTTTTCCAATGGACCTGGCCGTAATACTCTGTAGCCAAATGCAGTTACCCAAGTACATCTGCCATGGCCATGACGCGCAGGGGTATGCGCAGGCACAAGGGATGGGTTGCAGTCCTGCAGGCTGAGAAGCCATGCACGCAGAAAAGTAAATGCAATCGCTAAAATACAGAAATAAACCCCATATCCTGCACAAATCCAGCTTGTCCCAACTCCTTTGCTTTCCCTCTGGAATTCTGAGATTGGCTTCTGAAGCTGAAAATAGACCCAAAAAGCTGCAGGTCTTGTCAAGAGCAGGTATTTGCCATCATTTCTAATTTTTTTGCAGCAGGGGCTGGAGCCAGCACCTAATCACCTGGTTGCATTTCTTCCCCAAACCTTCCTCGTCCCCTCTCTGCCAGTCCCTCTGCTCTCCGTGGGCTCTGGCCACCGTTGTGGCATCTACAGGTGGTTGCTCTGCAAGCCCAACTCTTAGTGGGTCCCATGGCCAACGGTCCCCGAGGACACCCCAGCGTGTGTCAACAACGGTCGTTTGTGCAAGGAGCTGCCGGGACACCATGTGTTCACTGTTCTGATGGTGCATCTTTCTCTTTCCAGGAGTAATAACCAGGAAGGGAGGATTCAGAAGAGCTTCCAGCCAGAGTTACATCTGTTCTTGGCAAAGGTTGCACGATCCAGATGAAGACTGCAAGCAGCTTTTTTGCAGAAACCCCTTTTCAAGATGACGATTGGCCAAGGAACTTTGAACTTTCTTCATCTCTGGAACAGAAAGGAAAAAAGGAAAAGAAAAAAAAAAAGGACAGGGATGCTTCTTATTGTTGTTAAGCCAGCCACCTTTTAGTACGTGCAATTTATTTAGCACTTTTCCCCTTGCTTAACTGGGAAATGTTACCCTCTCAGCTCATGTGTACAGTAATTTTTTGTTGTTGTTGTTGTTGCTGTTGTGCCAAAGATTTGATGGAGCTTCTACACTGTGTCTTATTTTTGCCTTAACGTTAAATCTTTGAGCCAAAGAAAAATCAGAGGTGCCATTCAGATGGTGGCGAGCAGGCCAGCCGGCTGTCGGTGACAAATCCGAATTTCTGAATCCTTCTGTGAGTCGCCTCTTATTGCTCCTGCCAGCACTTCTCTGCCTGCAGCCCTGGAGCCAGCGTTCAGTGTGGGCAAGAGCTGGGACAACACCAAGTCGTGCTTCGGCGTTCAGGTTTGCTTCTTTCTTTGAGCTACTCCGTAGTTCTGCCTTTTGGGCAATTTCCTGACGTTCCTGCCTGTGCGACACATCCAGAGGGTAGAAATACTGACATGAAGTGAGAGCTGAAACAGGAGCTATGAATTTTTTTTTTTTTTTTACTAAATAAATAAAATTAAATAAGCAAAAGCTAAGTGCCCTGTAAAGCAAAAAAAAAAAAGGAAATCAAAAGAAAGTTCAGCTAGGCAGAATGAAATGCAGCAAAACGATTCAGCGGGCGTTTCAGGTTTGTGAAGTCGTTTTTTCCGTGGGGTTTTTCAAGTGGTCAGAAACCCGTGTAATGCAAAAGCATTTGAATCCTATACTGTACCTTTCACTTCAAATTGAAGTAAAAAAAAGAAAAGATGGAGAAACATTTGCTTGGAGTAAGCAGACTTTATAGGTAATGCAGTTCGTATGCAAGACATCTGCTAATGATGGGGGGACTGAGCTCTGTGTTCAAGTAGAAAAAAATACAGGTTTCCAAACCAAGGAGATTAACGTATTTTGTTTCCCACTCAAAGAGAAGGGTTATTTGCGAGGCCAGGTTCGCATCCTGGCTACATCAGCATAAATCAGGTTCCCGGGTGTCTGACTTACTCCAGTCTGAATCTGGCCGGGCATCGCCAGGCGCTGGGGAGGGCGAGGGGCTGGGGCGGGCGAGCATCAGCGGGCAGGGGAGGGGAATCGTCTCTGTTTTACTGACATGAATACAAAACTTGAACTCCTCAGTGCCTGCCCGTTTATTTCCCAAGCTGAACAATCGGCAGATGAATGCCGAGCTGGGGAGCCGGTATGCAAAACCTGAGCTCACTGGAGCAGGGGAGCCAGGCTGTGCGGTGACGGTCTGCTCACTGCCAAGTCCCCCTGGCCCAGGCAAGGATGGGCAAGCTCCCGGTGAGGATGCTCAAGATGTCTTCTACCTGATCTCTGGGACACACGGGGGATGGCTGTGTCCAAGCCGCTTCCCAGGAGCTCATTATACCGCTCTCCCCTCCGTCCTCACCGCCGGTCATTATTAGCAGCCCAATAAAATACATTTTTAGATTGTCATTTGTATTTCTTTATTAAAGCACAGTTTTTAACCCTGTCTTTTGTTCTATATATTAAGGCCAGCTTTTTAGCTTCTAACAGGGAGAGGGGCTGAGCTCATGGACCGCAGGAAACACTCCAGGGATGTTTGCACCCATGTCAAAGGGTTGGGTTTAAAGTGCATTTGCTTTCGACAACCAGCAAGCGGCTGGTCCTCACAGATGTGGCACAGCCGCAGAAAACAGTGAGAGAAAGGGAACTGGAAGGCAGTTAAAAAAAAAAAAAACCAGCATCACAAGATGACCTAAAGGGGGAACTGTAGTTTTTGTACGAGGCCATGCTGCAATTCTCCTATCTGGGTTTTGAGCAAGAGCGATGCGGACAACTTGGGGTTGTCCCCACCCCGGCACACACAGGCTACACCGTGTAGCTGGAGGCTAAGGAAACCCTGTGGGCATTTCTGTCTTCGAGCAGCGTCCAAAATTCACCAAGCATTTTTAATTTAAGAAACACCATCGTATTTTAGTCACGAGTTGTGCAGTGGCTCTCAGTTTGTGAGAGTTAATAATTATCAGTAAGGCAAGGTCTGCAGGGAGAGTCAGCAATACAATACTGCTATTATTTATTCACCTTTTTTTTTTCCTTTCAGTTCCTGTTGATAGATAAGGAATTTGCTGCAAATAAATACATAAGTCACAACCTGGGCGACATCATCGGGTTGCAACTGGGGCTTCAGGTTATGCAATAGTGTTTGTCCCCCTGATTAGGGAAACATTAACCCTTGGGATCAAGTTCCTTCATTTACAAATTCCCAAATTCACTTGCGTTAAACATTCCCTGCTATTCCCACCCTACCGCTGCCCTCCAGTAAATGCAGGCAGAAAGATAGCCCTTAAGAGTTTAAAAAACAAGAAGTGTTTTGCTTGGTTTAAGTGAACAAGCCTCTGCAAGAGGCTGCGTGGATGCTTTTGCGTCCCAGCGGGAGGTCAGGCGAGGCGAGAGGAGAAGCAATGGCCATCTCTACCACTGCCCCGTGCTGCCCAGCCCAGCTCCACCAACCAACTCTGACAACAACAAGAGTAAATTTTTACCTAGGGTAGCAAACATGTGAGTTTGAAGACTGTAGTGGAGATGACACTCTGCTTTCCTGGCCAGGCACGCAGCCAGGGTCAGCTGAGGTACAGAGCCGACCTTGCCTCGCTCCTCTCCAGCAAACATGCCGAGTGATCGCTCTCCCCTGCCGATAACAAGGTAATGATGTTTGTATCGTGCTGGAAAAGCAAAACAGCCCTCGTGCTGTCACCTCCCCGGGGTCGGCAGAGCCAAAGCCTTTGCTCCCAGTTGGCACCGGCCCCCAGCTCCAAGTCTTGGATGGGAGGGCACAGGAGCCCTTGTAACGCAGCCCCCGCGTAGGACAATTTGCAGGAACTCAGCTGACCATGACCCACCATGGGACAGAGGGAAGATGACGTTCATTAGGCAAAGGGGATGCTGAGAGGCCAGTGGGATTTATTTGTGTTTTTCCCAGATGCTGAATGCTATATTAAAACAGAAATCGCACACCAAACCAATAACATTGCCCGGACGTAAAGCACTGCACCCCATTAGTGCTCATACTGCATCCACTGCTTGGATGCCAGCTGCGGTGGGTGAAGGACATTAGCATTCCCCCTTATTTCTGATCTAACAATTGCTGATGGAATTTAGCAGCCAAGGAGATATCAAAGGTGAGGACCAAGGTGAGGATCACCTTATGAACGTGGCAACACCGCCAGACTTGTTYGAAGTATTGCACAGGATTCGCAGCAGCAGTCACCATCTACCTGCTTGTTAAAGAAATGTCCTCGCAGCTGCCAAGTCCTTCTTGCACAAGGAGCCCTGCCCTGCACAGACACCTCTAAATCCGAACATCTTAGATTGGACATTAGGAAAAATTTCTTTACTGAAGGAGTGGTTAAGCATTGGAACAGGCTGCCCAGGGAAGTGGTGGAGTCACCATCCCTGGAAGTATTTAAAAGATGTGTAGATGAGGCGCTTAGGGACATGGTTTAGTGGGCATGGTGGTGTTGGGTTGACGGTTGGACTTGATGATCTTAGAGGTCTTTTCCAACCTTAATGATTCTATGATTCTATGATTCTATGATTCTATGATCTTCAAGCCAGGTTTTATATCAGCTTAAGTTGCCAGGGGTTGCCAGGCCATCTACAGAGTCTCAAAAATACTATGTGTAATAATGTGCCCTATAAAGCCAGATTCTTCTTTCTTTCAAGGGTTTTCTGTTGCTCGCGGGCGGTGGGATCAGCAGAGCAGCAGGGCAGCAGTAGGACCTTTCCTACCATTTCTACCCTTGAACGCTGAGCATGAAAACACCACAAGAACAGCCACACAGCTCACTAGGTGCCTGGGCCTCTGAAAACATTCCTGCCCACTTCGTGTAAATCAACAGCTCCCACTTCCCAGCCTCTTGGGCTCATTAAGCATCGAGGAGATAAAGCACGGGGCGAGCGATCAGTGCAGAGCCCCCGCACRAAGGACCAGCCTCCTCCAGTCAGAGACCCCCACCGTGGTGCTGCCCCTGCTTGAATCCCAGCCATGACCAGACCAAGCCCTGGCAAAAAGCAAGGTGGGATGGACCCCAAAAGGCTGCGTCGACATGGGATGGGGAGCCCTGGCCACCACGCTTGCATATTTTTTACTGTGAAGTGGCTCATGCTCTGCTGTGTGTCTCCATCGAGGGTGGTGGTATTATTTTGGCTTTATCCTGATGCAAACTCATGCTGGCCCTTTTTATTGGAAGTAGCTCTTCGTAGACCAATGCAACCACATTTGCATGACAACTCTCGCCAGGCTCAGGTGAGCACCTCCATCTCCCTCTGCCCCACATGAACAAAAATACTCCCGCTTGGGCTGGCCCATCAGTATTTCCATGGCCAGGTAAAATGGCTTTGGCAGGCTGGTGCTAGCCTCCATGGTTCCCATTCATCGTCCCTGCTCTAACCGGGGTATTTCCATACTGAAACAGGATGGCACAGGCAAAGCAAAGACCTCTGCCCAAACCAAGGTGGCTGAGTGCAAGCCAAGTCCTGTCGATAACTCCCAACCACGTGCCCCTGAGGATATGCCTCAGGGCAGACCCCAGCCTACGTGTTTTTCTCCTCATATTGTCAGTTTGAGGTGCTCTGGAGAGGTAAACAAAATTCCCATTAACCTGGGTGAGGGTGGTTGACGCTTATCCTGTTGCTGTGGAGAAAAGAGGCTTGACGTTGCAAGTTAGCGCTGTCAAAAGTGCCGCTGGGGTGCTGCAGACAGAGCCCAGAAAGCGGTTAACCTGTCAGCAAAGGAAACAAATTTCAGCCTAAACCATGCAGCAGATAGAAATAGGTAGATGTTGAAACAGAAGTCACCGCCTGAACTTTTTGATATAGTGGTATAGGAAAAAAAAGTCCCCATTGCATCTGCCCTCCACCTACCTGCCCTCCACGCCAAGGGCTGAGATGATGCATCTTGGAATGCTGGGATGGCAGTGCCTAAATCAACCCATTAACCAACGTGCATCAACCCAAATCACTCATAAACCCACATGCACCAACCCAAATCACTCATAAAGCTGCATGCAAAGATCAGGACTGGCCTTACACCCCTCCTGTGTCATTAATCCACACCACACCTGGAGCTGCCTGGCCGATGCCAGCGCTAACACATTTTCCCTACAAGCTACCTACATTTGGCAGGGATCAGTGGTCACCTTTCARGGAAGGTTTAAAGTACCTCAAAGCACTTTTATTACAAATCTTGGGCCGAGCCCAGCTCTTCCAAACTGGAAGGTGAGATGCACCGTTTGCACAGCTCACCTGGTGACCTGCTGGCCCAACTCTGCTTGCTGCTGCTTTTATAGGATTCACTCCCTCCATCTACAGCCCTGGGGCCTGGAGAACCATCTCCCCCCCATAACTAACTAGGAGATCCATCAGCTAAGCAAGAAAATGTGGCTCCCTCTTCCTAGATGGCTGTATTTGATGAATACAATTGTCATATATATGCACATGTACACACACAAAACTATACAGAGAGGGTTTCCACCTTGGTTTTCGGATGTAGTATTTCACGGAGTCTACCGTATTTCACTGGGAGTTTCCTTATTCCTGCCCCTGCCCTGCTATATGTCGCAGTGGCACCAGTTACACTGCAGCTGTAAGATGTGTATCGTAATTATTAGTAATTGTATTCACTTACTCCATATAAAAATATCAGCACAGTAACATGAATGATTTGTGTAATGATATATTTGCTGTTATTAGGACCTAATATGTTATGCCTGTAATTACATACTATGCCCCATATAATAGGCCTGGAATTGCTGTGTAAATTTTGGGTAATTACAGAAAACTATGCTACAAACAGGTCCCCCTAGACCAAGTTGAGCATTCACTACCAGGAAATAACCATTATTAAAGGCTCTGCAGTAGACAAACCGATAGACTGAAAGCCAAAAGCCATCTGAATGTATAGCAGTAATGATGGGGAAAAAGAAAGAGCATGAGGGTATATTAGGGGGAGAAATAACCAGTGYGGGGGAGCAATAGAAGTACCAGTCCAGGTCTGTTACCCCTGGGGAACATTTCTTCTAACTCTGATTTCGGCAATACTCCGGCAAAAATCTGAGGAACMTCCAGTAGGTGCAACATAAGCTCCAAGTAGCACAAACTCGTTCGGATGCAACTGTTTCAAAGGATTTAGAAGCCATTCTTGTCATTAAAAAAGAAAGTTATAAGGCTTGAATCTAGATTAAAAGTCTGCCAGAGGTCATTGCAGCTTAATGCATAGTCAGGCTTTTCTAAATCGGCTGGAAACGTTGACATTGATTAAAATTTATCCTCTCCTTCCCAGATCCAAGAGYTTTTCCAGATTTCAACGCACTTTTTTTGGTGAAGCTGATCCTTGCCCTCCTCACTGCAGTATCTGCACATCTTCCATCTAAAATCAATAGCAATAGCACGGTCCCCCGCGGGCTTCCTGCAGTCGTGAGTGTTTCTCCCAAGGATGGGACGTGATGGGAAGAAATGAGATCAGCCATTTTTATGGCTGAGTGAATAGTTACGGGCTTTGAGGGCTTTCTCATGGTCATGAACCTCAGAACAACTTCTGATTATTTTAATTTCATTGCAGCGTTCCAGCTTCGTCATCTACGCTGCCAACTTCTATTAAGGTTCCATTAAAAGCCAATGAAACACAGGGCTTTTTACAATACCCTTGACGGAACAATTTCCCTTTCTGGATACAGTATAAATTTTTAGCCAGAAATACATCTTTTTGGTTAAAAAAAAAAAAAGAGAGAGAGAGAGAAAGACAGACAATTTCAAGTAGATCAAAATATTTCATAAAATGTTGTCAGACTGTCTCAGCCAGAAAAAACAATCCAGAAAAGGCTAATTTTCAAAGCAAAACATTGATTTTTCCTTTCCGCCTATCATAACTACATTTGTTTCTCCTTGCTTATGAAAAGCCCTAGATATCAGACAATATTTCATTTTGTGTAGAGCTAAGTGTTTTGTTCAGATCAAAACATTTTCCACAACACTTCGTCATTGATAGGTGTTTGGTAATCGAATTGTACTGTTATTAGTTGTACCTTTTCCTTCAAGGATCCTAAAATCTCTTCACTTGAAGTGTAACTAAACTTAGCAACAGAGAGAAGGACAAACCCTGCCCTCAGATATAACCAGGTGAATTCAAGCAAATCCTGATTGAGAGAAAATGTATAGTAAAAGGTAAGGGCTGGGGGGAGGATAAAATTTAACCCTAAGTTACACATAGAATAAGCTTGCCCAAGACACTGTTTTAAAAGTTTTAACCCACAACATATCAATAACTTACAAAATCTGTGGCCTTTCGTATCAGTATTGAAATGACAAGTCTTATCTGGGGGCATCCATGCATGTGCTTGGTCTTCCTGAAGTTCATGGGACTTCTTGCAGCATTAAGCACAAGCAACCAGTTTGGTGCGCTGGTGACCCAGTGTCAGGGATGGGTTTTGTGCAGCAAAAGATCACATAGCTTCAAATAGTGGTAGATATTAAAATGAAATTCCTGTCCCCATAAGCATGTTCCCTTTCATTTGGTGCACTGCACTAAAAGAGATGACTAGAGCTGGCCCCCATCCCACATACATAAGCATGTGTAAAACATGGGCTTAAGTACAGGCGTCTTTGCAACGAAGCAGAAGATCTCATTGCTCTATCCCTTTCCATGATACGCATTATAATAGTATATAACTCATGAATTAAACCATAAATCACTCCTGGGGTTGCTGTGCGGAGGAAAGCAAGGGAGTTTTTTTGGAAGAAGCCTGAGAGGGCTGAAAGTGAGACAAGTTGGCAAGACCCATGGACAGGCTTGAGCCCCTGATTGAGGAGCCAGTGGAGAAGAGCAGGACTGCGGGGTGAGCAGGGCCCCGAGCAGCCAAGGCTGACGCRAGGACAGCCATGATGGACTGAGATCCCCACCTCATTGGTAGCACACATGTTGGAGCAACCATGGGGCTGACACRAAATATTGAGTGGGTGCTCCCTGCGACAGTGATGCCTCTTCGGTGAGCTGAATGGAGAGGATCCTGCACAAAAATACTGTATAATGGTCATGAGACCTTCATGAGACATAGGCTTGTGAAACCTAAATGAAGATGGGAGATAAAACCTTCATTCTGGAATCTCCTAACTTCTCCGTGATGGAGTTCATAGCCTCAGTGCAGATTATAGGCATATACTACCTATGCACTCTGACACTGACCCGAGTTTTACAGACTGCACGTTTGCACGTCTACAATTCAAACCTAATTGCGATGACCTCACATAAAATAGTAATAATCAACTATCAATAATACTTTGGGAATTGGTGGAAAAATAAAGGGAAAATGTTCATTCTCAATAAAAACTGGTGCTGACGGTCAGGAAATTGAACCTTCTGCTAGCATAAGTTACAGGAGCCAAAAACATTGCTGCTGAATGTTTCTGGGGAGCATATGCCTTATATACTTGAAAGATACTCTTCTATATCAAGTCTTTGTAATTGCAGAGACATGGAAAATAAAGGCAGAAATCATAAAGATTTCCTTTTCCTCTGGTAGCTAATCAGCCCAGGGTGTGTTTATGTACAAGCAGAGAGCTGTCTTCATCCCAGCCGCTCTCCTCCCTGCATCCCCAGGATGCAGTCCTATGTGTAGTTAGCTGATGTTTCCCTAATGAATCAAACCATTTGCTCCAGAAATACAAGTTGCAGGGCCAATATTTTCAAAAGCTGCCTTTAAACCTCTGGCAGCAATTTAGTGTGGTCATGTTTCCGAGTGTGAAGTTCTTCATGTATGAATGCTTGCACTCAAGATTTATTTGCTTGGACTGCACTCACATCCGTGCAGGGAGCGTGACCGTGAACCCGAAGTTTTCCATGTGCTATCTACTAAATGGGGAAAAATGGGTTTAAAGGATTAGAAACCAGGTAAGGACTGGAAACTTGGTAAGGATTTGAAGATCCGGGGTGGTGTTTAGGGCTATAGATCAGGGAGTGAGTTAGAGRAAAGGAAAATGAAAAAAATTTTACATTTATGTGAAGCAAACCCAACAGTTTTGCTACATTCACTGCAATCTTTCTTCCCTTGCGCTTCACTAAGGGGGTGAGAAGTGCTTTTCTTTGCGCATCTGGGAGTACAGCACATGGAGCATGGTGCACAGATCCCAGAGGTGGCCTCGGACCTGGAAACGGTCTGACCACATCAGCATCATCCAAAATCAAGACTAATAAGTCCTTGCGGGACCATATCAGCTCTGGTGCTGCCATGTTAACATAACATGAGACTGCGATCAGGACCTGAATGGGGACCTGCCGTTTGGATGCACTAACCCTCGCTGACCTTGCTTGGGGACCCCTAACACACCCCTGCCTCACACCTCATCTGTTATCCACTGTGCTTCGAAGGGAAGGACCACAGCTCAACCTGAGCAAGATGTTTGCAACGTGTATTTTTAAATGATTAGTGACGTGAACTGTCTCAGATGTACAGGGCAGGACCACACTGTATTGTGCACACCATAAGTGCAAACTAGAAAGATGCCCCTTGCCCCAGCCCACAAGCAAATCTGCCCCGGTTCTGTACCACTCCCCCATTTTTAGCCTTTTCTACTTTTAAAGAAATGCTAATTTAATACAGAAATAAAACCACCAAGACTCTTGCAGCTTTTATGGAGAAAAGTGTGCTTGCTCAGGAAGCGTGAAATTAAAAGCTTTCGAGCGTGCATTTGCCCGGCTCCACACCACGTGTACCTCGCCAGCTCCGCAACGGGCTGGGAGCTCACTAATTCGCTCCATGGCCTCATCCTGCAAACATGCACCCCTGCAAGCAAGGCTTACTCATGGAAACACTATGCCTGCATTCCTGTTAGCGAGCGGCTCGGGAGGAACCTGCTCCCCGGGCTGCCCTGGGGACATGGCTGGCACCGTCCGAGACATCAGCCTGGCACCGCCGGGAGGGCTCCAGCAGCACAGCAAGCCACCAAGCCTGGCTAAGAGCATGGGATCCCACATGCTCTGAAGGACACCCTCTGGCCATGCTCGAGGCCACACTTGGATGTTTTCTGACAACATGGACACCAAAATCTCTTCTTGAAATAAAGTGCCTTCAAGCAGCTCTCAACAGGCTCCAGAGACATGCCCAGGAGTTTTACTAAAAGCAGCTTCCCTGCCTGTCCATCCCTGTGTTATCAGAGTTTGCTTTGTGGTGTATTTTCCTTAGGAAAATTTGGACGTTGTTGTTCCACAGCCCCCTCCAACAGCCTTCAAGTCCTCAAGGCTGGGCGTGAGACACACAAAATGGGCTCCTGCCAGTTGACTCCCAAATCACGACGCTGCCTCACATGTTTGCAAGGCTGCGTAATGGTCAGTCTCCCACTCCTTAACTTCACGGGTCAGACACAGCGGGGCAAGCTGACCTCCGACCCACAAACCACATTTTCTGGGGCAAGACAGGACCACACCGGGTCTGGAAGCTACATTACCTCCCAGGGCTCCCAGCTCAGACAGTCCCCATGGAGGCTGTAACCACGTGCTGTGACACAGGACCCTCTGTCCCTGCCTGTGCACCCTCCCATTCCCTGCTGGGAGGCTCAACGTATGTGATCTCACACTTTGGAAGAGAAGAAAGCCAAGTGACCTGCCCTTCTTTGACAGATGTGGTAGCAAAAAGTTGCTTGCTTGCTTTCAAACCCAACGGGGTTTGAAAGGTTTGTCCCCTCCGGGGGAGAACCCCCGCTGGGTTTGAGGTTTGTCCCCATCACGACAGAGGTTGAGGTGCTCCCCAGGACCTCAGAAATCCCCTGAGGACCACAGTGCCTTTGCAGAGCTTCAGGGAGCGCCTGCTGTGACCCCCTCCCACGTGGCTACAGCTCTATGGGTAAYGGTGCACCAACGTGCACGTAATACATTCCAGACTCCTTTGGTTTGACTGATGCATATTTTGACATCTCAGAGAAAACATTTTGCAAGATGCACAGTCAAAGGCTCTTTCAAGCCGAGATGTTGTGGAAAGCCGCGTGAGCTCTCCAAGGCACTATCTCTCTCTCTCTGCCAGCTGCTCTAATGAAAGCTCCCTGTGCAGGCCAGAAGATACAGCAGGGAATAATACATTCCTTTAAATAGCATCCTAGTTGGCTTGAGGAGGCCATGAACATTTTAACTCACTTATAATTTTCCTGCGGTTCAACCCTCTTTCCTGCAGCAGTCTTCTCGGGGCACCAGGGCCAAGCGAAGACATGGGAAGCCTTTAAAATGACATTAGCTAACCCACGATCATTCAGGGAGTGCTTGTGTTCGTGTCCTTTCCTGAGCAATACTGCACACCACACAATACCTACCCTGTAGTGTGCTGCTTAGACCTTAATAACCCGGAGGTAATTGGCACATGAAGACGCAGCACTGAGGTCAGCAGAGGAGACCTTGTTCCACCAGGGACTGATCTCAAAGAGATGATCGCTTCAGTAACACGTGGCGCTGGCCAGAAAATGCTCCCCTAACATCTTCCACGTGATATTTTTCCAGAGGCAAAGCCAGCTAAAGAGGTCCCTGAATGTCCCCCTCCTTTGGATCCATGCAACCATCTATAAACCGAGTCAGTGAAAGAAAACACTTAGGGTCAAGGGGGGAAATAAATTAATTGAGTTTAAGAAAAGTGCACAGACCCCATTTGCAGTATGACCCACAAGCAATTCTTTTGGCACAGCAGCAGGACAGCAAACTGCCAAGCAACAGCAGGGAAACATTTGGGGCTGAGGAGTATTGGGATTCCCTTACAGCAGCTTTGCTCGAGGAGAAGCTTGAATAGGGGACTGTCTCCTGGATGACTAGAAGGAGCAGCATGAGAGCAATGTTGAGAGGTTTAGGATTTTTATATAGAAAGAGTTATTTAGAATAATTCCCAGTCTCCTGCCCCATAGGAAATTTCTAATAAAAACTTAAGATTCAGTGGCAACAGCAGTCTCCAGCCTAAACAAAAAATAAAAAGAGGGAGAATTGTTTTGGGGAAAAATATCAAAAGGATCATTTTCTCTGCTGAAAGCTGAAGTTCTTCCACAAAAAAGTCATTTTGCCACTTCCCAGAAAACCAGAAAAAATATCAGCGTTTTTCCATGGGTGATTTTTAATGGTTGCCTCATTGTCTTCAACTTCAATGTTCCTTCTGTAGAGCCTCCCAGCCCTGCCCTCTCCTCACTGCGCCCATCAGCTCACGTACAGCCTCTCCAGGACGGGACAGGTTTCTCTCTCATGCAGCTCACAGCACACCCAGTGTTGGCATTTTGATCAGATTATATTACTGATGGCAACACTCTGATACAGCCATAGATTTTCAATGATGCTGAACGTGTGTGATACCAGAGCACGTCAAAGGTGCTGGGCTTTCTCTCTGGTTTAATTTCTCTGCACCACCCTGTGCTTCTTGTTTTGCTCTGCCACTGCCTCAAAACACATCTACTTATCCCAAAGGTTCAATGAAATAATTGGTGGCACTGTAATACCTTTCAACATTGTGAGGCAAATGGTGTCAAACAGCCCTAAAACAAATGTCCCATGTTTTACAGGGGCATTTTAGGGAATATCCCTAAATTTTATCAGGTGTTTTCTTTTGTTATGCAGCTCTACAAAGGATATTTTAAATCACCCCTCTTGGCATGGGTTTGTTTGCTGGTCTAAATGATTTGTGTTCATAGGTCTACCAGCAATCCGTTCAAGTTTATCATAGAATATTAGAAAAAAATTTGCATCCTCATGGAAGTCTCAGCAGAACCAGGTCTTCTCTTAGCTGGGAAGATATGGTTTCTCCATCAGCCTTTACCCTGAGAGAAAGAAGTTCTTTATATTTGCTTTACAATGAGAAACTTGGCCCTCTTGGGAGCCAAAATTACCTTTCCTCACTTATTTCCGAAGTTTGGGAGTGGGATAATTTGCATTGAGCCAAACCACAGTCAGGGTTCCTCAGACCCGAAGCACAACTCCGTTTGCTAGAAATTCATCTCCACGTGGTATTTCCAGCACAAGGAGAATCCATCAAAACAGCTTTTTATGAGAGCTGAACCGCTTCCACACCTCCACCTGCAGCTGTGCGAGAAAGGACTCTCCGTTTTAACCGTACTGAAATATTGTGGCTCTTCTGGTGACGGTGAGGACAGGTGGCCTTTCCCCTCTTCCCAAACTGAAATTGCAGCAGCTTTTCACTTTGTAAAGCAGCCCTTTGGTAAGTTTGTAATGAGGATGTGCACCGTGCCCTGTCACCAGCCTAGCACAATGGGGACCGGGGCACGCTGCCAGCACGCTGCCTCTGGGAGAGGACCTACGTCCTGCACGCCCTGCCACCAAAACAGTGTCAGCACCAGGCGCGCACCTGCTGCTGCGGGGCTCGCCCCCGCTTGCAGATGTTTGCAGTGACAGCAACCGCGATGCCTGCCTTTGCCTTTCTGCGCTGGACTCGGCCGCGTCAAAATCCAGATGCAGAGTAACTCTGTGTTTGAGGATTATGAATGCTGGGGGTTTGAAGCAGGCCCTGGGGGAGATGCAAACCAGCCAGATTAGGCACCAAATCTGTTCTCTTGTGAGCTTTCCCATCTCAGGTGTCTCACACAAATGCTGACCACACATGGTCACCTATCTTACAGTTCCCTGCCCCATTCCCTCAAATTACACATAGCTTCCAACACCACACCTGCTCAGCTCCATGCCTTGCATGGAAAACCTCCGTTCACCCCCAATCTTTCAGTTCTTTCCTCACCTTCCACGTAACTTTCACCCATTTTTTTCTACCCCYATCCCGTCGTCACCCGTGGGGCAGTTCAGTCGCTTTTTTTCCTTGTCTCCTGCTCATGGAAGGGAATGTCAGAATTAATGTATCCAAGAAAAGCAGCCTGTTATCCCAGCAAAGCCTAAAGCAAAGACATATTCCTGCTCTGGGCTGGGTTCATACCATACTAGCACATGTACAAGTTRTTTGTTTAATTTGGGGATCTTCCTATGGCACTGCATTCATATTCAGGTCCTGCACCTGGGTCGGGGCAACCCCCAGTGTCAATACAGGCTGGGGGATGAAGGGATGGAGAGCAGCCCTGCCGAGAAGGACTTGGGGGTACTGGTGGATGAAAAGCTGGACATGAGCCAGCAATGTGCGCTCRCAGCCCAGAAGGCCAACCGTCTCCTGGGCTGCATCAAAAGAAGCGTGGCCAGCAGGTCGAGGGAGGGGATTCTCCCCCTCTACTCTGCTCTGGTGAGACCCCACCTGCAGTACTGCATCCAGCTCTGGAGCCCTCAGCACAGGAAAGACATGGACCTGTTGGAGCAGGTCCAGAGGAGGGCCACGAAGATGATCAGGGGGATGGAACGCCTCTCCTATGAGGAAAGGCTGAGAGAGCTGGGGCTGTTCAGCCTGGAGAAGAAAAGGCTTCGGGGTGACCTTATTGCAGCCTTTCAGCACTTAAAAGGGGGCTTATAAGAAAGATGGGGACAGACTTTTTAGCAGGGCCTGTTGTGACAGGACAAGGGGGAATGGCTTTAAACTAAAAGAGGGCAGATTCAGACTAGATAGAAGGAAGAAATTTTTTACGCTGAGGGTGATGAAACACTGGCACAGGTTGCCCAGAGAGGTGGTAGATGCCCCATCCCTGGAAACATTCCAGGTCAGGTTGGASRRRGCTCTGAGCAACCTGATCTAGTTGAAGATGTCCCTGCCCATGGCAGGGGGGTTGGACTAGATGACCTTTAAAGGTCCCTTCCAACCCAAACTATTCTATGATTCTATGATTCTAGGATATCAGCTGCACCCAAGCCASAGACAGCTTCAAAAACTTAGTGATGGCACCATTTTAAATGCACACACAAGCCAAAGCCCTGCAGAAACACATGCAACATATTCCTTGCACGTCAGCTTATCACACAAGGAGGCAGCTCATTCCTGGACGTGTCCTCCATGGAGAGTGCATCGTAGAGTACCTAACGTGAAGTCAGAGCTATAGTGCATTCCCCATTACCATCACTATCACCATCACCAATTCACTGCCTGAAACCCCCCAAATTATAAATCTACTTAACACGAGCACCCAACCCCTATACACTAGCCTTTCCACCCAACTACTGCTCTTGCCCTCAGTCCTTGCAATGTCTCAACCAGCTTGTTCAACACGGAGACACCACTTTCCCCAGGACAGCAGGAGGGAGTGGAGGAGCAGTCACTTGGGACCCCAACCCCCAGATGAAGGCTGGTACCTGCAGAGGTCCCAGCCAGTGACCCCAGCAGGGTTTGCTGTCCCCCGAGCCAGGAAGGAGCAGGCTGCGAGCACATCCATCGCTCAGCTGTGGGAGCCTGCAGCCCAGCGAATTAAGTATTCAGCAACCACTAAACTCACAAATAGACAGTAGGCGCCAGAATCCTCAGCTGTGGCTCCTTGGACTACACTGGATTTACGCTGATTTAAGCCAGCTGAGGATCCTCACCATCCGGCCAAGTCCCACTGGCCTACCTCAAGCTGATGGCTAGTTGACGTGACTGATGACTAAGATTTCCATTTAGCCTAACTCGAAGCATGAGCAGTGCCTATGTAGTGCTACCATTGTTGACTCCAGCCTTTTGTCTCAGGCTGTAACCGATAGGCCTAATAACTGAAATCATACTGCATGCATTCATTCACCCTCTTCGCAAACAGCATGTTATTGAGCTCAGTGGTGAAAAGGCATGCACAAACACAATGGGGCTGGGATTAAGCCCAGCTGCATTACCAAAGTAAATACTTTTGCTGCTGACAGTTTGTCTGTAGGGATTTGGAGAAAAGTTTTGTGCATCTACTTAGGCAACATATGGTTTTATTTTCCCTGTTAACAAAAACAGTAGTGGTCAAAAGTCAACACCCTCTGATGACTGTTCAGTGGCCAATGTGGAATGGGCTTGGTGGTCTAAGTCCAGTTCCTTACATGTCCACATAAAAATGATCCTTTTCCTGCATTCCTCTCTCACTTGGCACTGTGGTTTATAGTCTCCGCAAGGAAGCTGAGGGGTTTTTGAGGTTAATCACATCTGTCCTCCTTCCTGATTGAAAGCCATCGGTGATGTGGTTCGGGTTAAGATACCTTGCTAGCTTCTTTAATTCCTCTTGTGATGAAAACCCCTCCACAATCTGTTTCCTTGAAGCCTGAAGAGAGTCAGAATTAATCCACGTTAGCCAGCAGCCGGGGCATGCCAGCTAGTCTGACTTCTAAAGCAAACACAGAGCCAATGAGGACAAGCATCATGCCAAGAACACAAATGGTCTGAATTTAGCCCTTCATCTCCAAGCCGAATGCGTACTGTTCTCCAAAGATCTCTGCAACACTCAATCAACAGCTGGTCACCTTTACATCTGAAACTGAGAAGAAAATCCACAAGGGCCCGGCTTTATATTTGGTGATGACTTCAGTGGGGTGGTAAAGGGCAAAAAGTTGGCTGAGCTTCCATGGGTGCCCATCTCACATAGCTCCAGTGAAGTAATTGGCAGATACTGGCACTCAGCATCGTTGGGAAGAAAAAAACCAACCACCACCACCATCAAACCCTCCATAGCTGATCCCCCTAAAAGATTTTAAAGCTTTCAAGGTGCAAACAGGTCTTGTCTACACTGAGGTAATGAGAATTACAGCAACTAGAGCACAAGTGCTAACACTTAGCATCTGCAGGGTCAGAGGCAGCTCGAGAGCTGCGAAGCAGTGTTAACTAGACCTGCCACATGAAGTAATTGTTTTTAAGGGAGTGTATCCAAGCTGGAACACAGCAAYGCAGAACATGCACACTAAGACAGGTGTAATCCCAGGCATGGTGGGTGGGAAGCAAGGCTGGAAAATCACAATTAAGAAGCCAAGAGGCGTTGCATAATCCAGACTTCCCCGCCAAGACGAAGGTAGTTTTATTGAGGACCAGATCCTGCGTGATGCCCAGCTACTCCCGCAATGTGTTTGCCATCTTCAGATGCTACTGACATCTCTGGAAGCTGAAGGTCCAAAGTATTTTGCAGGGGATGCTCAAACCTGCCCATGGACAACCAGTGATGGGCAGGCAGCCAGGGCTGGAGGACCTAAGCCAGGAAGAGAAAATGCTGCAGCTCAGGTTGACACGCAAAGGAAGCTCACAAACTAGCCATTGCGGTCCCACGGTCACACATGCATCCATCCACAGAGGAAAAAGGTAAAGCCAGAAATTGTTTCTGTTCCTATGAAAGACAATAGGTGAAAACAAAAGCTCATCTTAATGTTTTTCTGCAGAACTTTGGGGGTTTTCATTGAAAAAGCAAAAACTGAAAAATGTTTGGTTTCTGGCAATCAAAAACTGGAAACATTTTGGCCACAAACCAAAACAATTTGGGTTTTCTGGGTTTTGGTTTTGTTTTGGGTTTTCGCCAAACTCCTTAGCTTTCCTTTGCCAAAAAACTGCACATTTTTCAAGCTTTTTCTTTCTCAATGAAAACCCCAAAATTGTTGTTGAAATTGGACATTTCCCACAGAATTTTTTTGATTTTTTTTTTTTTTTTTAAAGGCATTTTCGGCAAAAAGAATGTTTTGAATGAACAATTTCGTCCAGCTCTGTAAGCAGATCCCTTGGAGGGACTATCACACCCTCACTTTTATCTCCTCTCCCCAGCTCACTTTTCTCACCCATGGGACTCAGGGCTGTGACCATGGTCTGGTTTTGACCACCACGTGGCCAAGATTTACAGCTGTGGAGCAGCCGTGCTGACCTGCCCGGGGTCAAACAACTCTGAGGTGGGAATGGATTGAGCTTTTCCTATGAAATAGCAACTATCTCTGTGGAAATTAAGAAATGTAGCGAAGGAAAATAAGTATCTGGAGTCTAAATTTAGTAGATCTTGTAGTAGGACCACATGGATCACATTTGTGCCCATGGTTCTGGGAGATGAAGTTGCTGGAACCTGTCCTCCAAAACATCCAAACAGCATATACCCACGGGTTCGTTAGAGCTCCTGACCCTGGGTCCACCATAAGCTCCACAAAGTACATGGCTGATACATGGCAGTGTGTATTAATATTCAAGGTTTGGCACAGGAAAAGTGGACATGAAAAATGTACAGGAAAAATTAAATATTATGGACTTGTAACACAAACACAATACTAGCGACTAAAAAGAAAATGAAGAACTTTTTAATACTTTTCTACCCCAAGCACTGAACTCAGAGATGGAGCTGATGAGCGAACCCAACTCAGAACTGCGAAGGTGTTTGCACCCTGTCTCTAGGGATAACTTTGATCTGACCCAACGCTGAAACCAGAAACTGCACAGAAGTGAGGGAAATTTGGACTGGAGTCTGAGTGCCAGAGTTTCGACTGCACTTTTACAACACAGATCCAAACTACAACAACAAATCTCAACTTCCTGAAGTTCTGTGAATGCAAATTTGGACCGGGTTTGAATTTCAGTCTTCCAACCAATCTCCCATTAAATGGCCATTGAAAGAGCCATTCCTTGCCCTCTTAAAACTAAGAGATCTTGGAGTCTTTAGAATAAAGTAGGGCCATCTTATGGTTGCTTTTTTCCTGGAAATCCTCTTTTCTTTCTTTTTCAAGGTCTGTTTGGATGTTTTCTTTGGTTGAGGCACTGAACTAGGTGTTTGATGACCCTGCCAGAGCTAGGACTTCTGTGAGGAAGGCCAGGAGAAGGAAGGCGAACACAGGAAGGGCAACGTCAGTGGCAAGTGGGAGAGTATGCCAGAAGGGAGAGGGGAGATGAAGGGTCTCAAATTTAGGCAAAAATGGGATTGCCACGCAGCAAAAATGCCAGCTTGGAAGACTTTGAGCAGGATATTTGGAGGGATCAGCCAAGACAAGAACTGATGACAGGAAGAGATGGATTTGGGGTGGGTTGGAGAAGGGAAGGAATAAGGAGCAGATGGGTGAGGAGGGGGCAGGTCAGGGGCTGGTTATGAGGATGAAGGTATCTGTCAGGAGTTGGGGACAGGTTGGGGATGAGGAAGGTCTGAGGGGCTGGTAGGTTCTCACAGGGCAGGTGAGGAGAAGGGGGTAATGAAGGATTAAGAGGGGTGGGTGGATGGTGAGGAAGAGGAGCAGATGAAGTTTTGCTTTTCTTCTTTTTTTTCTGCATTTGGGTAATAATGGCCCTCATACTATTTGTAATCTGATTTTCAGCAAAGTTTATTTAAGCCTTGACATAGTGCACCGCTGCCTGTCAGCTGAGCCGTGGTTAACAGTGCTGTCCCCTAAGCCCAAGACAAGCAAGGCGAGGAGAATAAATTAGTTTAAATCTCTGCAAAAGGTTTCCCAGTTGCAACAGGGTGAAAGCACAGGCACAGTAAATTACTGTGATTCAGCTCACTGTTAAGCCATGCATCTGAACCCTCCAAATACAGAAGAGACACTCTGTCATTAATACATACCTAGAAACAAGCTAAAATACCAGCACAGGCTGGTTTTAGAGGCCCTTAAGCRGAGCAGTTAGCCTGAAAGGTGAGCTGGGGTTGCTCGTGATGAAAGCCCCACAAATGGAGAGGTGGTTGACGTGCCAGACAGCCCTGGCAGAGAAGGAAATATATAGATTTATTCTGACATTTGAACTGCAATGTCCTTACAATAAACCATGCCCCAGGAGTGGGTGTTATTTGGATTGTCTTGACACCAGACAGTGAAAAACCCAAGCAGGGGAAACTGAGGCAGGGCCAAGATTTGACATCCAGCTGCATAAGCTCCCTCCGTGGTTCTTTATCAGGACTGTTTTCACCCATCGTGTACTCACATAGTTAAGAGGATCTAGGAAGCTACAATTCCTTTGCTTTCCAAAGCCGTTACTCAGGAAAAGACTAATTAAGTGGCGGTGTTATTACAGCAGGTCCTCGAGTCTCTGAACAAAACCAGCAGCGATTAGGCAGGCGTCAGCTACTGGGCGGGATTTCCCACTGCCCAGCTGTGTAATTATCACGGCAGCTAAGCCAAAAACATTTGACAAAGAAAACCAGCTGCAGACTGCGGGTCTGGGAGATAGCACATGTCCAGCGGAGAGAGAAACAATAACCTCTTCTCCTCCGTATTTTTCCAAAAGAAAGATCAATGAAGACAAGCACGCCACGTTCCTGCAGAGGAGCAGATAGCAATATCGATTTCTGGGGAGCACCTGGAATAATAACCAGGGGTACAATACAGCTCACTGCAGTTTTCTTGGAGAATTGAATATTCACTGCTGCCTCCCTCGCCCAGGACATGGAGGCGGCAGGTGGGAGCTGCTAAGGAGGGAGGATCTGTTGCATTGCTTTGAAATATGGACCCTGTGCTGCAGCATCATCCCTGCAGAGAGGGGCCGAGGGCTGTCTTTAATACCCTCAATAAAGCACTGAAGTGGACTTGGAGTGATGGAAAAGCTTTGGGTTTGTTTCCTGAAAAGAGAAGATTTCTGTTGTCTGTGACCTTGTGTAACCTTCTGCCTCGGTTTCCCCATCTCTAAAATGGTGGCATCTGTGTTAGCTACCTCACCGGTTGTCTCAGCCAAATCACATGAGGCCTTCAAACAAACCGGACAGAGCCTGGCCCACAGCTCAGGGGCTTTCTTCTGCCTGTCTGTGCCACCAGATGCACCTTCAAGAGATGTCTTCCCTGCCTATGGCCACAAGGCTTTTGATTTCATGTGAAATGGCCATTAGCAGCTCCAAAGCTGTTCTTCCCTCCCAGCAATGAGCTGCCTGCCAGCAGGGATGGCTGATGTGCAGGAGGGAGCAGATATCCAACACAGTAGAGACAAACTGAGCTGCAAGCATGTGTGCGTGTGCTGGTTTTGGCTGGGGTAGAGTTAATTTTCTTCATAGTAGCTAGCAGGGGGCTATGTTTTGGATTTGTGCTGGAAACAGTGTTGATAACACAGGGATGTTTTCGTTATTGCTGAGCAGGGCTTACACAGAGTCAAGGCCTTTTCTGCTCC
>JAYKAV010002955.1:1651917-1708823 GCA_035582835.1 Phoebastria nigripes
ATTCCTTGTTTTGCTTTGCTTCCATGTGCAGCTTTTGCTTTCCCTATTAAACTGTCTTTATCTCAACCCTGGAGTTTTCTCACTTTTACCCTTCTGATTCTCTCCCCCATCCCACCTGGGGGGAGTGAGCAAGCGGCCGTGTGGTGCTTAGTTGCTGGCTGGGGTTAAACCACAACAGTGGGAAAGGAACTGGAGTTATTTGGAAGAGCGTATGCAGCTCCTTGCCATGGATCAGCAATGCATTTAGTGGTGTAGCAGGACAAAAGCAGGTTAAGAGAACGAGGAGAGGCTGCAACTGGGAAATATATCACCACCACCACCAGTGCAGTGTCGTCTCCACCCCGCAAGCTACCCACCAGGTCCAGTTGACCTTTGTAGGTCAAGAGTCTTCCCCTGGTTGGTTCTGGTATGTAGGTGTCCCAGCACATTGCAGCATCATGTAGATCTGGCTGTGATTTGCTCAGCATGAGTCACACATCCAGCACATGACAATGGGCAGGACTGGACACAGGACCCACCTGGACCTCCTGGCATGAAGGATGGTGTGAGAGACAAGGCCCTTGGAAAAGAAGGACAAGGACAAAAGCCAACACTTTCCAGAGTAGCAGCACAAAGGCATCTCTTTCCATTTATATGTAGTAGTTCCCTACCCAATTCCAATTTCATATYATCATCCAAAGCTATCTCTTCACTCCCATCTGAATTTATTTGGAGCAATTCTCTCCCTTACTTCAGACAGAGAAGACCTTTTCAATAGGTCCCTAACGAACACCGTTTGCTTGGTGGAGCCTGTAAGCAGGGACAGACCTCACTTGATCTGCTGCATGAGGAACTCATTGCTTTCATGAAGGTCTCAGCCTCAGCCTCTAACTACGTTCTCAGAATCTGCCAACCATTAGCAAATGCCTTCTCAGAGGGCTCTTCAACCTGCAAATTCATTTGCACTTAAATTGCCCAACACACAGCACTTGGCCTAGATGAGTAACACAGTGTGTGACCTTCCAGCAATCAAGCATTGCTAATATCTCAGCTATTCCAAATGTTTAATAACTTAATTTAATGCAGTGAGAACGATTTGATTGAATGCACAATATCTGTAGCAGCTAATTAACCACAGTAGCCCAGAGTGATCTTGGACTTCATACAACCTTTCAATATAATTACAAATTTTTAACAGCAAAATGAATTTAAATCCAGCCTGACACAGCAATCCATCTTCATTTCCAGATAAAAGGTAGCACACGTGGCATTAACACTTACACAAAAGCCATGGGCAGCGGAGAGAGACAAGGAGCATTAGCAGATGTGCAGAATGAATTATCAACAGCGCTGCGGGAGGGGAGGGGTGGACGAGAGCATTGCATTGTACAGGTCGGACTTACAACATGGCCACTCACTTTGGTGGCTTTGCCTGTAATCCATGAGTTTAGACTTCATGGCAAAGGCAGGGCCCTTGAAGTCTACCTGCATCTCCTCTGGAGGACCAGGTGTGTTGTTACTGACTCATCCTCCTCCCGCGTGTGCAGCATGCCACGCACCGGCAGGCAYGGGTGATCACATCCCTGCTTTTATTAGGGCTGTTTCCCAGCAAAGTGGATCTGAACACAAAAACACCCCACTCCTCTGCACCTGGGTAGGCAAGAAAATGTCCCAATGGTCTTCTTGCTCCTGTCTTGCAGTGCCTCATGGGAACCCTCTACCCTCCTGTGAGCCATGCCTGGAGCTTCTCCTGGAGATTTCTTCCTCTCCCATCTTCCCGGACATGGGTTATGTGCCGTGGCTTGCAGGGACATGAGGATTTGGGTACAGAGCTTGCAGGGTCAAAGTCTGACCACACTTGCTATAGCCATGATGGGGATTAAACTGGACTTTAGGACACTAGGTGGGACTCATGGCCCCCTAATGTGGCATTTCAGGTAGTTCAGGGAAGTTGGAGGCATCTGTTCCTCTCCGCTGGCTGTAAAACACCTCAGATGTATGATTCAGGAAGGGAATAGGTTTGGGTCCATCCCACATGCAGAGCATCTCTGCGCACAAYACTGTTGTTGGCATTAATGGATGGCATGGGGTCACTTCCTTGCAAAGCCCTGACATTCAGTAGTATCTGACCTGAAAACTCAACAACTATGAGACTCCTTCTGAACCACCTCCCCGGTAGTAATAACAAGAGGGGAAGAATATATTTGGAGTTTTAATTTGCTTTCTTGGTTTGAGCCTTCTGCATTCAGAGAGCCTCTCCTAAGAGCCATGAAGGCGAAAAGCAGATTTTAAATGAAAGGTGAGATTTCTCCTTCAACAAGCAATCACCTGCCCTCAGCTGGTTGGACGAGGCATTTTAAGCCTCTCTGGAGCCTGTGCTACTGTAAAGCTAGCGCAGTTAATTTCCGTGGAAGTGCTCCCAATTTACACTGGTGTAAATAAGAACAGGATTACACTGACAGTAAAACAGACAAAAGAACAATGAGAATAAAACACAGACATCCTACGATCATGATAGTGAGTAGCATTAGTGGATATTAGTAGCTCAGAATAAATAGACAGGACATAAAGGAACTATTTGTTCTTGCTGTTAAGAACCTTTCAGATTCCCACTTAGCTTGTATCTGTAAAGGACGTTTTTCCCCAAGAGTTTGTGAAACATTACCATAAATCTGTCCCATGTAGAGTTTTAATTGCCGAGTTCAAAACTAGGCTGACTCTGCCAAATGTGATAGCATCAGCTGGTGGCGTCATTTGTCATTCTTACAGGCAAATAAACCAGTAAGTTAATCAAAGGGGATGAAAAATGAGGTGGTTTCATTTTTTGGAGTCCTGAATCCAATTCCTTCTCCTTTCTTCTCACCAGTCTGCACCAAAATGCCAACAGCACCAGCTGGCCAAAAGGCACTCGTTCAAAAATCCATTGTAGACAACACATAGGCACATTCTCAACTGATAAAATCAAGGACAAATGGGAAGAGATACTAGTAAGTAGGAGAGAGAAAAAAACATTCTCTGGACAGTGCAGCTGAAGGAGATGAGCAGATAGGCAATCACTGCTGCTCAGATGGCACTTTGGTCCAAGGCCCCTCCATATCAAACTGACATGAGGTCTCTCTGGAAGGACAGAGTGGTGAAACGTATTCTTTTGAGRGCCCCTTGGACTACTGCATAAAATAAGCAGAGATCAAATTCTGAATGAGTCCGAGTGTTTGGGAATCCCGTTTGTCGGCAATACGTTTCCTGGAAGCTCAGATCTGGGCTTCTGCTAATCCTACACAGATCCCAATCGTGATGTGCTGTTTGACCGCACAATCACTGTCCTTCTCCGGCAGACAGAAATGGGGAATCTTTGCTTGCAAATCTTTGCTCTTAATATGCCAGTGCTGGCCTTTAGCAGACCCAAAGTAGATGAGAAGATMACGTTTTTTGGCTTATCTCCTTCTTAGATCCCTTTGGTGGAAAGACAGGAATTATTTACCAGATGGAGACCTAATGTATTTCATGCGGTACCTCAAACTGATAGAGCAGGCTCCCTAATGCTCAAGGGATTCAGTCAAAGGGTTCTCTTAATCTCATACAGACTTCTAGCTTCCCCAAACCACTGTGAAGAAATTATGTGGCCAGCACCACACTGGAAGTCTATGGAGATGTACAGGCACTCACAAATGAACACAGTGATGGGCTTAGCATTTGAGCTGACAGCTGAGTGTACCTGCTCCTAGCCTGTTACAACTGCAGAGTAAACGTATGAGCTGAAACCTGTGCACCTTACAATTGTCGATATGTGCGCCTTATGGTTGAACCCAGGACAGAGCCAAGGTCTTCCAAGTCCGTGGCCAACACCAGCAAGAGCATCTCTCCTCATTCTGAATATTTTGAAGGCATCTTCTCACACTTTCTTTTCCCCCTTAGTCCATCCCTCACTACCTCTCCTAGCAAACTTTACTATGAATCTAACCTCAATAGGCCTGAGCTTACATGTATTTGCAGAGAAGTGGAAGACTAAGAGCAAAACAGGGTCTTCTGCACAGCTCTGTCCTCATCCTCCACCCAACTGCCCTTACCCCAGCCACAAAAGCCCCAAAATCTCGCACGTATAATAGTTCTCATTCCTCCTGCCTTTTTCTCTTTCTTAATTTTCCCTCTCTTTAGTAAGAAAATCACACTTTACTTTCATCATCCCTTGACCTGAAGTTTGTTCAGGCAGGATCAGAACAGATAAAGGGTGAGGACCAGATACTTCTCCACAACCAGCTGTGACTCCTTTAAACTCCATCTTCTTGGTATCTTCACATCCAGAGATGAGCAGGTCTGGCCCTGCCCAGGTGCTGCTCTCCTGATGGGGGGGTCAGATGGAGCAAGGTGAGCTACTCAGCTTTGCACTTTGAGATGCCAGAAGAAAAAAAGCTCTTTTCTTCCTCAATATATGTGGAATAGCTTCCTCAATAGATGTGGAAGAGGTAGAGAGAACAGTGACATTCCCTTTGCTCAGAGCTCCCACAGTTTTTAGGACTTTTAAACTTTCCCCAGAAAAGTAAGTGGGGACTTACCCCAGAACCCAACAGCACCTGTAAAAAAAACCAAAATGGTAATTTAAAGAAAAACAAAGTCACCTCTCCCAGGGCTTGATCTTATGTTCTCTGAATTTGACCTCCTGTCCACTAATGTGTATGAAAATACCATCCACAATGAAACATTTCTTCATAGGCAATTATCTTAATTTTTATTACACAGGAATTCCTTTTCCTGTCAGACGCGGTTTGGGTCAGCTGAGCGTGGCTCATGGCATCTCTAGTTCCTCCCAACAGATATCACGGTGGATGATCTCACAGAATGTGCATTTCCCCTCCACACAAGTTTCAAAATGGGACCACATCCCTACAGATTTCCTACAGCCTAGAAGGACKGTGCATCTGGTTTGTCCCTCCAGCTCAACAAGAGCAGTGGCCAGACATGCTACAAGTTTTTAGGAAGCAAAGGTTGAGACAGAGGAGAGAAATGCCACTGTAATAAACTAGTGGAAAGCAAATATATGCTAGAAAGAAGGAATGAACTGCAAGAAAGAAGCTGCATGAAGGAAATTTGGAATAATAACCGGTCCAGTAGCAAGTTTCTGCAGGTAAGACATATGACCAAGATGTCTTCTGTTTGCCTAAAATGCAGCGATTAGCACACCGGCTTAGTGCATACAATAGCAGTTGGCCTCAGAGGTCAAATCATCCTACAAAGCTCGAGATCATCTCCTTTACCACAAGTGAGAGATCCTACTGCTGAATATCTTGAGCTGATGTCTACTGAGGGTAGTCTTTGCATCCTCACATCTGGCATTGCAGAACATTGGTTATGGTCTCAGACCCCAGTGCCCTGTGCCAATGGCTCACCACATCGGCATGTTCCCATTCTGAAAGCAGAAACCAAACCAAAAACATGTGTCATCTTGCCAAAACTCACAGCTCCACCCCAAATCTCATGATCTTTGAAATCTCAGATCCTAGAAGTAAGTCTTTTGCCTCTACCTGGAAAGAATTCCTTGGTGGAGAGCATCTCGTCCCATACACCCATACAAAAAGAAAAATAGCGCATGTTTTCATTCAGCCCTACCAATGAGCTCTCAGCCCCGCTGAAGAGAGTCATTGTGGAGTGACTGCATTATAAAAGATGTTAAGACCTCTTCCAGACCATAAAATATGCAACAAAACAGAGTGCCAAATACCAGTCCCTTCCATGGCCCAAGACAAAGAGCCGCCCTGCAAAGCATTAATCCCTGCAGCTGCCTTGAACTATTCATGTCTCCCGGCTTTACGTAAGGAGCCATTCCATTCTGGCTACCACTCTCCCCGAAACAGAGATTTGCAGAGTCTTTAACACAATTAAAGGTCATTTTGTGAATAGAGAACCCAAAGATTTGAATGGGAGACTGGGACTTCTTAGCAGAGAAGGCCAGACTATTTATTTTCAGTGGAGAGTAAATTTACCCAAAAATGCAGTTATGGTTGTTTCTCCCTTACACACATCAACACCCCTTTCTTTTATCTAATAGCTTCATGGTTAGTACACTCACTTAGACTACGAGGGACCCCGCTTCAATTTCCTCCTTTTCCTGGGGCGATCTGAACATCTCCCATCTTCCTGCCCCAAACCACCAGACCACAGGACAGAGCTACACAATTAAGCATTACCAAAGCCCAGTGGGTTGTCTTACTGAGGTCAGCTCTGCAGGAGAAGCGTGCTGTCCCATGGGCCAGCCGGGGACCACATACCACCTCCTACTGCTGGGGATGGCAGCACCCAGCTTCAGATGCCCCCCAAGAGAAGGTGACCTGTAGGAGATACAAAACCACCTGCAGAAATGTGGGAAGCCTCATGGTTTGCTGAGCTCTGGGCAAAATATACTCCCAGTCTAGATACGGGCTGCAATGTGCCATCTGAGTCACCCTGTTATAGACCTCTGGTGGGATTTTTCATTTTCGCTTACTGACACTATTAAACTTTTCATACAYAAACGTGAATATTGGGAAACCTAAACTACAGGCTAGACAGAGAAAGCCATCATCTCTCCTTCTGTGGTAGAAAGGATTTTTAGGGTTTCGTTATACAAAGCTCTAAGAAGTAGATTTGAAGAACATCCTCTGCTGAATWTCATATAGCTTTGTGGTGGGACTGATTGCCTTAGAGTTTGGGTTTTGAAGCTGAATCCTCCACCGGTGGGGGAGGAAATTGCATCTAAGTTTCTTTCACTGTGGGTAAACGCCCAAAGAGATGGGCCYTTGGATATAAGGCGGCTACCACTTCCACATGGCTATTTGGTTCTTTGCTTTTTGTACAAAGGCCTGAAAATAAAATGTTTTGCTTTAAACCAAAAGAACATTTGGCTTGACACAAGAATGTTTTTTAATTTCTTGGGTTATTGAAAGAAAGCTAAAAATTTTAAGCTTGGCTGGAGAAAAACCTAAATTTTTTACAAATGTTTGGTACTGTAACTAAGGCACACAAACAAACAAACAAAAATCTGTTTCTCACAGCTCAGCTTCTCATCCCAATAAAAGGTCTTTCTCCCAGCCACTGGTTTTCAGTGGGTATGAGATGCCACCTTTGGTGGTTTGCTTATTTGGAGGCTAGGAGACCTCTGCTTAAAAGCAACTAGAAGAAATCCCCCCTAGTGACAAGAAGCCCATGTTTCTGGCACAGAAAGCTATTTTGCACCTTCAGGTGGCAGTTTATGACAAGATCTGTAATAGTGAAACTCATTGCACCAGCATCCTGGCCTGTATCTCAATTTAACTCAAAAGGAGGTGAAATGAGAGTCTATGATGCTGCACTTCAGCGAGGGTAGGTCACTTAGAGGGGTCTAATAGGCAACAGACTCTCTCTAGGAGGTAAGTTCCCAGCTGCCACCCAGCACGGTCCCTCTGAGGAGCAAGTGACTTGCCCAAACCACTCCTCAGGGCGCCCAGCTTGCCCCTTTGGATGAGCACTGAAGCCTCCTGGAACAAAAAAAAAAAAAAACAAACAACAAACAAACAAACAAAACACTAAGAGCTGGCAAGATTAAGCTAATTTGTCCTTCCCTGTGAGCCAACAAAGTATTTTTAAATGGACCTTGAATAACAGAGCCCTCCTCATTTGTATTGTCCATGCAGTAGTTGAGAGCTTCTGGCCCCAGGCAATGTCTTATGGACATCATTCTGAATAGGAAACAAAAATACAGTTGTCTCATTAGCGAAGGGACTTATTTTCCCCACCGCTCAGGTTCCCGGCTGTCCTGAAGCCCCTAATGGCTCTGGTGCCCTTACTTGCAAGTGCTCTGATGAAGTACTACCAAATCCTGACTCCCAAGCCCGTCCCACACCAGTTTTATGTGACAGCAAACCCTCAGTTTAGAGGGTCCCAGAAGTTTAATGTGCAGGGACTGAAATAACCTGTCTGTTTGGTGACYCAAAATGTCGCGGACAATTACATATCCATTGGGAGTCTCAGAGCTGCTGGGTGCATGGAAATGAGTCCATATTGAGCCGTCAGCTGTGAAAGCATTTTCACTAATGAATATGTGAATGAACTGGGGGAAAAAAATCAGGTCAGCGTTTTTCCAATGATTATGGCATTTGCAATCTAAATTTTTGGGTAAGCTACTGACAGCAAGCTGGGTGCAACAGTAAAAGTTCAGGTGTGTTGGTGTGGGCTCATCTCTCCCGTGCACCAGTTCCAGCGGGGTTAGAGAAGATGTTGCTCTAAACACCCAAAATAGGGGGTATTAAATACAGGCTACTTTATACTGTCATGTGTCAGTGTAGCCAACTGTAGCAGTCTATTAGGTAACCTGGTCTCAGAGTGGAGCCACATCTAGGGTTATACATCAGCAATTTGAGAAAAGCACCTTTTGGAGTCTTTCTCCAGCACTGTCAAAGGGCTATTCAAAAGAGGACATAAAAAAGCAAAACAACCCCCAAACAGATATATTTTAAGATGTACTGAAATGATGGATTTTGAACTTTACAGATTAATAAATTGGGGTGGCAGACCCAGTGAAGCCTGTTTTCCTGAAGATTTTTCCCCTACAACACGCCCACACTGTCCCAGGCTGGGAAAGATGAGGCACGTGCCGCAGCCGATGCTGCCCTACGCGCTGCCCAGCAGCGGGGTTGTGGCACTGCCTGCACAGCATCTCCCTGGGGGTATAATCCAGGTCCCTCCTCTCCCTCCCATCAGTTTGCACAAATCCATTAAAAACCAAACAGCCTATGAGATCACCTTGCCTTTGTCAAATTTGGTTGACCAAGTGATTCAGGTGAAGGTAATAACTGGATGGCTGCTGAGGAAAGGGAAAGGACCAAAGATGGTACAAAACACATCCAGGATACTTGGAAAGATCCCTGGGCTTTGAGCTGGTTACCAGTTAAAAACCACAGGCAATGTGACTTGAGACAGACTTGTGCAACAGGCTGCTGCGGAGTGTGAACGCTATTGAAATCCCCAGTCAGGGACACATTTCACTAATATTTCACTGACTTGCACCAACCCTCTAGCCTGCTCTACCTGAATTTACAGGGACGTAGGCTTGAACTGTGCTCAGCTACAAGCCCAAACTCAAACTCTCGTAGTAAAGGCACTGGAAACCAGGACCAGGCTTTGAAATTGTGGATAGCATAGACCTTACTTAGGCAACTTCAAGCAGAGCTGCAAACCTCCCATGCAAGGTGGAGATGCTTTCTCTGCCTTGCCYGCTCCCTTCCCCCGGCTAATTCTCCAGAAATGCATCAACCAAAGGCACTTTTAATACTCTCTGGCAGAGGGTGAATCTCCAACCTCCACAGCCCAGCTCCTCCAGCTTTTGGGATTTGCTGGGCAATTGAACACCTGTAAGTAAGAAACCACTCCATGCTACCATGGGGAAAGCAGGACTTGAGCTACCCCTTGAAATACAAACGCTGATGCCCGGGGGGGAGTGAGCGAGGGTGTAATCCCCATGGATTTTCCACCTGATCATGAAACCAATTCCAAGGCAAAGTCCAACCACCAAAGCTCAGAGTGGGAAACCTTTCAGCCACTCGGGTCTCTTGGGCTCCTGGGCTGTGTTTGCCTTTCCTTGGCTTTACCTTCTTGCTGCCCGCCTTGTTCCTGCTACCTCTCCCCTTCCCCAGTCCAATCTCCTTTCCCCAACTCTCATGTTTATCTCTCAGCTGGGTCCTTCTCATGGCCTTTCTTCACCTGGGAGAGAAACGGAAGGCTTTATACGCAGTCTCTGGGCTTGTTCCTGCACGGCAAACAGCAGTGGTTCCCACAAAACRGGCTGCTCTCCTCTCCGAAATCACAACTCAACCTCCTTCACAGAGGAGGACAGATCCGTCCCGGCTCGCAGCGTTCAGCCCAGATACACGCTGTGGGGTCAATATGAGCATCGCTGGGAAAACCCCGACTCAACGCCACTCCGTTATTAAAATGTGTCTCGCACTCAGCCAGCAAAGCCCTGCGGACTGATATCGGTGCGACAATCGCTGCTGCCGCTGCTGAGTGTTCTGCAAATATCTGAGGATACAGCCCCTCTCCTACGGGCACTGCAATATAATTAGGCAAAAGTGCAATGGAAGAAAAGATAAAAAGAAAACATGGGTAGATTTGGCACACAGCCCGCTGCTCTCTTCCTTTGTTTATAATATGTAGGAGGGAGAAAAAGCAGAGGAGAATGAAGGATTTTGTGTATTTGCAGTGCACGCAGGTCTTGCAGTATTATTAAAGGCTAATTTGATGATCTGCAGTTTTACATTCTGTTCTTCCCAAGATTTGTGAAAAAGTACATGGGATAGGCAAAAAATGCAGTGCAAGGGGACTCTAAATCTCTCTCCAAAGACCATTAACTGTTATGATTATTCACTAATAATGAGTTCGTGTTTGCAAACTAGCCTGAGCACAGAATATGCTAAACACGTTATCATCAGCTCTGAGCTCGGTGAAACCTGATAGAGCTTCAAAACACACCAGGTTCCTCGCTGCAAGGAGCATTGCTTGCTTTTTTATCTTCTGCCTCCAAATTTCAGTATTATTTTAAAACTGTAATTGAATTTCAATCCTCTCTGTGTGTGTGTGTGTGTGTGAAGAAAGGAAACACTTCTCCCAAGATTTACTGCATGTCTGTTACTGTGTGGGCTGTTTTGACTCTGCAGCGTAGCAGAGACCATGCAAACCGCGCGCTATTGGAATCGGTTCAAACTTTTACAGTCCTTCAAATTGGGGCTGGAGCCGGAGAGGAAATACTAAAATCCTGTATATACAACTTCTGTCTGTGAGGGGGAGAGAAATTCCATGAAAATTAAGAACTCAATGATGTATAAATTTATATTCTGTTTAAAGGGTGGGTTGGGTTTTTTCTCTTTTCTTTTTTGGGTCTTTTTTTTTTTTCTCTTGAAGAAACAATTGAACTCTTACATAAGGAAACCTAGGATCTTTAAATAACGCTGGGTCCTGCAAGCTGGTAGTAGAATAGGGGCTCAATCTTTTTAAGCCAAGCCATCTAATTAGCACGTGAGCCAAGTTTTATGAAGGTGAGTCAGTTCAGACGTGTTGCTCCTGAGAAAGCCAAGCCAATTTCTTTTAATGGCATGTGCTGTGAGTAATTAAACCGGATTCTGCAATCAGCATATTGTCCTTCCTGGCTGCAAACAGCCGCCGGTAGGCTACAGTCAACAAGCATATCCACAGCAGCTCCTGCCCGGCAGGGACCCGCAAGCCCCATGGCCAGGATGAAAGGAGGAGAGGATTCAGGATGCTTTTAGCACCCTCTGATGGTTGCACAGCCTTGCCCCAAAGAGCCTTTCAGTACAAAAAAAAAATGAAATATAATTAATAACCTCATCTTGGGTTTTCCCATCCCGCCAGCACGATGCCCAGTGCCTGGTACCCAACTGGCCCCGCTCCGCCGGTACGGTCCTAGTGCAGCACCGGTTTTGGAAACACAGACGTCATGACCCACCCTCGGTGGCTTTCCAAAGGGATCTCACAGCCTCCCCGGCTTCTGCGCACGGCTCTCATCCAGAAGGAAGCTGCTCTAACCAGGACTATTCCCATATTGTTTCCATTATATTTTTATGACTGTCATGTGGACAGGGGAAAAGGGGAGGAGGGGGGAGACAAATAAGAGAAAAAGAGAAGCGGGACGTCAAGTTCTGCCTTTGAGGAGGGAGCTGACAAAAATGCGATGGTCAACTCCCTCTAGCACATACTTGCAGACACTGAAAATCTGAGTGAGCACAGACAGCCCCGCAATGGGAAGGACCAACTGCCTCATCAAATGCAGTTTTACAGCTCCTCTTGCAAGCAAGAAGGCTACAACTTCAGTCCCCCTTCATTTTTTGTTTTTTTGGGGTTTTTTTTGGCCTGGGCAATTTGCTCTCAATCACACAGGTCAGGAGAAAGTAAGCACAGCAATCTGACAAATTGCTTTCTGCCTGGAAACCCTCGCGCAGCTCCAGCGGGACGCGGCACTCAGCCCTTCCCCAGCCGATGCCACGTGCTTTTGCTCCAGCGGTGACTCCGCACGACCCCGTGGGTCACAGCGCCGCAATGGGCACATCGCAGCGGGGCCCAGCACCGTGGCTGTTTGCAGCTCACATCCGCAAGGTCACGCACACCGACGCATGTCCCCAGACCCTTGCTGGCTGCTGGAGTGGACCAAACCATCTTGTCCCCCATCCCTGTGACAAACATCTGACCCTGCTGAGCCCCATCTGGAAAATGGGATCGTTTTATTTCAGTCTGGGTCCCTCAACTGGCTGGTGCTAACGGGTTAAAGTGCTGTGGCTTGGCCCCAGGTTGATGCCACCATGCTGGAGCAGGAGAGCTCATCTCTCTTACCCCACACCAGTGTCCCCATGCCACTGGGGTTTGGCTCTGCTGTGCTGGTCTCCATCGGTCCCTGCCCTTCCTCCACACGCTGAAACATTTCTGGAGTTTGTCCTGCTGCCAAAGGGGAGAAAAATGGGAATCTCGCAGAATTTGTCAATGAGAAAGAAGTTTGTTAACCTGGTCAGGTCATGAAAGGCATGAAAGGCAGAACTGAAGACTTCTCATTCGGTCAAGAAACGGGTGGTGATATCGGGACTGGCTATCAAAGGAGGAAGAGACAAGAGAGACAGATGAAAAGGGGAGATCATCTTCTCCAAGTACTTTTACTTAGTAAAAACCCTGCACTGGATGCAAGCCCTTTCTATAGCTGGTCCTCACTGTGATATTTCTTAGAGTTGTGTCTGAGCACCTCACCTTAACTCTCCAATATCTCCTGAAATAAAGCATGTACAGTTATTGCCTTTGTGTCAGGGTACAGACAAGGCTCAAAGCAGCACATCACATGCAAAGCGGTTGCATCCAATACTCCTGCAACATGACAACAAGGGCCAGGTGCACATAACTAGGATGGATTATCTTGTCCATGTATGGCCACATGTCTATCAGTATTGTTTTAACCTTTCCCCAGAAAATGTCATTTTTGTCACAGAAATTTTTTGACCACAAGCAAACCATGTGGTCAAAATGGTTATCTAAATGTGCATTGCACTGCTTTATGGGAGCTGTAGTTTTCTTTTGGGGTTTCCAGGGTCAAGAGGCACAGCCAAACCATCTCCACAAACGCACCACAAGAACAGCTTTCAGCCAAAAAGGAGACATCAGGATGGGCAACCAGGTGACAGAAACAAACCAGGATGGGAAAAGCAAATAACCGCTGCCACTTYCAGCTGCAACATTTTCAGTTCCATTTTGACAGACCCAAAAAGACTTTTGTTTTCATCAAAAGTTTCTGCAAAAGAGAAATCGCTTTCAGGCAAGGACTCATTGTTTCCTTCCTTTCTGCTGAGTGATGACAGATCTCACAGAAGCCCTAAGCATAGGTGGAGTAGGAGAACCACATAAATATAAGCTAAAATGCTGCTATACGTCCTACCCGTGGAATACCATAAACCCTTGTAAATTCTGCAACGTGAGCAGCTGAGTCAGAGGCAGCGGGGAGCAATAAACAATGCAGGAAGCGATTACCAGCATTGCTGGAGAAGCTCCTGTAAACCCCCAAAAGCGGGATCCCCTGTGGTGCTGTGGGCTGTGTGCTGAGTTCATGTGGTCGCCAGGGGGGTTACAGGCCAAAGAGATAATGAGAAAGCAAAGAGAGGTGGAATATCTGCYGCAGGGTCACCTAACACATCCGTGGCAAAGCCATGCTCTCCATCCCTTCACACCCTGTCTGGAGACCTGTGTGTAGACACCAGAATAAGTCAAAGATGGGCAGCAGCCTCTCGCTCCCACAGTTTGTGCCTCTTTTTCCATCCACATGCTCCATGATGGCTGGAGAGAGTGGGACAGGCTTCAGTGTATTTTTTTAAAAGCCATCCAGAGGTAGAGAGTGCACCACCTCTCCAGCTGAGTGACTTATGGTAGGAAGAGCCATCTCTGAATGGAAACGTCATGGTTTGGTCTCATGCTTGCACCACTTCTTAAACTTCTTAGAGAAAAAGTAAAACGATTGACTTTGGGTTCCCTCACCAATGGGTTGTGTGTGGTTCCTGAAGCATCAGCACAGCTCCTTCCTCAGTTGGTAGCAATTTCTCRGCATCCTTTTGGATGGAGCACAAAGGCAGCATGACTGCACCACACAATGTCACACAGACTCRACCTCTTGGGCATCATCACACTCGTGTGCTGCCACCTAGGACGTGCCGGCAAGGACATCAGCTGCCCAGGTTGCCCTGCAGCTCTTCGTTGGGACTGCACGGCCCACTCTGCCCCGACACCCCGGGGCTGCCACAGGCGCCAGCCACTGCCAGGCCAGCTGAGATGTGTCTACACATCTCTGCTCCCTAGGTAGTCATCTCCTAAAAAAGCTCATTTAGGCCACAGAATGAAAGCTGAGAGGAGACACGGTTGCTGTCTATAAATACATCGGGGCAAGCACCAGGGAGGCAGTTGAGCTATTGAAGCTAAAAGACAATGTTGGCACAGGAACAAACGGGCATGAAGAGGCCAGGAATAAATTAGGCAAGAAATTAGAGAGAGAAGACAACCCTCTGAGAAGCTCTTGCCTGGAACAGCCTTCCAATAAGGACTACAAGACACAAAGCGCTTTTCTGTCAGATGGATCTGACTAAATTAATGAAGATGTGGGGTGGACGTGGGGTGGCTGTATGTCACTGCTGCCTGAAACACAAAGGGTCACAGCATGCATCCAGGTGATCCTTCCTAGTCCCACATCCCACGTTCTTATGAACGTGTAAGTACCACTATGCTGGACACGTAGGCAAATACAGAGATATAGCTATAAATGCTAGATTTGACCTAAGCTGCCCCAATCCCCCRTCAAAGTGTCCATGTTTGGAAATGTAGCTAAGAGAAAAAAGCCCACTATAACTTTTTCCATGAGTTTGGCCATTTTGTTACCTGTTTTGTGCTGGTGCCCACCAGGACTCTACTGCAAACGTGCTGATGAGGAACCATGGTCCCTGCTCCACAGAGCTAGTGCAGGTCTTCTCCAAAGAGCAGGTGAAATTGGAATCCACCCCCTTGACAAGGAAGGGGTAGGACTAGACTGCTCATCCTATGGACAGAGGTAAGGAAACGCCCTGATCCATCCAGAAGACCAGACGGAGAAAACCAGTAAGACTTACCTTTCCTGCTGTCAAGAGCCACTAAGATAACACATCCTGCCATCAGTGGTTGCCACCACCACATCATGCCCCCAGCCCTCCACAGTCAAAGGTAGAAGGGAAACAAAGCCCTAACGTGGAACAGAGAGCTCCTTCCCTTTGCACTGAGAGAGGAAGGATAGTCACAGCACAGCCCCGACACAAAGCAGCACTGGGCACGGCTGTGGTGCTGGCAGCATGTGCAGCCTTGCGGGCTGCTGCCCCGTCTCACCCCCAGCATAGACAGTGCTAGCCGAAGGGATGCAACCCCCTGAAACATCACTGCCCCACCCTGGGGTCTGATTTTCTGCCTCAGCAGGAGGCGCACACTGGCATCCTCAGGGCTTTAAACAGGTTTACGAGGTCCAGCCTGCACAGATGGAGTGTCCCTCAAGGCCATGCCTGCTGCAGGGCTCCCCAAGGAGCCTTTTCACCCCACGTGCTGCAAAGCCAAGGATGGGCAAGGAGGTGGGCAGAGACAACTGCAATTCGCTACCTTGTTCATGCATACAAATTGGGGATTTAAGGCAGCTGAAAGGGGAGAGCCCAGCTTTCCTGAGGAGCTCTGAACACTTCCCACCAGCCTCAATACCGACATAAGACTAAGTAATAACATCTACTGGAGGGAAATTGTAGGTGCTCCAAAAAAYATATTCATTATATAATTTTTTTCTCCTCCTCATGCTATAAGAAAGCTCTGGTTTAGCAGCTGGAGATTTGCCAAAAGCCAGCCCCCATTATAAGATCACACTTTTGAAAAGATTGCAGAAGTAGGTTTGTGCTTAAATATGTATGATGCATAAATGTATATGATAGACGAGTTCCCTGACATCCCTGAGATAACCCGAGTATAGTTTAGATAACTCAGGTACTGTAACTCGGATTTGTTCTGTAAACACTTCTAGGCTACCTTATCTTTTACATCTATTTTACTCAGGCTGTATTATCCCAGTCATCCCAAATGAGAGCCAATAAACCCTTCCTACCACACCCCGTGTCATATGTTCCCTATATAGTTCATATTTAACAGATAAAGTTCACTAGGGATGTTTTAATCTGATTGTTTTAAAAAAGTACATCTAGAAAGCGAATTCAGGGCAGATGGGTAGGTGAAAGGCCTAATTACTAAACTTATAATTCATATATAGCTCTCAATCCCTCTCTACATTTAGGTTCAATCCTGGGAACATCGTAACAGAGCATAGCACTCGTTGCATATATTTTTTCAATAAAAATCAATGGCTGTTCTCACAGGCACAGAATCAGCTTACATAAAAGCCCACAAGCTCTTCTTCTGGCCCACTGTCTTCAAATATTTTTAGGATCTTTCTGACCATGGGAGACTCTGAAAATGTGAGCAATTACATCAGGTTTAAGAGATGTTGGATGGGGGACTGTCAGGAGAGGATCTGTCTCATGTAACTCTCCTGATTCCCAGAGAACCGCAAAAGGCTCCACCAAGTGCATCTAGAGGAAAACAACTGAATTTAATTCACTTTCACAACAGAGAGAAATGCACTCTTGCAGCTGTGCAATAATCAACCATGCAATAGCCCATGTATTACAAGCTTAATATTTACTCCAAAAACATTTTCACCTCAGATGCACTTGGTTTCCAGACTTCAGAAACATGCTCCCACTCCTCCCAAGGGAGATGAAGGCAGGGGACATTTGAAAGTCCTCTCCACTCTGCATTGCCCAAAGATGTTCGCCCCCTCACCGCATGCCCTGAAGGAGCGTAGCACGAGCCCAGGAGCTAACCCCACACTTGTGAATTGAGACCGTCTTCCCATTCCAGCACACGGCTCTCGCACATTTTTGTTTCGAAATGAAACGGTGTTAAGGAGGCCTTTGGGAAATGAAACAAAAATGGCGTTTTATTTCTTTTTTTCTTTTTTTTTTTTTCTTCTTCTTTTCTATCCATCACTTCTTCTCAAGACCTCAAGTCCCAGGACATCCTGCCTGACACAATCCAGAGCTGGCCCCTTCAGGCTCTAAATGAAGTCACAGCTTCAGGGTTTCCAGGCAGAAAGTTCACTGGAAGGGCCATGGGAGGGGTTTTGTCCTTCCTAAGGAGGATGAGAAGTTGCAAAAGAAACCTGGATGCTGGTTGCAAAGGTAGGAACTCAACTCTTTGAGGAGCAGGACAAACCATGAATAATTTTTCTTCTTGTGCCTGTATTGATGGTGTTTTAACAAGGTACAGCTTAATTCAAAAGCATTCACAGCAGCTCACAATAGTGACAAGAATAAATGAGCCATGACATTTCACACCAAGAGCAGTAGGTAGGGAATTCACAGATGGGAGTTTGTGAAACCTATGAATTCCCTGCAGCCCTCTCTTCTCTGTATTTGTCTGAAAGACTCATTTTTCAGTTCCTTGTTATAACACAGGAACAGCCTCCCCTTGCTCACCAGGGAGCCACAAGAACATGAGACGCTTAAATATTCTTGCATGGGAACATCTCCTATGTACCCAAAGAACATCCCTCCCTCCATACCCTTCCATAGAGGATAATGAGCCCCAGCTCTGCCTAAGTAACAGCCTCCAGAAGGAGGAAAGGAGGTGATCCCTTCATGCTTTTTGTACCCCATAAGTACCGAAGCATAGGAGGGGCACATGCTGCAGCTAAATGTGCTTCTATTTCTGGAGACATTTCCCCTCTTTATGATCATGTGTCACTTGGCTGTCACTGTGCAGGGACCTCAGTAGATACTATCTGCCGTGTCTTCAAGCATAACTCTTGGGAGCTATGTGAAGACTCACAAGTCCCTAAATTTCAGCCTCAATTTCCTTGCTTTGCTTATCTTTCAGATGCAGTAAGAAAAAGGGATCCACCTTGAAACCCAATGACAGCAAGTTAGCCCGTTCCACCCCCACTCAAAGCAGGCAGGAACATGCAATCTGGAAATCGTCATCGCCTTGTAAAAGTGGCCACTTATTTTGAGGACCCAATAAGTCAGAGTTAGCTTCATAAGTGAAGCTTGGCACAGCTTTCCTCCCAACTTTCCTATATGAAATTTTAGGCTTAACGCCTTTTTTTCTGCAAAATTTGCTTTTGAGCATTCAACTATTTTCCTGCTAAAGTTTACCTCATGATGAGATATGAAAAGCACAGATTTTGGCTAAAAATGAATCACTGAGGTCAGAAAGTTTCTACAGACCTCATAAACTCCATAGCCCTAAGTGATTTAAGGCTACAACCCTAGGGTTTCTTTTGGGCCAGCCTTTGACTGGACCGGGAATTTGGTTGACCACCGTTCAGTTCCCAGTGGAGACTGTCACTTCAGGAGATACTTTACAATTTGAGATTGATTTCAAGATGGTGGCTCTGACAGAAGCATCTATTGTGTTGCATGGACCGTTGAGACAAAGGTTGTTGCAGCAACAGAGCTCTGACTGCCATCCACACGATGAAGCAGTGCAAGAAGGGAGAAGTGATCCCTCCACGGGCCCCTCTCCTCGGTCTCTGGTCCTCAACGTCATAGGCTACTGGCTTCCCATGCCACGCTCATATTGCTCCATTCCAGAGCACTGCAAGCTCATTTTTACAAATCTTTCACCATTTCCCTCTAAAAACCCCTCCTCTGCCTGCTGAAAGTTGGCTTCTTCGCCTCCCGTGTTGGGATGCAGAGGGGCGCCCACCCCAGCTCAGCCACCTGGGAGCTGGCAGCCACGCAGGATGCCAGGGCTGCGGTTTCCAGCGCAACAAAAATAACATCAAGACTATCAACCTATTTCAGGACCGTTCCCTCATGCAGGGCTACCCGGCCAAACTATTCCAGGCTGCTACTGTACTTACTGATGGACGCTGCCTGCGTGTGCCCGGCATACTGTACATTCCCTTGTAAGGGCTTGCCCCATTCCCTGCTATGCTTTGAGTTGTCATCTGGCCGTTTGCCCCACACCTGCTGACGGGAAAGTCCCCACAACACCCACTCTTGAAAACCCTCTCCCGAGGCTCTCCTGGGAGCTCCCTGGCAGGCTACGATGGCTTTGAATTGAAGGAGGTGCTCCCAGGGCAGAGCTGAGATAGTGCATCGTGGTCCTGCTGTGCAGGGTCAGGGTTCTCCAGCCGTGCAGCATCCCATGCAGCAATGTGCTTCTCATTAGGAAACTGCTTTAAAAACCACTCCTACATTTGTTAGATCTTCTGCAGTCAGCGAGAGCCTGGGACTAGGGCATTGGAGGAGGGAGGTGGATGYGAGAGCTGGGTCCAACATGGGATCCCCTCCTCCTCCTTGGGTCTATGTCAGAGATCCTAGAGTTGGAGCTTCGCTCAGGGTTCATCATCGCTGACATCAGCAATCTATAACAGCAAAACCAAACTTTTACAAGGTTCACAGGGGCGCTTCGATCATCACTCAGGAGCAGGATGGCAGCAGGCTGTGTTGGTGTAACACCTTGTGAAATGCGATTCTGGGCCACACCAAGGTCTGCAGGGATGAGTAATATTAATGAGGCAATCTTGGAAGAGAAATAGGTAAAAGCTGGTGGATATGGGGCTTTCCAAGAGTCAAAACATTTCAGATYTCAACCCGGAGTGCTAAGGACTGGGGCCTGAATTCATCCTATCCAGCTGTACTTTCAATAAGATGTCTCACTGCCCTGTGTTTTCTTTACAGCCTGTGAAGATGATTCAAACTCTAGATCTAGGGCAACTCATCTCTCTCTACTGACTTCAGAGGGAACTTAGACCAGATGCCACTTCAAAGTTAAGGACCTGAGTTAGTGGGTAAACCTAAGCTGAAACCTCCAGTTTACCACCAAAGCAAATAGAGCTCCTACACAAACATCCCCATAACACATTGAACCTGATGCCTGCCAACACTGGCCTGTGGGAAACCCCTCAAGAGCAGGGAGGAGGATGTGGCCTCCATGGCCAACCAGCTGCTGAGACTCTCTGCTGAAATGAGTGGTCATACCCAAAATTACTGCCATGGAGGGGATGATGTCTTGATTTTGAGAGCTCTCCGCCAGCAGCTTGATTGAAAACATCCAGAGATGAGTGAGTCCCTGATGGAGGTCAGCTTGCAAGCCAACAGGCTGGCTCTGAACTTTCTTTGGGGAACAGAGCAGCCCCCTCTGAAGTTACACACTTAACCTCAGTAATACAAATGTGGTTTTATTTTCCCATCTGCCTTTTTGCCCCACTGAAAACACAGAAGACACAGTGCTTAAACAGTATTTTGTCTGTCCTCCTCTTCCTTACCATGCTCCTTCAAAATCTGCCCTGTATACAAGCTACTCTCTCCCTCTTGAGCTTTTCAAGGGCACATCTCCTCCAGCGGCCTGCATCCACCAAAGATGTTGGACACCTAAAAGACGCCTAGCAGGGACTTTCAACTCTTAACTCAAAATTCACATCCCTAAAATTCACACAGCTGCTGCTTACTCCTGGAGATGCCTGACATTGGTAGGGACCATGGTTCCCACTAGCAAAACACCTACCTGCCTGTTTGTGGGCACTGCCTCTCTCTGTAGCACTGTTTTTTCTTTCTGTTTTAAGGCTTTTCCTTACAAGAAAATGTTTAAATACCCAATTTAAAAATAAGCATGATTCTTACCATGCAATGCACATCAAGCTAAAGAGCAGCATGAGTATAGAGAGCCACAGCCCTGTCAAAGGACTCGAGACACATTTTGGCATTGCTCATTTCTCACACCACGCACAAAGACAGTCACGGTGCTGTCAAACGCTTGGGTTTTGCTCTGGAAATGGAGCCCTCATCAGTGCAAGGCACAGCAGCCGTGACAACTCATGTCACAGGAGGCCCTGAACACCTGCCAAGAGCCACAGAAGTGGATGGGGACATGCACAGAGGTGAGCTTGCAGCAGGAGATGCTGCCTGCTGCTTCAGCAACCTACAGCCATCTCGCACTCATATCTGAGGAGCTGACAATGTGACTAACTGACACTTAAGCATGAGATTTTGCATCCAAGGAGCATCATTTGCTGCAAAACCTCCTTCCCATTTGTGATCTGTGGGGGTAAGTCAATCAGGATAGTTAAGCTTTCAAAACCAACAGAAGCTCTGCGGCTTTTTGGCAGCAATGCGTCCCTGCTGTCTCTGCAATACTGCTTCCAGACATGCACAACCTTCAGTCGAAAGCACCGCTCGACACTGGGCACCTTCAAAAGTTCACCCAGCGATCCCGAGCCAGCTCACTGCCCCATCGCCCCGCGTTCAGATGAACCACTTTGCAAAATCTGGAAGCCCTTCCCTTGACCCATCAGATAAGGCTGCTGCAGGAGCCAATTTCTCAGCAACACTCCTGGCCTGCAGCTGAAGCAATTCCTGCAGTAGCCCAGCCTGATAAAACTGCTGCTAGATTCCTCCCTTTTTGGCTGAAGATTTAATTTGAGATCTAGTATCCCACTGTGCACTCCCCCAGACTTCCAAAATGTTCTTCTCTAAACAGCCTTCCCGTCTCGCACTGCCAGGCTTTGCACATCTGGAGTCCAGACTTCATTGTCACTGACCCAGGACTCACCATAGTTCTCCTCCTCCAGCTCAAAATTAAACACATACAGTCGTCCTGATCTGAACGCAACCCTTCTGCCAGGTGGTGTCAGCATCCCACAGCGCCAGGTCCAACAGCTCACGTTTGCTTTTAAAACAAAACAGCCCCAGCTCAAGGCACCCACACTGAATTTCTAAGAACCCCMAAAAAACTCCACTGTGTCCTTAGTAATCGCTACAGCCTCTCCACCCAGGTCAGTCTGAGGATGAAATCAGGGAAAATCTATTATCGGGCTTCTTATTTCTCCCCGAGGTGGAAAAACCCCAAAATAGCCTGTAGAAATGGAGTGTAATGGTACCCCCACAGAAGCATCGGCAGTCACTGGTTAAGTCCCCACCGGTGGGAAGCCTCTGCAGGCAAACACGCTGGTGGGTGTAATTTCTGTCCCTCGCCGGGTAAGCCCATGCACCATTTGGAGTCACGGAGTGGTTAGGATCAGGCCACAGAGGCCAGGCTGTCCCCAGCCCTGTAGGAAGTGCAAGAACCACCCTCTCCTCTGCTTTATTTATTTCTGAGAAAGTTACCCATCTCCATGCCTGCCTTGTGCACAGTGTCTTCTGCCTGTATGTCACCCTGCCCAGAGCCATCACGTAGACCTCTTGCAGCTGTAGACCTTTATGATGGCACAGGACCACAGGAAGAAAAAAAAAAGATCCACATTATATAGATGCTTTGCTCTAACATAAAAACCTTCCCCTGCTCCATATTGTACCGTGCAACCAGTTTTGAATTTGTCTGCAGCTTCTGGTGACTTTCAGGGCGTCACTGGAAACATTCAGGAGATTAAACTTCTGGCAAATAAAACTCTTTTGCCTCACAAAGATGAATCCCTTTGCTTATGGAACTTGTCCCCATCCAGACATCCAGCTTACTCAAGCGAAGAAACTCTCCAGGTGCAGTTTCTCCTGCTCCTGATTGAGGAGAACACCCTCATCTTCTCCATCTTCTGCTCTGAATCATCAAGTGTAAATTAGCAGTAATGTTGCCCACAAGGAAGAGTCTGGAGGAAACATAGACTGGACAGATGTTCTGCTTTCAGAAGGCAGCAAGTGATATATATGCAAGAGCAATGGACACTGTGAGAGGAGTGAGACTGCTATCTAGCAACCCTTGGAGGAAAGGGTCAGGACCAGCTACTGTCAGCTTGATACTATCAAGCAAAATAGAGTAGCACAGGGAGATCTGAATCCCTCCTTCAAAAACTCCTTCCTCTAGCATCACCTAACCTGACCCTTGTTGTATTAAAAATATAATCATTTTTGCTCAAAACGTGAATACTAAAGTCCAATCCATCACTGGACACTGTGATGGGTGGCAGAACCATGTCCTGTGCATGTGTCTCTCCTCTTTAGCAGGCACCTAGTGTATCTTGGTGCATCTGATGTTGACAAGATGGGTTTTAACTTTGTAGAGCTCTTGGGTGCCAGAATGACAGCGCTGAAGAATGACATCTTCTGCTGCTGGAACGGGTGCTTGTTCAACACTGACTCAAGAGAGGAAAATGCCGCTTCCTGAACCTCCAATACTTGTTTCTCAACAACCCAAAGCTCTTGGAGGTCTCCCATCTAAATGCTAACCAAGCCTGTTACTGCGTGGCTTTTGAGACCTCACAAGAACTGGCGCAGTATAAGGAGGACRCTGCGCTATTCCGGGCAAACTGGGAGACAGTCAATTTATAGAAAGACCCTCCAGGACTTTTAATAGGCTAATACTAAAAGTTTTATTTGAGTTCTCCTGCTTCAAATTTCAGCTATTGGTGGGCTGGTGCAAAAAATACGCAGGTTTTGTTTGCGTGCATTCATGTCTGAGTGTGGTGCTTTGAGCCAGGGGGTCTGTGACGGCAGGGAAACAAAAGGGAGGAGGAGGAGGTGGCTAGTCAAAGAAAAAAGGTATTATTACCTTCACGCACATTTTAGGGTGGTAGTTTTCTCCCGGCATCACCTCCCAAGGTCTCCATCTGCAATCTGCTCTCAGTGTACTTGTTCAGGCAAAAATCTATGGTCAGAATATGGGATTTCATCTGTGTTCCCCCTCAACCCACCCTGAAACACTCAGTCAAGATAAATTATGCCAAAGAGAAATCCTCCCTAAGAATCATGCAAGAATTAGCATCCTGCAGGGACCTCTTTAACCCACCCCCGTCCTACCAAAGACCCACACCAAGCTCAGGTTTTATGGGCCGGAGCCGCAGGCACTATCCTTATCAGCTGGGGAAACAAGAGACCGAGCCTTGATCCTGCCAGCTTCTGAGCAGCCTGGCCTCATCCAGCAAAGCAGTTAAGCATGTGGCTTATGCTACAGCTTAACTGGCTCGAGATCCCTGGCTAAAGGGCCCCAGAGAAGAGGAAAATAGCGCTTGGCGTATGCTGTGCATCCATCTGTCTGTCACTGCCCTCTGCCGGGGACCGCGGCGGCTTCGGGGTCCTGTGTGTCCAGCGTGGTCACGCAAGCCCGGGACACGAGTGGCGTGAGTGTCAGGCAGCGATGCTGAGGATGGAGAGGGGAGGATGCAAACCTGCACCAGCTTTCAGGCAAACTTTAGCTCCCTCCCACACCACGCAGAGAAGATGAAACCCAAACCAGAGCAGTGAGCGATGCCGATGCACCCACGCACGAGAGCCCGCCTAGCCGATGCAAACACCTATGACATCCATAAATTATGAACACACTGACCAGTGTAAAATTAATATTAACTTGCCTTGAACCACAGTATAAGCTTACTAAAATAGTGTAGCTAGCAAGAGCATGCGAGTGCTTTCTAACACTGATGGCATAGCCAGACACAACTTCGCATATGTATGTCAGCGCAGTGATCACCAAAAAGGCAGACAGAGATGGTGTAGGCATACTTAGCAGGCATCCCGGTAACGAAAGTTGCCAGAGGGAGGCCAAGATAAACACAAGGGGCTGCAAAAAGGCAGAGCATCCCCCCAATACACAAGGAGGATGGCTAGCAAGGCAAAGAAAACAAGGTAAGCGGTATCAGGAGCAGAGGAACACACCACCACCACCACCACCACCCTTCCCCTTTTTGGGATTGGGGAGTAGCATAAAAACATCAGGCATAAATGAGGAAAAATGGAGAAAAAAGAAAACAAGCAGTTTGGTTCTGACTTGCTCTCTCAAGCCTGGTCACCTTGACCTGGGTGACCAGGAGCCACTGAGACTGCAGCCACCAGCACTCACTGCACAGCATCCATCAGTAGCGTGTTTTTACAGCTGATGTATATAGGGTTGCTGGAGACTGAGTCTTGTATATGCAGTGATGCCGATTAACGCGGTAGAAGAATTGACCATCAGCAAGAAGCCTGTTGGGATTTTAGTAAAGTTTAGTTCTACAGTTCAAAACTGGCCTGATGTGCCAGTCTCCTAAATACTCCCATCGCAGCCATCTCTAATTGTGCCACGGATGGATGGGTGCGTGGATGGATGGACAGACGGATTCATATGCAACACAGGGCTCTGCTGGAGAAGGACTACAGGCTCAGTAGTGTTTCACTCCATGCCTGCTTGTTTAGGTACCAAACACCACCTCCCTTCTCCCCAGGGCAAAGCGACCACCCCAGCACCCAGGCAGAAGATGGCAGCTGGGAGCTGTACTCTCATCCATCGCCTGTGTTGTCTGCAGACCCCTCTCGTCCCCTTCAGTGCCTTTATTTGTACCAGAGACTGGGAGAAGCACAGCTAGTGACAGGGGGCCAAAATAACATGGTGGCCATCAGAGGTAGTTGTCACTTACCTGCCTTGAGAGGTGGACAACCCCGAGCCCTGCACAGGTGCCTTATTCTGCTCCTTGTTCACGAGGGGTTTGGACCCTCACACACCCCTTTCTTAGCCCTGTTAATACAGGTTAGGGAGAAAAGAACAAAAATTGCCTCCCAAATGACACGAGAAGATACCCCACGTAACCCCAGCATCCAGCATGGGGCTGGAGGCAGGTTTGCAACCCCAGCCCTCCCTGCAGAGACCCCCCTGTGCTGCCTTCTCCTTCGCTCTGAGAGTTGGGACAAGCACGACATTCGTCAGGAGCATCTTGCTTACGCTCCTTCAGCTAGTCTACACACGCTGCAAATAGACAACCACAGCAAGGAAATATGGATCAGAGCCATGCTTTCTCCAGCACACAGTGATGGGAAGGTACAAGAAGACATCGAGGAGGCAGATATTTGGGAATCTCTCAACCATGAGGGTCTCCTCCTAAGTTCTAAGCACTAGAGAACAGCTAAGGCCTGAAAGCACTATTCAGATCTGCTCCAAAACTTGTTAGCATAATCCCTTACGGGTCAGGAATAGTGTTGTGATCCATACAAATATCCGACCTCCTTTTGAATTTTGCTAAGTGCCTAGATTCAGCAATACTCAGCAGCAACACGTTCCAGAAAACGATCGCACTTTCCATGAGAAAACCGTGTTCATATACCCCTTGAATGAGGTGTGTGACAYAAAAAATACAAGACAATCACATAAAACAGTGGGAGATCCTTACTTTAGAGAGCACAGCAATAGTTAGCTCATCTCAGAAAGGAAATCCTTGATGCTGAGGCCAGGTCCTCAGCRTGGATTTTTCCTGAGCTCTGCACTTCTCTAACCACAGAGCCTAGGAAGCACTGTAACTGATAAAGAAGTGAAACCCACCGCTTCTTAGCTGCTCATGCCTCCTTTTCATTTTGAAGGAGGCTATTTCAGCGCTGAGCTCCAGGATCTAAAGGCCACAGAGTTGGGCAGTGATCAATGGAAATTCTATCTGATGGTGTGAAGGAAAAGAAACACATTCGCACAGGGAAATCTGGCATCAGTAGAAGCAGCAAATGAAACAGAGAAAAAGATTTCCTCTCTCTTGGGGGGAAAGCACAAGAGCTATCCCAGCAACGTTTATGGACCATAGTCTTGCAGCCAAACCTGGAATCTCCTGGCTGCTGCAAAGGACTTTATGAGGTTCCCCCGATATGCACACTGAAGTAGCCCGTTTCATACGCTCCACTTSTCCCTTTTGATTTATATCCCTCAAGCTTTGTCTGCTGGAAGAAAAATGGCAAGCGAGGCACTTCAAGGAGAGCATGACTGTCAGCAGGACTGCCTTTTTGAAAGGGCTTTGGAGGAGCAGCAGCACAAGTTGTATAATCGCAGCGGTGAGAGCACGGGAGAGCATCCGATCACTTCTGCTGCAGAGCAAATGCAACATGCAAGACAACAGAAGGTGAGCGTGGTCCTTCCATCCCCTTCCAGCCCATCCTGGTGATAAGGCTGGGTTGTGTTTCCTGACCCTAACATGATTGCCTGCTCATTGCTAGCAAGGAAGCCGTCAAATCCATCGGTTCCCTCCAGTGAGGATGAAACTCCTGCCTGCAAAGACTCCCTGTTGTAATTTCAAGCATCATCTTTTCAAGCAAAATGAAAAACACTGTGGACCGTGCTTCTGCATCCCTAAAGTCACCCCTAAAATTGTACCTGCAAAAGCCAAAGTTAGAAGGTCTGTGAGCACTAGGATTAAGCAAGCCTGAATTCCCACCAAGTATCACAGCCAGAGCTGGCTGGCCAAAACAGGGTGGGAAATGTCCTACCTTTTCCCCCCCCACCCATGCACAGATTTCTACATTGTTTATGAACTTGTAATACCTTTTACAACTCTCCCCATATGTAAAGTTTATTTAAAGTTGGCCATGAGCTACCTGGGGGACCAACGGGCAGAGGTCACACTGCCTAATCTTTATTTCTTCAGTAAACCTATTGAAAAAAAGAAAGAAAAAGGGGAAAAATACTTGTCATTCAATGTACCAACAACTTGTTCAAGAACAAAGTGAAAGCTAGATGCAGGCTACAGCGGAGGCAACACGCTGAATGACAGCCACGTCCCCTCTTACCTGCCCTGCCTGCCTGCTGTGGGCATGCCTGCCTGAAGGCACATCAGCAGAAAGCAAACTGCTCTCACATTGAAACTGGGACCCGACCTAAAGGGCGATCACACAAAAACAAAATTTGACCTGCTAAAAGATCCATCAGTTTAAAACTTCCCCTAGTGCTCCCCATAGGCAGTTGGAGGTATTCCATGGTTCTCCTATGGGAACCCMCTGCCTGACTTGCAGATCCTCCCGGAGCAACGTCCGTACGCGTATGCTGGATGAGGGGCCTCAACACCCAGTTGCCTCCTTGTTTCTGTATAAGAGAACACCTGCGTGTGTCACGTGCGTCCCTCCTCCAGGGAGCTGGTAACACAAGGGATAATTGCAGGCTTGGGGCGATACCGCGGGCTTCGGGTTTCAGCTGCTGTAAGCAGCGGGAACCACGTGCCATGGACAGCACGTTACAACTCCTGTGATGTTCCTATTCCTTTCTTTCATGCAGCCCTTTGACGAGATGATGAATTGAGCATCATCTAGTTCTCATCTAACAGCTAGTGCAGACGGGCAGAAAAGTCAGAGCCAGAATAAAACCGCTCCAGGTGTATTTGCTTCATTCCTGCATTTTGCAGCAGTATTCCTAGCACCGCTGGTTAAGAAATGATATGTTCTTGGCTTACACTTTTCATGGCAGCTTTACACTGGGAAACATCTCTGTCAAAGGATCGAAAGCCGCACAGGAATGTATTTTATTTGGAGCTCTGCACGTTGATGATTGCCAGCTGCTGGGTCGAGCATCAGGATCTCTTCACAGGTACATCAGGAGGTTGTTGTACTACCAGGTGTGATCATTTTATGGCAACTCTGGCTTTTGTGGACCACAGAGAGAAATGACAGCAAAGTTCTGATCTGGGAAGCGCTGTTTGGAAAGAGGGTGGTGGGATTCTCCCCATCTGGCCCACATATGCTCAGGAATCAGCTTAGGGTTAAAAAGGATGAGACTTCCAAGCAATGTCAGCTGGAGCAAGGGCCCAAAAGATGTCATTGCATTGCCATAACCCATCACAGCCGTCGACAGCAGCAAGCAAACCAGTCCAGAACAGGAGAGGAGACTTGACTGTCACACATGCTAGATCAGGGAAAGGCTACATCCCCTAGTAACAGTCCCAACAAGCTTGCGAGACTAGCTAAGGGCAAGCGTGTATGCCAAGAACAAATAATATGGGGTCACGCTTGCAAGTGTATCCCAAAACAAGAACAGGAGTGGTATGCATACAACCCCTTGATAGTCAAGGATTGGGCTGACGGTCAGAGATAAGCAGAGTTTAGGAAAAACACCCGAGTTTTCCAGGCCAGTGTTTTAACCAATTATGTTCTTCCTCTCTTCTCCTCTCCCATAATAAATGTGGAAATAACAGTGTGACCAGAAAACTTGGAGTAGAGAAAAAGCTGAGGTTCTTCAAACACAAGGAGAAAATTCTCCAGGGACATCAGACGTGGCAGAAATGGCTGCAGTTGATATCGATGGGTAAGCTTACACCCTGCTGTGGCATCAGTCAATGCGGCTCCCAGCTCTACACAGATCTGTGCCTGCAACCCACCCCCCCAGCCCCATTTCACTTCAGTAGCTTCATGTGCAATGATGTATATGTTGTATACAGACCAAAACATATCCCCCCCCCCTTGTCACCCCACCTCATCTGTGCTGCAGGTTTCACATGGCAGCTCCTCCTGTTGCCACCACTGCTGCAGGTGCGAGGAGCAGCTGAAGCAAAAGGCCAGCTGAGAGTGCAATGAGCCACGGAGCAAATCCTCCCTGGACAGGCTGTGGGCAGGATTTAGCGGGGAAGCGTTTTACAGTGTCAGGGTCCATTGCATCCCTCAGCTCCAGCTGGCTTCTCCAGGTTTCACACATTATTTTCACAGGAGAAGAGAGAAACTAAAGGGAAGTGCAGAGAGCAGGTTTCCTGCAGTTTTTGAGCCTCCCCTTTATTTCTGCACAATGTGGAACCTCTTTGGTCCCCAGATCTCCTCTCCTAAGCTGATGTTCCCAATCTACCACTCAAGAAGAGAGGTAAGTCCAAGCCCTGGTGCTCAAATATACCTGAAGACTCATCTCCAACTAAATAACAGCTTCTGCAAGCTGATAGGTGCTTTTTCCAGGATTGTAAATTTTAAATCAGTCCAAGAGATGCTTTTGACCATGGTGGGGTTCAACACGCAGCTCCTTCTGAATCAAGGGCTTGCGATTCCCTCCCCTCTGCCCCCAGCATCAACTTTAGCTACAGGGGAGAGTCTGTCCCCAGTTTTATGGCTGGGCTTTACTTTTTCACAACATGTCCTGTAAGTAGAGCTAAAAATGCTTCAGGAGGAAGGGTGAGTAACCGCAACCCCAGCATCAGTGTCTAATATCACGCATCAAGCCGAAAGGGCAGAAAGAGAGAGGCTGGAAAGAACACTCCCTTCCTCCCTCCGGGGCAGCTAAATCCATCCCCTGCCCACGGTGGGATCAGCTACAGCTGAAACAGTCCTGGCTGGAGCTCATCCAATACAGTCTTCAAATTTTCCAGTGCTGGAAGACCTCCCGGCACAATCCATGCCAATGCTTCTCTAATCTCATGTTAGAAAAATCTTCTTGCCGAACCTAAACCTCCCAGGATGCTATTTGTGTCCGTTACAGCTTGTTCTTTCCCTGGGATGATGCAGAGGGAAGAAGGGAATCACACTCTCTGTCATTGACCCTTTGCGTCGTCTTCTTTGAACTAGTTGGTCTCTTTTTGCTCATGTATCCTGGCTAGCCATGTTTTCGGAGGTCTCAGGAATTTTGTTGCCCTCCAAGTCTCTCTGGTGGCATAGAGGACTGAGCCAGGCTGGACAGACCTCCATGCATTAGTCCAACTCCCTGGGAAATGAAGCAACCCACAACATACGTAGCAACACTCCCTCTAGAGCTGGAGACTGTTCCCTTCCACAAACCTCTATACGACAAGATTTCTACAGTATATGCACATGTCATTCAGGGTGGCAGAAGTCCTGCTTTTCATAGAATCATAGAACAGTTTTCCTCCAACACACTGTTTTCCTTAAATTTGTGCTCCACATTTCTGAATGCAAAGAGCTAGGACTGAAAATAAGAGGGAAAATAGGAAGGTTTTCTCAACCAGAGCACAGGCAGCTACTGTCTGTACCTTCACGTGCCTGAAAAGACCATCTTGGAGTCTCCCTGTGCTACCAAATAAATAAAGGTTTGGGTAAATTCAGCAGGCAAACACCCAGTACCTTCACCTTGGTGCTAATGAATCCTTAACAAGCGAGAAGGTACACCCCCAAAAGTCAAGTAACCGCTTGGTTTCTGCACAATACCTTCTCTCCTATGGTACTACACCTGCGCAGAGCCACCATGCATTGGGAATATTTTACAGCTCTGTAAAGTCAGCTCCTCGCAGACTTGGTCCAAAGCCTTTTGAAGTCCATGAGCCTCTGCATTTTAGTGGGCTTTGAATGAGGTCCTAAATGACCTCTATGGCAACTTCACAGCAGAGAACTAGGAAACACTATTGATTTCAAGTCTTCTCTTGAACAGCAGTCACTGTGAGTACCCAACACAGGAGATGCATCCGTGACAGATCAAGACTGACTCATCACTACAAACTGACGGGCTCAGACTGTTTCCCGGGCTCAGTCCTGATCTCCTCCCCCTTTGCCTGTAGCAAAGCAGTCTGCTGAAACCATCTCACACAGAGAGGCATCAGCACTGAGATGAGCTGCAACATTAGCCACCATCAAACGAGCTCTGGCTCATCAATCACATGCTTCAAAGCAAGGAACAAACTTGAGCACGATTCCCAGTGTCCTGGGTTAAAGCCAGGGCGGCTGAGGATTTTAAACGCATCACTGTTGTCCTGTCCATTCTGGCTGCCCAGACTTTCCCATGCAGATAAATCTCAGCTTTTCTCAGATCCAGAAGATTCCTGTTGCCTACAAACCTCTGGGAATTGTGAGCAACAGCCTGTATGTTCATGGAGGCTGGAGCAGGAGGCATCAATAATCCTGCCCATGCGCTCCCTCATCCAGAGAAATGAAGATGCATCATAAAATCTCTGTCTCAAGTGCCTTCTTCCACTTTCTCATGCTGGAAGGGAATAAAATACAGGGGAGAGTCCTTCAAATGATACCAAACTCCAGTGCTTTGTGAATCCTCGGAGAACAGATCATCCGGGCAGCCCATGGTTCTGCCTCCAGCCATAGCCAGGGCTTCAGTTTGGCAGCCAAAGTCATTTCTGCAGGGCTCATGGGTGCAACCACTGAGCCAAGAGCCAATTACGCTGCATACAAAGGTGAGCTCATTCCTGAGCCCAGGGAAGGGCCCCATGCTGGGCTGCACCTGGGGCATCTGCCTTCCGAAAGGCCCTGCAAGGTGGTACAGAGGCAGCTCAGCGCCGCAGCATCTCTGCTGCTCCGTGACTTGGTACCTAACGCCACAGTTCCCAGAGCAGGGGAGAGGCTTGAGCTTATGGAGGGAAGCAAGGAGACTCCTCCACGTGTGGGGAAGGACCACAATATCTGGCCGATCAAGACCATGAGGTGATTCTTCAGAAGCAGCACAAAATAGCATCAGGGCAGGAGGCGGCAGAGACCTTGACTTATCTCCAAAATACTGTGTTGGACCCTCAGAGATTCAGGGTTTCTGGGAAAGTCAGTGGTATTTTTTGGACTGTTCTGAAGGGGTCTGATGAGTTTCTGCCTTGGCAGGCAAGCTCCACACTTCCGTCTTCACCCRCCTCAACGCGAGCTTTTCCTTCTGCACTACTGGTGCGCGGAACAGCAGCGTCACAGCCAAGCAGTGACCTTCCCTGTCCATGCAACCTGCAAACACTCCCCAGCCTTCCCCTTCCAGGCCTCAGGATGCTGGACTGGGCTGAGGGAATAGGAAAAATTCCCTTTTCCCAGATGCTCTTAAACATTAGAGGGGGGAACAAAATACAAACAACATACAAATACAAAAACCAGTTCATTCGCATTGGCCTTCACTTCAGGCTTACCTTCCAGCACCCAGCCCGCACGTGTTGCATCAGTGGTTAAGGATTTTTCCTGTTTTGATCCTTCGAAACGGTGCATTGCCGCTGGAGGAGAACCTCGGCCACAGCCTGTGCACATCCTGGCTAAGCAGCACAATTCACACCAGAGCACTAGATGGGGCTACGCGCCCGCTTCTCATTTCCAGTCCTGCAAATGTGAAATGCCTCCCTGAGGCTCAGCTGGAAGAAAAGCCTAAGCTGCATTTACTGTCCTCAGGGAGCCCTCCTTGGTGCTGCTTTCATGGACCACTTCACCACATTTGCTTTTATACCACAGCGTAAAATTCAGCATCTCTTATTTGTGAACCTCCAGATCTGCTGTTGGGCATGGGGACATCTCTTTTGGTACCCAGGTATCAAAAATCATTGATATTTCTAATGCAGCCTGAGGGTGAGCCATTATAGGCAACGGCTGGGACTGTCCTTTTGCAGCAGGAGGTTCCAGCCCAGGATACTCCCAAGTGCATCCCCGAGCTGCAGAGCTACAAACTGACATTCATCCATCCACTTCTGAGCAGTGGCCAGACCCGGGGACAAATCAGCATGAATTGCTGGCTGGTGACACGAGGGACAGCCCATTTGGGAAGAAAAGTAGGCTTAGAAATCAACCCACAGGAAAAATCACGACAGGCTTCAGACTCTCGTGACCACACAGAGGAAAACCCCTTAGGGTTTTGAGCTAAGCCATGATCTGTCCCGACTAACTGCCTCTATAAACAGGAAAGGACTTGCTTAAAAATAACCCCAGACCTCTCCACCCAGCCATAAAACTGAAACTGCTCACAGCAATCTCGATACTCGACTGCTAGAACAAAACAACCCTTCTTTCTTTTTGAAGATTTTGCATAAAAAAAGGCATGATACAACCAACTACGATAACCTGCAAACTTCTTTCCCCAACAGCAGCACAGAGGGGTCCCCAACTGCCCCGGACCCACATCCTGATCTTTTCCTGCAGGTACAGCAACACCAAGCCCTGAAAAATCACACCAGCTGCTTCTCATGAGCATCTGCTCTCCTCAGCAGAAAGGAGAAGTTGGCCAAAAATTTTTGCTGGGATATTTCATGGTCATTTATGTTACAGCAGCATGAAAGGCCCAGGCACGCGGTGCTATAGAGGGTCAATCCTGGCAGCTGCTGTCCTGCTCCAGAGACATTCCTAAGGCTGTACCTGGATGTTCAAATGAGATGCCTGTATATTCCTGCCTCCTCCAGCCCACCACCAAGGTCCTGGTTTCATTCCCCTCCAGGCCTTCTTGTCCCAAGCCTCCTCCCCACCGTATCCCTTGTTTCCCCAAGTCCTTTTCTCAGGTTTCTCTGCTGCAGCCTCTTAACCCCACAGCAAATGCTTTTGCATCCCTTGGGCACAAACCATTTCCTCCTGAACTTCTCCAGCTGGTCAGCCTCAAGAAGAGGCCAGAGAGACACTGCAGCCCGGTGCAGCACACAGGAGTACACAAGGTGGCAGAGAAAGGAGTAAAACAGCATAAAAAAACCAAAACATATTGATGGCCCAAAATAAAGGAGGCAGAACCAAAAGGGATGCAAGGGAAGAAGAAAAAAAAAAAAAAAAAAAAAAAAAAATGAGCAACAATCCAGCTCTTGCAGAGGAAAAACTCCTTTGCAGCTTCTCTATCAGCTCCACCAGGTCCTCACATCCTCTCATCCTTAACTCAGCCTGAGGTGACGGAGAAGTAACTCCAGCTTGTGCAAAATGTGTTGGTTTTTTTTTTTTTTTTTTTTTTAAAAGCTGAAAAAAACTCCAGCTGTAGAAACAGGCTGGAGAAAGGGAGAAATTTGTAAGGAACCTTGTTTCTGCTTCCCTCTCAGGACTGGCTTACATACTAAAGGCCCAAGCTGGGGCTCAAGACTTCCTTGAGCTACAGAATAATTATTTTAGCTACAGCAGGAAAGCAGACTGCTGAGGAGGAAGCTTGCAATGCTTAGCACTGCAGCACTTGCTTGTCTTTCTAGTTTTCCTTTGTCAGAAATATGGGGGAAAAAAAAAAGGTGTTTGTCTGCAACTTGACCATCATGTTCCTGTTGACCCTTGGCAGCGCCTTCCAATGAGCAGCTCCAGCGCCCGACCGCTGCCAAAGCTGTCCCATGCAACTGGAAGCGCCTCCTTCCAGAGGCCAGGGCTCCTCGCTGCCCACGAGGAGGGAGCAGGAGTGGCTGCACTGAACAAGAAGGCTTTGTTCTCCTCAAAGGCATAGGTAGGTGCTTGGAAACAAGTTGGTTTTGGCCTGAGCACAGGAGAGGCAGGCTGTGAAAACAAATGATCAGGAAGATGACCCCAAAGGGGGGTAAACCACCTATGTTCAAACCCTGCTCAACCCTCCAAGCGTGAGCAGCTCTAATTCCGGTTCACAGGCTGGAAAATGCAAGTGTTGACAGGTATGAGAATTTCAATCACACAGTTTTTTTTTTTAAACTTTTTTTGTTAAAGAGGTGATGCACAAGTGCTTGGGCAAGAAGAAAAGGGCAAATCAGCTGGAACAGTCAGGTAGCTGAAGAGATTAACAAAATCTATGGGCCCTGCTTCTCCACTTCCCCGCCTGAAAACCCAGTCCTGGTAATTCGTGGCCTCGCATATCAATATAAACCACAGAAGTTGTTGTAGCACAGTTGATTTAATGCCTGCCTCCTACCTTGACCATCAGAGCTGCCACTGATGGTGTCACGACCTTGCGAGAGTCAGTCACGTGTGATAAAGTTTGAATTCCAGCTTGCAAGGAACACATACCAGGTCCTCACCAAAAGATCCCTTGTCATGCTTCAAGGAAAGCATCTTATTGTATTCTTTTTAATTAAGAGTCTTGTTGCTTTTAGGACACAGGTGCAATAAGCTTTATACAGAGAGGAACACAGAATAAAGGTAGAGCTTGAGCAGAAGGATTCCCTCACAGCAATGTACAGGTCCATCACCAGCGATACACAGACCAGCACAGAGCTTTGAGCCACTGCAGCTCCTTCCCAGGAATGGTGGGGAGGATTGTACATGTATAAAATATGGCAAGTTTTGGTCAAACAGTAAGAGTGCTCACCTTGTGACACACACCCCCTTCAGCTGCGGACATCCTGAAATGCAGACACTCGATACCTAAGTTTGTGATTCACACCACCGGTGGGCATGTGGGTGGGTGCTTCAGTCCCTGCTCACAGGGTTGTTTTACGGAAAATAAAGAAAATAGCCATGGAGGCAGAGAACACAGGAGACTCTGCTTGTAGCAAGAAAAGAACTTTTTGTGTGCCTTTGAAAGGCGATTAGACATACAGGGGGTTTTAGGTGTGGTGTGTCCAAGCCCCTCAGGGACTCGAGGAGTGGCTCGCCTACCTTCCAACACCTCATGAGACATGGGGAAAGGCTGATGCCAAACTGCTCAAACCTGGTGCGACCAGGATGTACCTACATTTGTCTACAGACATAACTCCTAGGGCTTCAGGAACTTTCAGGTCAAGACCTGTGCTGCTGCAAGAAGGTAAACATTTCCAGAGTCAGGTGGCCGCAGAACAAAGAGGTTGCATTTCACAGTGGGGCTCAGCTGTCCCTCTTCACACCCCTTCATCCTTTAATTCATATTTGGATCTGGTCGTACGTCACTTCAGGCAATGGCTTCTTCAACAGCGCCTAGCTTTTCAGCAGTAGCATTTTTAAATATCATCATATTCTCCAGTTTTGCTGGAGCTGGTCATTATCTCAACCCCAACAGGCAGGATTTTGCTGGCCTTTTTGTCTGTAACACATGGGCAAGGTTGTTCTTTCTCACGAAACAAAGAGCCTTCATTTTAGATGACAGCAACAAATATTAGTTTGTCAGCATGTATATCCTGGATTTATTTAATAATAAAAGAGCTATGTGGAATACCATCACCTTAGGTACATTTGAAATTAGGAAAGGCAAGAGCCTTCCCAGGCAACAGAAATTTCAGAGGGCAAGATCCAGGTGCTGGTAAAATCAAGTATTTGTATAAAACCTTGCTGCTGGCAGGCTGGAGGAAGGAAGTCACAGCATCACATCTGCGCTAGACTTAATAGAGGTACATGAGCTCTTCCTTCATCTGCCCTTGGCAACAGGCAGAGAGATCACACTCATGCTACACAGCTGCCTCCTCTGATCCCCTCCCATCTCCTGCTGGAGTTCCAACTGCAGCATGAGAGCTGAAGCTATTGGCACACATCCATCTGTTGAAGAGGCTGAACTGCTCTTCAGTTCCTTATCAGCATCTCAACAGACAACCCTACGTGCTGAATATCTAGTTCCAATGTCAACCAGTCACTGACCATGGTCCTCAACCACCTGTTTTGGCACTTTCCCACTCTGCACCCAAGCAGCTCTAGATGTCTCCTCCTGCAACTTTGGCACATGTTCGTGGCATCATAAGAAACAAATCGTAACCTTACCCATGGTACTTTTCCAAGGCGACATCAGTTTGTCTCCAGCTGAAGATAAACCAGCTGGGTGCAGGACTGCTATAAACACTTGAAAAACAGCACCATAAAGTCACACTTGGCAATTCAAAGTTCCCATTTGTTTGAACAAATCTGTTCTAGCCAAAATAAGTATGCTGTTCATCTCTCTTGCTATTCCCTAAGTGGCCATACAAATCTGAAGATGTTGAAAGAATAAAAAAAAAAAAAAAAACCACTTCACAAATTATCTAAATCTTCAAAACAGTTTCAGAATTGTTCAGTCCTAACAGAATTTCTACTTATCTCACCTGAAACACTAACGCATAACAGATAAAGCAAGTACTTAACAACCACTCTAAATTCAAGGGAGGACAAAGTTGAAGTTATGTTCCCTGTACAGGAACCAAGAAAAAAATTCAGCATCAGAACAGGTCAGACACATACAAAACTGACAGCTCCTATGCAGAAAGGAGAGTTACAAAGAGAAATTCTGATGTGGAACACAATGGCTTTATCACAGCTCCCAAATTCTTTGTTGACTTTTTAAACAAACACCATTAAGTCATATCTAACAAAGGATGATGCAGATTCTTTGCAAAGCGTGAGATCTGGGACACAGCAGCATGAAGACACACACAGCTTTTGTCCTTATCTCACCTCCAGCAAGACTGAAGCACAGTCCAGAAGTCTCCAGCACAGACCAGAAGCTACAGTCTGTCTCCACCATTGAAGGAGATACACCCTTGAATTTAAGGCCAGTGCTTATAACCCAGTCTGAAATATTCTCATCCACATTAGTCAGTGTTGAGATAGATTCTCTCTTCCAGGCACCAGAGAGATATAACTCCGCTGACAGGTAATAAAAAGGCATAAACGAAAGGAGAAAGAGTTATCATCGGCCACTAACTCCCCTCCTCTTGAGTGCCTGGGATTGCATCAATTGGACCGCTAAGACATGTAAAATTCTTAATAAAGGAGGCAGGACAAATTGCAAACTGTGAGACAAATGCATAAGTAGAAAGTGGTTTCATCAGTTTATTGCTTTTTGCAACCTGAACTTTGCTGCCATTTCACGGATGGTTGAGTCTGTACAGGCGTATTCAATGCAGTATACACTACCACGGAGCACAATGTTTTATCACAAGCCATAAAACTGGTGGGAAAACAATCTAATCCTACATCAACATAATTTGGCGGTAAATACAGCATCTCCAAAAAGCTATTGGCATTTACATTAATCAACTGATTATTTTTAAGTTACTGAGTAAAGCAAACTGGTGAGGGACTAAGCGCTCTGACACACATACTTTCAGTGTATTCAGGATGTCCTCCCAACACACACGTTCTGAAATATTCCAAAATTTCACTAATACCAAATGAAATTAAGGTACTTTGCTTCCAGTTTAAACAGGAGAAAATAATTAGCGCATTTTAATATATTAACTAAAAGACTATCTGTATAAAACTCTTCACACATGAAATATTTTTTAAGTTAAACAATATAATTATTATACTTACAAGAAAAACATAGACTAGAAATTTATTGCTAGTACAAAAATTAATGTGTTTCACAAAGGAGGAGAAGTTAGATTAATATTATTGCTATAAACACAAACAGTGCCAGAGACAAGAATCCAATTTTCAAATTTGCTCACCATCCACAACTGGACTTTCACAGACATGTACGTACATGGGACTTAGGAAAGATGAGGTCCACAACTTTCTTCAAAGTTACGCTTTATGATCTGATGTCATTTTATTGCCAGAATCAGTCTGCTGCTCCTGCGTTCTAACATTATCATTCATTAGAACTTCTCTCCATGGGCGGGGTGGAACAAAAAAAAAACAACCAACCACCCTAATCTTGCTTTCCCACCTTAGTATTTTGAAAATTTAAAACTACAACTACATTCATATCTTAGCCCATAACAAAAAAAAAGTGGGAATGCTCACCATGTGGAGAGCCCATGACCAGGGGCCAACCTTTGATCAATTTGCTAACAAGCTTTCATTCCCAAAGAAAGCATTTTTCACACACTGTAGATTGAGTAACAACACTACTCAGTGCAAGCACAGTCATACCTACTACTCTACTAGTAACAAAATGAAAATGAACACCAAAACCTGCTGGCAGATCTGCACAGTCCAGTTTCTTTGCAATGCACTGATTTCCAGTCACAAGAACATATATTTATAGCTGCTTTTTTTTTTTTTTTTTTTTTTTTTTTTTTTNTTTTTTTTTTTTTTTTTTTTTTTTTTTTTTTAAAGTATGCTGCTTTCAGCAGTTATCTAGCTTGCTACTAGATCACACCGCTTTCTCAAAGTGATTTTCTTCTTAACTTATACACACTCACGCAATTGCTGACTTAAAAGCTGATCCGGGAAAACCAACAACTCCACCTCTCCCTTCAATTAAATAGTCAACACTAGAGTTCATAAGGGTTATCATCATTGTAAACTATTAAGGTTACAATATCTGTAATTAATTACTAAAGGATCACAAGGTAAACCAGTGGAAATTTTAGCCTAGTCATAGATTCTATTATTGCTAAATGGAAGATTTATACAAACTAGTGTTTTATAGAACCAGCAATTCTCAAGTCACTCAAAAATAAAAACAACAAAAAAAAAAAGGGCGGGGGGGGCAGATTTTGCATTAATGCCACTTCTTTAACTGGCGTAGCTGAACTCTGCTGCAAATCAACTAGTTAGAAATATTTATCTGGGTCTTAAAGAACAGAAATGACAAAAGATCTGATTCAGGTCAAAGTCTCCTACTGGTTAAATCCTCTTATAATGTGCCCTGGGCCCAAACATGCAGGATTCTAACCCAATACATTAATGCATCAATGATTTTAATATCAGTCATGAACACCAAAGTACTTACTATTCAGTTGTTGCCACAACAGTTCCTTTTCCTTCACCTCCACTCCCACATTCCTCCTCCACCGCCAAAAAAATATCAGCACAAAACCAAAATATAAATATTTCAGGGGGAAACACAACRCTCAAGTTGCAAGAAGTGAAAGACTTGAGAGGCATACACCTTTCTTTCCATGGCATGCATGAAAAGGAGTCATACACCAAGAACTGGATCGACAAAGACAGTAGTTCAGTGGAAAGTAACTCTTGTATGCTGTTGGACAACTCAGGCTAGCGTTGTGCGTACCATATACATCTGAAAACAAAAACTCTGCTTTTCTTCAGACAACTTAAAACACTAAATATTTTAAATGGATCTCTTTCAACTCCAAGTTGTATTTACATAGTTATCCACAAAAATGTGCAAAGTAAAATCTGACATCAAAATAAATTTAAAAGTCCAACAAACTGAACTTGACATTAAAAAAGGCAGCAGAGATTCCACGTCCATTCTATACACACTTTAAAGAACTACTTAAGACAGCGAAAAGGTTGTTCCAGCTGAACCTCTGGAAATTTAACAAATCCAAACCATGCCACACTTCAATCACTAGCTGTCTTTGCTGCAGAATTCACAATGTATCCCACCAGTGAGGTCTTTGACAACTTTTTCTTTGATCAGTTTTTGCAGGAATTTTGTTTCACTTGTCACATTGTGCATAGTTTGTCCGTTCATGGCAGCCATGCAGAGGTTGTTGTAATAGTGCAAAGGTGTGCTGGGCTGATCAAGGTCATATCCAAATCCTGCTAAGCTCACTTCATCACATAAATGTGTGGCCAGAACAACTGCTGTGACCCCAATTGTAGGTACATTCTAAAAAGGGGGGAAAAAGAAGCCTTTGCCAGTTTTATAAATACTTTACAAAAGGTAATGGCTTTGTCTATTCCCTCTCCTCGCTTAAAACCGAAATCAATTAAACAATCAATTAAACAAGCAATTAAAAATAAAATCAATTACAACTAAAACTAAAAATAAATTAAATGATCAAGTAAAACTAAAAACTCCAGGGCCAAATACTAACACAACTTGAGTATTTACCTGTAACGAGACTTTTGGCTGTCAACTATAAATTTTTTTCTGTGAAGGCAAGACGCCCTATTACTATGTAGTTAAACTACAAGTGAACCCTCGCTCCAAACACTCAAACAACTCCTGACATGCAGTTAAACTTGACATTTCTTGATGTACGCTTACTTCAGTCTTGAGCAACAGGCTCTCTAACAGCATTCTTCACAATATGACTTTTCACTGAATAACCCATGAAGAAGGCAAGTATACCACGATACAACTAAAAGATAYGTAGCTTGGTATGTTACATTATTTTTATAAATAAATATGAGAAGATCCTTCAAACATTTGTGCAATAACACTACCATTAAATGCTTTCACACAAAAGGTAAAAAGATGATGGTTATTCAGTATTTTTCATAGTTCAAGAGAACTAGTGACATCCAATTTCTCCAATAATTAAAATAACAAAAATGCAGTGTATAATTAAACTGGGCAATTCATCACTCCACACTATCGCTGGAGCGAAGGACACAGAGGGAGGATATACCCATCAGTTGCTATTGAGCACATTGGCATACATAGCAATTCCAACAGTTGGAAGGTTGCTTTACACTGGCCTGGTTTCCATACTCTCTCTGCTTTCCCTGCAGCTAGAGACACATCTGTCTATAGCTGATCGCTGGTTTGGCTTAACAGGGCTGCTCTTAACACACTTAACATACATCAAATGCATTTTTTGAATTATTTAACACCAGTCACAATGATGTGTGAGTGAACACACTTTACTGGAATGGATTTGTCTCACTGCATCTGAATGCTTTGTAAAACAGGCCATTTCATGTCAGCATGCACAGGTATAATACCTCATCTAAAAAGGTGAGCTGAAATCCTACTTTGATTTTACACAGGAAAATACAAAAGTCTTTTGAGAGCGCATTAATTTCCCTATTACTTGAGACCAGCTCTGAAATTGCACAGAGAAACTATATTAAGGAAGAGCCCAAAACTTTTTTCAGTTTCTTATTTTACTTTGTATTTTATATTCTCCTTCTCCTAAAAGGAAAATTCTTACCTTATCCCAACCCCAGAATTTTGATCGAGGTTCAGGGAACTGTAAAATGTCCAAAGCTGTCTCTTTGATGATGACTGGATTCAGAATCCGAAACTGCTTTGATGTAAAAGGAATTTTCTCAGCAACCTCCTTCCAAAAGAAGAGTCGCACCCACAGAGGCTAAGAGAAAGAAAACAATAGTTCAGCAAAGGCAAACCCTGAGACTGCAAAGTGTATGGCAGACAGTACACAAGTTATAGAATTCATCAGTGACTCTGAGAAATTCAGTTTATGGCTAAGGTGGGTTCAGGAATACCAACATACAGCTCAAGTGACTGACCCAAAAGAGGAAAAACCTTCTAAGTATTTGGAATTGCAGAGAGGACAGCAGGGGGAAAAAGTTGTTTATTCTGAATATTTGACTGCACTTTGTGTTTAATCAGTCAACATATCCACCAGAATCCACAAGGTTCTTTGGACCTTCCCCAGCACAACTGAGTAGGCAGCAGTATTTAAAGAAATGGGAGAGGGAACCACAGTTTTCTACAAACATTAACCAGGCATTCTGAAGCAAGCACTGGATTTAAAACAATTTTGCTCAGGCTTTGAAGTGAACAGCTGTTGTTTAACAGCATTCACCTAGTGATAAATGTAACACTTCAGAAGAGGATTTACACAAGACTCAGCAAGCTAGATTCTGATCTCATGCCACTTGCAGTCAATTAGATGCATGCTAATGGAAAAAACAATACTAAATCAGGCTCATTTTACAAATCTTTCCATATAATCCATAACACTAAGCAAATGATAAAACTTATATAGGTGCAATATAGACCTGTATTTTTTTAAACAGGCTTATTACTACCCTAACATAAAACTCTACAGCAGCTTAAACTGATCAAATCTAGGTTGCCATGGTCCCATATTCGCACCTGTGCTCTGAACAAGTTTACTAAAGTACCAATGCCTGCACAGAGCTGATCCAACTGAAAGCTTAGTATTTGAAAGGAGAAGTACATTTTCAGTTTACAGAATCACAGAGTGGTTGAGGTTGGAAGGGACCTCTGGAGGTCAAGTGGTCCAACAACCCTGCTCAAGCTGGGTCACCTAGATTTGGTTGGCCAGGACCACATCCAGATGACCTTTGAATATCTCCAAGGACGGAGACTCCACAACCTCCCTGGGCAACCTGTGCCAGTGCTCGGTCACCCTCACAGTAAAAAAGTGTTTCCTGATGCTCAGAGGGACCCTCCTGTGTTTCAGTTTGTGCCTGCTGTCTCCATCCTCTTTGCACCCTCCCCTCAGGTATTTATGTACATTAGTAAGATTTCCCCCGAGCCTTCTCTTCTCTAGGCTAAACAGTCCCATCTCTCTCAGCCTTTCCTCATAGGAAAGATGCTCCAGTCCCTTAAGCATCTTCGTGGCTCTTCAGTGGACTCTCTCCCCAGTATGTCCATTCTCAGATCAGTTCCCAAAACTGGCTCTCTGCACCAGCAAAAACACCAGAGCAAGGAAGAAGATGGGAATGAGCAGATCTGCTCCTAAGCCATGCAAAACAATAAAAGGTACTCTTTTCATAAAGCACATACTTCAATCTTGTAACTCACTAACAGAGGATGCTGCAGATGCCAAAAAGCAATCACTCTTTCAATCCCCCCAAAACAAATTTTAACACAGAAAGCCATCCTTGTACTAGTCATTCTTCAAAACCAAACCTTAAAACATGAAACAGCCAGATAACTTGTAAAACAAATTAGGGATTCAACTCAAGTTAGAAAGCTACTGGCCATCAGAATTACCACACTGCTGCAGGGAAGGTCATAGACTAACACTGTCTTGTCCCTGGTTAAAAAAAAATAAAATAAAAAAAAAAATTAAAAAAAAAAATCAGGGAGCAGAAGTTCTTAAATTTGCGCAAATTCATGCATTCAGGAAAATCTCCCCTCTACAAAACATACTCAGATTATTCAAAACAAGGCAATATCCCTGCACACACTCTCTGGACTAAAGTAGTAGTAGACAGTCATGGTCAATATTAAACAGACCTTCCATATGTTCTCATGTTGTAAAAATCACAGAATTAAGAAGGGAACTTGGAGTACCTAAACTAGTATGTATCAAATTGTTAAAAAACTTGTCAGGCTTTCTTCTAAATCTATCTCAATAATTTAGAGCACTTGTTTTCAATCTGTGGTCAGAGAAACCTAGCTACTGGTTTTCAACTTGCAGAAATTATCTGCCTGCAAATTGAAAGAGGTGAAAACCACCAATCTAAAGAGAGTTTGGAAACATGGAACCCTTCTATCAGTTCCTTAGGAATCTCTGCACTTCTTTAAATATTCAGTGAGAAATAAACGACCTCTTAATTTTGGTACCACAGACAAATGTGAACTAACAACTGCAATGCTTGACTTACACATGAACTGCAGGTATGCCTACTGTAGCAGCACAGACTTTAGCTGTTTAAAAAAAAAAAATGGACTGGTGTCCAGAAATATCATTTCTGTTTCAGGCTCTGCAGACTTGAACAAGTCACTTAAACCTAATGTGAAATGAATTCCACTTTAATAAACACTCGATATGTCATGTAGCTTGGTGCAAACCACCAATATCTGCAGAAAAAAAAAAGTGTTACTGTCAGCATGGGGCTTCAACATGAATGCTGGTACCAACTGTAACTAGGAGACATATCTAAAAAACCCACAAGGTTAAATAAATGATCCTCAGTATAATAAAACAGATCAGCCACCTTCTTAAGCATTAGAAAAGAAAAAACAAACAAAAGTCACAGGTACATAACACTGCCACATTACATACCAAGGTTTCGTTTTTTACCATTGCTTGAAGCCAATTGAAATCAACACTTTTAAACAAAACAGCCACAAACAAGCTATCAGGAGGATACTCGTGTTCAGAAAGGGGGGCTCCTTCTGGGTAAGTCATCCGTATAGTAGTTTTGTTACCAACATGATCTGTGTATCCTTGAACTGGTGCATCATTTAACCTAACAAAAAAACCAAAACAAAACAAAAAAACACACCAGAGAGAAACTGTATTTAATAAGCACGGGTTACAATCTCATTAAAGCATCAGACACTAAGCAAAGAACTTGTATTTGGCCCACAGATTTTTAACAGAGCAGAGTACAGCATTTTCTCAGTATCTCCATGTTCCTCGCCTCACATGCTCATGCATCCCTTATCTTTGAGAGGACGCCAATTCTATTTCTGGATTAACTGGCACAAGTGCAAAACTTCAAAAAGAAAAGCTTGAATAGAAAAGTAACTTAAAATAGCATTGCAGAATTTCATATTCATTGCCTTGTGCCAACTCAGAAAGGCTTAAAGGAGGAAAGGAAAGAAAATACAGAGGAAGTTGCCTGCGTTATCTTTTTTTATATATATATATATATATATATATACACACACACACTCACAAGTATTACACACAGAAAGGCATTCAAATTATCCCTTCAATGCAATGTAATGCATCCTGTGGGTTTACATCATTCCAGCTCACCAAAAATTTCAGATGCTAGCACACTGCTGACAAGAACAGCATCATCCAGCTCCATCAGTCCTGCAGAACAGTGTAAGTCCCGCAAACTTTTCTGTATCAACAGAATAGTCGCCTTCAGGCTGTCAGCCATACTTTCAGAGAACAGTTAATGCAAGTTCTCTGCCCCTCCACACGCTAACAGGTTTGTTTACCTTTGTATAAGAGATATTGGCTCAATGTATCAAGTCTTCCCTTTTTAAGAGGAGCAAGTCTTAGTTTACTAAGCAACTTGGGAAAATGCTTGTATTAAATCTATTTGTGACTTTACATGATTCAAAATACAAAGAAGGAGAGTTCAAACAGTAATGTTCAGAAGGCACAAATAGAGAGCATGTATTCATTTAATTCAGACATTAGAAAACATGGATAATCATAGAAAGCATGCCTTGATCTTGTAAAGATAAGGAAATACAAGCATGCCATACAGTGTGTAAGCAAACTGTGTACTGAAACACCAATTAATTTTTATTGTGTTTGAAATAGCTGTTATTAAAAAAATCCTTCAAATCAGCATCCCAACTAACCAAGGGGAAAAAGGCAGAGGTGAGTCCTAAAGCCTACCTCTGAAAGCTTAAACATATGAATGGATAAAACCAGGACTGTTTACTTGTCTATGACTTCACTGGTATCTCATTTCTGCCCATGTTTTTTTTGTTTCTGAAGTCCACAAATAATTACACTGAATTCCTGTCTTATGAACATGACGATTTATTTTTCTCCTAAGACTTCAAATTCCATCAAGTCACAAGTAAATGTCTCAAAAGCACTTTCAGAAATAGTCTTATAAGTTGTATAAATGTTGGAGATACTTTCCCCTTAAAAACCAAAGTCTGCTCATAAGGTAAATTTGAAGTAGTTGGAATCCTTAAGTGGAAAACAGGTACCTTATAACAATATCAAACTGATTCAATAAATGACCCAGCTCTGATCCATGAAGAATTCCACCGCTGCCAACTACAACACAACGCTTACAGTGTTTTGACTTCAAATCTTCTGGTAAATCATGCTCAGGCAAGAGTTCAAGAAGATTTTTAAGCTTATCAAAGAACTTGTGAAATCCAAAAGGAGGTGCATATTTAAATAAAGTTTCATCTTCTTTTATATTTTTTCTTACGAAAGGAGATATGTCCGTGCTATATTTCTCCRCAAATAACTTCCCCATTTCTTTCTTCACATAAGAAGGCCGGCACTGTTCCTGCAATGCAGCACTGGCATACTGTTGTGCTCTCTAAAACAAAACATACATGATTTCAGTCAAGAAAGCTAGCTTCAGGAACACACAAAGCCCTCTTAATGCAACCCACCAGCTGACCACTGGCAGTTTACCAAACACAGGGGTTTATAAAGAAAGATTAAACATGGAAATACAAGACGTTTTAAAGCATTCACTCAAACGCAGATACTAACCAGTGCAGGGTGAAAACCTGCAAAGGAATGTCTCTCCATGCAATCAGTTAAATCTGGATACGAGCTTTTCTAAAGAATAAATTAGGGTACTAAAAGAGGTAAGTGAAAATGAGCCGTTTGAGACCATTTGTACTGTTACTTAGAATCACAGAATAGTATGGGTTGGAAGGGACCTTTAAAGGTCATCTAGTCCAACCCCCCTGCCATGGGCAGGGACATCTTCAACTAGATCACGTTGCTCAGAGCCCCCTCCAACCTGACCCTGAATGTTTCCAGGGATGGGGCCACCATACCACCTCTCTGGGCAACCTGTGCCAGTGTTTCACCACCCTCAGCGTAAAAAATTTCTTCCTTATATCTAGCCTAAATCTAGTATTTTAGTCTAAAACCATTGCCCCTTGTCCTATCACAATAGGCCCTGCTAAAAAGTTTGTCCCCATCTTTCTTATAAGCCCCCTTTAAGTACTGAAAGGCTGCAATAAGGTCTCCCCAGAGCCTTCTCTTCTCCAGGCTGAACAACCCCAACTCTCTCAGCCTTTCCTCATAGCAGAGGTGTTCCATCCCCCTGATCATCTTCGTGGCCCCCCTCTGGACCCGCTCCAACAGGTCCATGTCAGAATCACCTCCCTCGACCTGCTGGCCACGCTTCTTTTGATGCAGCCCAGGAGATGGTTGGCCTTCTGGGCTGCGAGCGCACATTGTCGGCTCATGTCCAGCTTTTCATCCACCAGTACCCCCAAGTCCTTCTCGGCAGGCTGCTCTCAATCCCTTCATCCCCCAGCCTATATTGACACTGGGGGTTGCCCCGACCCAGGTGCAGGACCTTGCACTTGGCCTTGTTGAACCTCATGAGGTTCACACACGCCCACTTCTCAAGCTTGTCCAGGTCCTTCTGGACAGCATCCCGTCCCTCAGGCATGTCGACCACACCACTCAGCTTGGTGTCATCTGCAAACTTGCTGAGGGTGCACTCGATCCCACCGTCTATGTCACTGATGAAGATATTAAACAGTACTGGTCCCACTACGGACCCCTGCGGGATGCCGCTCATCACCAATCTTCATCTGGACATTGAGCCGTTGACCAAAAACACATACAAAAACAGATTAAAAAAAATCTAGATGTACTTCTACCCATCTAATTCAGCACCAAGCCAGGAAGTGGAATTCTACTCTGCTGCTCAACTGCATGACCCAAGTTCTGCCTGCAGTAGGATTTTACCAGCCACATAGCCACTGGGTAAAAGTTCTGTGAAATAGCAGGCTGGACTTGCTTACTTATCAAAATGAAGCAACACTTCTTGCAGAAGTATTGCTAAAGTGGTATTGCTAATGACTAAACCACAACTTTAAAAGGAATGTAAGGTGGAGGTGTTTCAGGTCTTCTTTCCAAGACTAGTCACCAAAATAAAAGACTACAGTTCTGTATTGCATAAAAAGATTAAGCTGTCAGATAAAACTACACATTGATCTGTCTCATTAAAAAACAAAACAAAAAACTATTCATGTAGGTTTTTTAGAAATCTGTAGTGGCAAACCAGTATCTGATGTAAGGAAGAAGAGAAATAGCAAAAGTATTATTTTTATCAGTTGAAATAATATCTTTTTGCATGTTCTCTTCCCTGATACAACTCTGCTGATCTTTCCTCCACTGTAATAAAAAAAACCATGAGCAAACACAGGGATCAGAGAGTCAAGATTCAGATCTCACACTAACTCAGYTCCCCTTCTGTACTGTTAAGGAAAGGGAAGTGTGTATCTGCGTGCATGGGTGCAGAAGGAGGGAAGTTGTGCTGCTTTTTTTTAACAAGACTATTCTACAGAACTGCCTCTACCACCATTACAAATGTGTGTGCAAATCTGGGTATAAACACCACACTTCTTCCTGGGCAAAGCACGACTCAGTAACTTCATGCTGTACTTTGCCAGCTAGAGTCAGTGAATCTTTGGAAGAGCCTCATTTTTAAGGCTGACAGCTGTGCATCCTATCAGTAAAAATGAATGCAAATCACTTGACAACTGCCCCAAACAGTTTGCAATCAGCTACTACCTAACTAGACAAAGAGTAATGCTATTTCCTCATCCTGCATCTAACACAAACAAAATGAATCATGAGACAGCAATAAGCACACTTCATGCAGTCTTTAGGTTTGCTTGGCTTAAGGTGGTGGTTGTTTGAAAGCAAGAATATGTTATTGAGAAAAGAAATAAGTCAAATGAGAAGAAAAGGGGAGGCAAAGAGGCTCAGAAGGGGAAAAACATGCACTGAAGAAGGTGGGAGGTGGGGGAGGATGCACATGCAGTGATGCTAAGATGATACTATCTTAAATCAGGGCTTCTGCTACAAGTTGTGTCTTAGCATTGACACATTCAAAGACAGAAACGTTAACAACTCTAAGCCAAGGTGCACTGTTATAAAAAGCAAACAGGTTAAGTAGCAAAGGCAGAGAAATGTCAGCAAGAATTAAGAAGAAACTTTATTGGCATCTGTTACACCAGCTTAAAAGCCACATGCAAAACTGTGCCTGAAGTAAGTAGCTGCTACTTTAAATAAATAAATGAACCAAGAGCTGCACCCTCCTGCACATTTGCCCTGTGATTCCAAAAACATCTGAGCAACTACAAGGCAAAGCAGACTGGGGAACTGGCTTAGGTAAGAATAAAGCTTTGGTTTCATGTGTTGGTTTTGGGGCTTTTTTTTTTTTTTTTTTTTTTTAAAATATGTTACTTTTCATTTGCATCAATTTTCTGATCACCAGTGTCATCCGCACTGACACAATAGTATGATGACATGTCCATTTCAAATGTTATCCTTAACAGTCACAGTTATCTCATTTTACCCCTAAAAATCCAGTTTCTCTCTGCACTTCTGTTGTCACTCCACAAGAACAAAACCCAGAAGTTCTATGGCATGAAATGAAGCAAAATATATTTTCCCTCACAGGATAATTTCAGCATTTGAGTTCTTTGTTATAGACCCTTATAACTCTTATATTGTCAATTAATAACTTTTTTTAAGCCAAGTAAAAAAAAATGCCAAAAAATACCAACCCTTACACGATCGAGGTCCACATACGGCATTTTTGTTCTGTCACATTCTTCAGGGCCAAAACGTAATTTGAGGATATAAAGGAAGCACCCTCCAACCACAAACAGTGCAAGTAGTCTAAAAACAAACAGGAGGGTGTAGGGGTAGGAGAGAGGGGGGGAAAAAAAAAAAAAAAAAAAAAAAAAATTTTTTTTTCCAGCAACCCATCAATTGTTAAATGAGTATTTTTAAACAAATTTAAGACAGTTGAAGAACTTCAGGTGAATACTTGCATTTGATTCAAACCAAGAAAAACTATTGCTTTGTTCACTGCAAGTCTTCCACAACTCTTCAGAGCTATCTGCAGGAAAGTACGAACATATATAGATGCTTTGAAAAGGAAAATGTTGCATACTGACACTGATGGCTGCAGTTCTATGCCTGCATCATATACTTTAAATGCATCTCTGATAGGTCAAACAGCTCTCCTCACATAAAGAAACTAGAAGTGATTTTTGTTTTCCTACTTTAAAGGGCAACTTTATTTTGAAATATGTATTTTCACGCAAGTTAAAAAAGGGATAGAACTTCAGATTGCAATATTTTGGCCCAATGGCCATCACTTACAAGCAAAACTTTCAACTCTGGCAGGCTAGAATGCTGAATTTAGATGCTCAGGTTTATCTTGAGAAGCCTAATTTAATTATTTACATCACCAAAACATGCAGAAGAAAAAAAAAAAAAAACAACAAACTTTAAAATTGAGTAATATAGACTATCTGTATTTTTGATGTACTCATTTCTCATTCCTAAGGAATCTCACTGTTGATCTCCAAATATTCACTTGGCTCATTTCATGTCTAAACCAATTTGCAAAAATTACATCATTATTTGGTTAGAGTTGTGGTTGTTGCTCGAGTATGTAGTTCGAGCTTTATTATTGATTTTCATTTCCTACGGYTTCCTAAGGACTGGACATTTGTTTAAATGTCTTAAAAAAATACACAACCTACCAAGTATTCAGTGCTTCTTGAAACTTTCAGATGAAGTTAATACAGGTTTCCAAGATTTTTTTTTTTTAAAAAGCTTGTACCATATGGGCTAATAGATGCAATCCTGGCACTTAATTTGCAGTACATACTGCAAATAAGGTGGCCACTGGAGAAACAGCACTGTTCTCGCATCTGATTTAACTAAATTAAATTTTGCACTGATAGGGGGTCTAAAACCTTCATGGGCATGTTAGGCTGCAACCCTGGAAATCAGCTGACTGGCAGAAACAGGGGATTCACAGCAGATAATGAGGCTGGTTTTCCTCCACAGAGGTTTATCAAGTACCTCTAGATTCAGCTGGGGCTACACCATTCAGGCACTCAAAACACCAGTGGATATAACAGTTTGGCTTCAGGTTTTTTAAGTTTTAAGACCTAAAAATTCATGTGGCAGAGAGGCATCACAGTAGTGAGCTTGTCCGGTTTAAAATATGGTTCTGGATGTACACTAGCACACACTCATTAATTCCAATTTGATGTTAAACTACAAACAATGGAGTAACGAAGATTTTGTGATGTGGCATTCCAGAAGTCTAAATAAACAAATTAACTATGAGGGGACACCTCCCCAAAATACCCACTAAACATGCACTGCCCTTCAATTTCTTCAATTATCAGACTGTACAAAAGCCTCAACGTTGTTACTTATCTGGATACAAAAAAGATTGGAAATACTTGTGAGTGAAGTACTGAGATCTCACATTGGCTTGGGAAAACGGGTACTACTATGAGAGAGCCTAGGCCAAGTGTTTTGGTGCCCCAGGGAAAGCTGTGTGCCTAACCCTCCATTCAGTTCCTGTGGCAATCTCATCCCTTGATTTTTACATCCTCTTTGTAACTACCCAGGCTAGAGGGAGAGCAACTGACCTCTATATTGTCATGACAATGACACTTACTTGCGAGTACCTTTTAAAAACCAGCTTGGTCTTCTCATCTTCATGTGCAGCCACCTTACACCATTGCACAGGAGGTGAACAATCACTTTTCAGCTTCACAGAGTTATTGTCACTCAGCATTGCTGGAAAAAAGAATGGAAAAAAGTTCAGAGGACATCCAATGACCGTTAACTTACCCTGTTTCCCAGAGAAGACTCTGATTCTCGGTTATCATGTCAGGAATACTGAATCGCTCCTGACCTCCTTGTGATCAAGAATACACTTATTTCAGATGCACCGCCAGGACATGATTCTAAAAATAGGTACATGTTGCTAGGTATAGGTCTTTACATTCTTCATAAGCCTTAAGTCTAATAACTACAACTACATCAGTTACCATCATCTTCATCAAATACCATTTTGTTTGAGCAATTATTAGACTCCGGACAGGAAAAAAATCTACACAGTATGTGCAGGGTATTTAGGATCCCTGAATCAAAGTGTCCAAGTACCATGCTACCCTGATCCCATCCTCAAAACCGGAGCCCACATCTCAAATCAACTCCCTGATTTCCCTGAGGTTAAGAAAACCTGTCTCATCATCAGTCTGAATCTACTGTTGACCTCTTCAGAAGTCCCAACAATGTGGTCAGCAACTTCAACAGCAAACACGAAAGAGGATGTGGAGGAACTTTTGCCTGGCACGCAGCAGGACCAGGAGGCTACCGGCACAAGGGCAGTTTCTGTGCACAGCAGCAGCTCCCCTCCAACAAACATTGTGAACCCAGCAGGAGCACACAGTGCTCCCTCACAAATGGCCAAGTCACTGATCATTAGCTAACAAGAAGCAATCTCACTGCTTACTGGTTGTAAGCTCCCACAAGTTTCTATCAGCGTGCTTCAATTCTGATTTTGGAAAGAAAAAATGCAGGCTGGCATATCAACTTCTCACAGGCTGCTGCCATTAACCAAAGATGTGAGCAAACAAGGAAACACCATGCAAAGCCTACCCATACGAGCCTGCCAGTTTTGCCCTGAAAGGAGAAGGGATACGGGCAAGGGTTTTTCGTGCCTTACCAACCTCCTGAAGGAGCACTCCCTTTGATCAGCCAACCATGGAAGGGTGCAGCCTGATCCTCCACAACGGAGGATTTCAGCCCTACTCATTCCCTTTGATTTCAGTGCTTAACCCTCTCTGCTCTTCATTGCAAAGATGTTCACACTCTTCTGTTCTCTTGCCAAGAGCTCTGTCACAAGAACTTTTAAAAAAAAAAGCAGGACTAAGGGAAGGCTTTTATCTAGGGACGATCTTCCACATTCTCTTTTCTGCTCCACCTCCTTTTATTTTATATGGCAATATGATCCGTTTGAACTAGCCTACATTGCCACTTCAAAACACTGTTTGTTTGGACAAACAACTGATGTTCTTAAACGCCAGGATGAAGGAGCTGATGAGACAGAAGYGTCCCCTCCAGATCTCAAATCCAGCCCACTGAAACTTCAGGGATATCTAATTCAGAAGATGACTCAAAGTCAGTCTCTCTTTGCACAGTCACACATCATTTCTCAGTAACAGATTTGATATACATGGTAGAAGGTCAAAAGCTCATCATTTTCTCAGAGCAACACCTCATCTTTACTGGCTGCATCTATACCTCTGAATAAAAACAGCACTGAGGAGCAAAACTGGGTGTTGACACCACCACCCCAGTCATCCGCATTACAAGTCCGTTTTGCTCTCRGCTAAGATTTGCAGCAAATCAGTCAAGTCCACATGGGTAAAGGCCTAGTGTGCATCAGCAACATTTGTTACAAGGACCATACCCTAGTGCCAGTTATGGATCACCAAGCTGAACTGCTCTACCTTGAGATGTCCAGTGCCAATCCAGCAGGACTTGCACAATCACCTTGTATTCCAGGTATGACACAGGTCCTTCCTGCCACACTACGCAGACAAGACAACTAAGCACCCCTCATCATTACCTGGCACCCAGTACCTTCATACCATGACACCAACACATCTTGGAGATGACAGGTATCCAGAGATCATGTTGCCAGCACGCACAGAGAGCAGCCCCAGTTCATGGAGCCTGCCAGCACGGTCACACGTGGCACACGAAATGAGCGGTGATCAGAGGACGCTGCAGAGCTGTGGAGGAGAGCGTGAACAAGACCTGCAGACCATGTGGAAACTCCAGGATTGCTCTGCGTACTACAGAGAGTACCAACAACCAGATCACCTCTGGGGAGACTGGCTCAGACCAGCACAAACAAGGGGCACTCAGCACTGTTTGGCAAAAGGGAAGAGGATCGCTCACCAACATGGATGGTTTACTGCATGGACATGATCGCTGAATGCTGCATATGCCTAAGCTACAACGTAAAACAAAACAATAACTACATCTGTCAGTTCCAGAGATCTCTACATACCCGGCTGGGGAGAAGTATAAAATGGAACTTTTCTTTTTTAAAAAGAAAAAACGCTGAATAAAAAGCAGGAAACAAGCTTCAGTCACTTTCACTAGAGAACAATGCAGGTAATAATTCTCTCTCGAGTAAACAACATAAAGAGGTAACGTGATCACAGTCTATAGGAACCCAGATCAGAACAGATTCTGCACAAAAGAATCAGTCAGAGTAGGTATCAGAGGATCCTGCTACCAGGAAATCATTGCAACAACGTACCAAGTGACATCGTGAGGTCTGGCCGTGGTACTGGTAGCATTTACGAGGGAACGCACTCCAGATTAAGCACGTATTTTCCAGCAGTTTGGATCAAATCCATAAAGTTTTACAGCTTGAATTACAAGGGTAAGGTTAAAGCCTCACTGCCTTTGCTTTGTTCAAAGCAGGTTTTTATTTCTTTGCAAATTAGTCTTTCCTATTCTAGGACCCAGGTTCTGTTGTAATTTGACAGAAAGACTTGCTTGTGAAAGACTACTCAATGTATATAAAACTTTTTACTGCCTAATGGCACTAACATACTCCTGGAATCATCCTGCAGCACGGAACGACACGGCTTATCTCCCCTGCTGTATAAATCGTCAAAAAAGAGTGCTCTGCAAACAGCACGCTTTTAATCATTTCTAAGGGTGAGAATTTCCTACTATAGATTTGTATGCAGAGATCCTACAACAGATGCACTTTTCATGACGCCTTTCAAAACTAAGAAAAGGGAAGGCTGCAAGAGATCTGAAAGATGGAGAAGGAACTGAAGAGGTAGAGAGTGACGAAGACAGAAGGGGAATAACGAGGAATGCAAGACTGCAATGAACAAGTGCTATCAGAAAGTCTTCCCTGCCTCTGAGCAAAATAAATTCCAGTCATCCCCAAACGGTTGCTTCACTCATCCTGGATGTACAAAAAGGAACACAGAGAATTTAATTAATCACCTCAGCGCACCCTTTCTGAGTCTAACTCTTAGTACTTAGTATGCTCAATGGTTTTCTTTAATTTGTTTATATAAGTGAAATAATATCAGTTTTCATTTCATTTGCAACAGTTTACTTCAGGTTGACTTTTGTCAGTTCTGTTTACTTCAGATGATTCCTTTCTTGATCAAGTCAACATATATAGACAGGTAGATAGATAGATATATCAAGTCAAAATACATCTGTCCAGCACAGCATTTCTTTAAAATTACTCAGGGTTTGATCCTGCACTCTTATCTAAGTCAATAAGCACCTTCCACTGGCTGGAATGGCGTTAAGAGTGCTCAAAAGAGCAAGGCCTGCAGTAACAAGCACCTGAGAGTGCACCTTTCCCACAGTCTTCCTGAGCTTCAAAAAAAAAGAAAAAAAAAAAAAAAAAAAAAAAAAAAAAAAAAAAAAAAAAAAAAGAGTTTACAGAGAGAACCATGGCAGTTAAGAAACCAAGCACCAAAGACAAGCTGTGCCTATAGCACCCAGATTTTGTTGTTTGCATACAAACACCACTGCCAAACACCACTACACCCTTTCAGAAACAGGCAGTGCGACAGTTGTTTTGGGAGCCATAAATGCAAATGTCTCAATTTGCATACAAAAGATGTCTCAGTAGTAATGCTGTATTACAATCACATTTTGCATTGACATTTCCACAGCTACTCATTGTGGTGTAATTAGCGAGGACTCGAGGGACTTAAATTTGCTTTTCATCTACTGAACTTAAGTGATCTGTGTAAAGCTGCTGCGAAAGCTAAGTTGTCCATCAGTAGGAATACACTCCAAAGCTTTTTGTGGTGCTATTCTTTTCACCATAATTTACTTTTGTCTCATTGTTATTCTTAAGTAGACAAAATGCACACTTGGAATATTTCAGAAACAATTAATTTAAGTCTTCAGGATGTCTTTTTATGTGGGAATGCTAAAAACTAAAAAGCAGTATGTGTCGAGTTGTACATGACCACTGCCACAGCCTGAAAAATTGTGTTTGGTTATGTACAGCACCTGAATTTACGCAAAGGCAAAGACAAGGACTCTCAGCCCCCATTGTCTGAGTGCCAACAGTGTTACCAGGCATGGAGACAGGACCAGATCAGCCTGCATACAAGTGTTGAATGAGGCATATACCCACATCCCTCACCACCCTCTCATTAAGCCCCCAGAACCATAACCCCATGCAGGGGATGTTTCCACCTACCTCCTTCACCCTACCAATTCAAGCACGTTCCTGTCTCCCCACACACTGAGGGTCCAGTTAACAGCCTCCACGGCCGAGTCCAGCATTTTACGTGGGCAGTTATCATTCCAAAGTAACTGTCTGTGCAGTTAAGGACCAGAGCCACAGAAGAAGCACCGGCATGGACAGTTACTGTCAGTCGGTAACTTCATGCAGAAGCTTATCCCCCAGATCTACACGAGTACCTGCACATGGGCTGTTATCTACAACCCGCAACTCTACAGGCTCTTACCCGAGCCCATGGGGAAGCTACCCTAGGCAAGCCACTGCTGAAAGCCCACAAGGACAAGAGACATCTTCTGTTCTACAGTTTGTTGTGGTTTAACCTGGCAGGCAGCCAAACACCAC
>JAYKAV010002955.1:1708915-1722964 GCA_035582835.1 Phoebastria nigripes
AAAAAAAAAAAAAGTAAAATTCATGGATTGAGACAAAGACAGTTTAATAGAACAGAAAAGGAAGAGAAAATAATAATAATGATGATAGAATATACAAAATAAGTGATGCACAATGCAATTGCTCACCACCTGCCAACCGATGCCCAGCCAGTCCCCGAGCAGTGGTCACTGCCCCCCGGCCAACTCCCCCCCAGCTTATATACTGAGCATGACATCTTATGGTATGGAATATCCCTTTGGCCAGTTTGGGTCAGCTGTCCTGGCTATGCTCCCTCCCAGCTTCTTGTGCACCTGGCAGAGCATGGGAAGCTCAAAAGTCCTTGACTAGTGTAAACACTACTTAGCAACAACTAAAACATCAGTGTGTTATCAACATTATTCTCATACTAAATTCAAAACACAGCACTATACTAGCTACCAGGAAGAAAACTAACTCTATCCCAGCTGAAACCAGGACACAGTTGTATAGCATCTAGCACAACATGATCTTGGACTACACCTGAAGCTCCTAGGAACTGAAAATACAAATTAACTTTCCCTCTCACAGTACCACCAGAAGTAGTAGAAACAGCCAACTTTACAAGTCATCTGCAAGACAGTCCATCTCAAGGTCTTGCTACACAATGCAGCCTTTGAAGTTAATGTAACAAGATCAAGAAGCTTGCAGTGTAAAGCCTACAGCAACTGAAAGCTGGAAGTCACACCTTTATAAAGGAATTGCTAATCAAGAGCAATAGAGCTCGAGCAGGCAGTAAAACAGAAGGCAAAATTAATGCAAAAACACCCCAAAACACCTGCTARTTTCATGCCCCCTTCTCTTACTTACAAAACATACTTTCAAAAACAGTAAATAATAAAATGAAAGCTACTTGGTTTTGAGCAACATTTATGTTTCAAAAAAGAAAGGTGAAGTTAAAAGGCAGAGAAGGTGTTTTCACATGGAATAAACTTGAGCAAGATACTCTTCATTGAGATGTTGTGCCCACTATCAACAATGAATTCTGCATGAACTTCCTGATCTGAGGCTTTTTAAAACGACAAAAAAACCCACAGACACACTGCAAAACTTTATGCAAGGAGTTAGAAGAGTAGATTTAAGAAAACTTAAACCGATTACAGATTGTTTCCTGGGACACATTTGGGGAAAACAGATGACACAAATTAAGTGACAACTAACACTAATGTCTGTGATTACTTGCTAGAGTTGTGCCCATAAAAAGATTACACATTTTAATCTATCCTCATTATCGACCAAATAGATGAGATGTTAATTTTCATTAAGGCTTTCAAGACTGATATAATATTTGAATAGAAGGTTGTTAATTTATGTAACCACATGAAAAATAGTTTGGTAAAATTTATAGTTAGGATTAATTTTGTTTACTTCTGCAGTACTGAAACCCATAGAGATCAAACGTAAGGGCTGAGATGTAAAAAAAAAAAAAAAAAAAAAAGAAAAGAAAAGAATGGTTAATTAGGTGGAAGTTTTTGTGGGGGTTTTGTGGTTTGTTTTTTTTTTTTTTAACCAAATGTAAAAAATGTTTAAGAGCCATCTGTTAAGCAGAGCCTCTCAGCTGAAGAAACCTAAGAATATGAGAAATTTAACTTCTTCTTTATCTTCTGTTCTTTTTTTAAAAGAGTCATTAAAAAAAACTGGTTCAGAAATCAGTATAAAACTCTCCCAGTTCCCTCCCACATCCTCAAAACCTGTTCAACTCTCTTTAATGGGCAAAATAGTCTTGACTTGGGGAAATTTTAAGTAATATAATTTATTGCCAATTAATACAACTTCTAATCAACAATTCTAATATTGAGAAAAAGAAAACAAATGATTTAATCCAAGAGTAAACACCTTTCCTTCCCCTTCCACAGGCTAAACTTAAGCCAAACACTCCTCCTCCTCCCCTCCTTGTCTCAATTTCCCTTATTTTTGCCACAGGCTACATGGAGCCTGTCCCATCTCCTTTGGGGAGGTGACAGGCAGTGCAGGAGCTTGGGGTCACATGCATAATGGTTTCTGTCTACAGCTCCTCTGTGATTCTCACTGGGTTTCCTCTGCTCCTCTGTGCTTCTTACCAGCTTACCTGCTCTGGCATAGGTGGTCCACAAGTTCCCCAGGGGTGTCCCTCCTCTGGGACTCTCCTTCCCAAGTCTCCTAATCAACCCATGATACCTTCAGATCTTTCCTACGCTTTCAAACTTCATCATCTCTTCATTGGAAACAATGAAACATAACGAAATAAATTTTGCAAATAATCTTTACCCTGTTTAAAAAAATCATAATAAACAATTTTTTAATTTTTTTTAAATCAACAGTGGATCAAGACCTATCCCAATAATATTCAGGAAGAAAAATGATAATACAAAGAATAAAAAAGCTGAAGCTAAGCACAGTTAGTTGCGCAACCCATTATACACAGAGGACTCCACAGTTTCAAGAGTTGTACTGTCAAACTGCTACCTTACAACTGCAATGGATTAGAGGTATTTTTATTCATCCAAAACAGAGATTCTTTCTTAAATAAAAAACCAATTTAGAAACCTACTCCCTTGTAACTTAAAGAATTTGTTATTAAAAAAATCCAACCAACCTGGAACAACATATGAGCATCCTCTAGCAAGAGGCACTCAAGAAACTGCAACACAGTGAAGGACTGCCTCACTTTCCAATGACTTCTGCAGAAGTGAATCCAAATTTTTAAGCCAAATTTTAAACACAGGTTTTACAGACTAGGAAAGCCAATTGAGAAGCTGCCCAGATGTTGAAATTGGATTTCAAACCTATACAAGGAAAGTAAAAAGCCTTTTATCTGAATGGGCCCATTTACCCATAGTGACAAAATACTCAGGAAAAAGTGGGGAAAGAAGAGGAACACACAAGTTATCCCAAAGGAACTGTTTCTGATTGGGAAATCTCTTTCTATAACACAATAAACACTGAAATACCTTCTTTAAGACTCTTGTTCAATGGTACATGACAAAAATCCCTTAAAACCACAAGCATGAGGAAAAATTCCAGAGATATTAAAGATTTGCGGCAGACTTATCAGGGACACACTGAGGCATGAGAGACTCTTGCGTTATAAATTGTAGCAATGTATTTACTGTTGGATATTTACCTTCAAATAATCCTCTGATCACGATCCTACCACTTCCTAGCAGAAACGGTCACAAGACATGACAAGACAGCAGCCTAGGAACTGTTGCAGATTAGAGACTGACAGCTCCTCGCCAGAGGAAAAACTGGAACTAAAGTTAAAAATTAGAGACTTCTGTCAATTATTTCTTCTGTTGCAACTACATAAACCCCACAGTAAAGTTGGCACTTTAACATATTCAGATACTTGATAAACTTTCTTTGAATATTATCACCTTAGCACCTATTACTATTGAATGAAAAAAGCATTTGATGAACACGCCTTTTCTGATGAACAGTAGAGTCCGTTGTTTTGGTTAATTTAATAAAGTCAATAGAAAGAATACATCCTTGATGGCAGAAAGAAGTTTAGCCTACAATATGGTTATAAGCACCTACAACAGGACGTTGATTACATTAGTGTATAATGCGTCTTACAAAATGAACTTTGACTGGTAAGGCTTTTTAATCAGACAATAAAAAGTAAAAACCAATGTCCGTACAATCTGCAATTCATTTGGTCAAGATCTGTCTCCTCAGAAAATGAGGACATAATACTGAATCCTACACTTGTGGACCCAATTGGCAAAAAGTGAAACAAGAGGTAAATGAAAATTTCACAGCAGTTGACAGACACTCTCAAGGGCACTGACAAGATCGCAGGTGAAAATTATTTTGCCTGGAGCCATGAATACCAGCAAGAAGCAAAGTACCTTAGAGGCATCAGCATCTTTCTCTCCTTGCCTTATGATGCTCTATTTGCATTTTCTTTGCAACATCAACCACCAACTAACTCATGAAATCATTAATAACCTTCCATTACTCTATCTATTTGCCCAGTCTTTTCCATTAGGAAGGACACACATAGCTAGGCTACAACTTGCTCTTAACCTTGGGTCATGCAGATTGAACACAAAAAAATTGGCTCCAGCTTAAATCCAGTCCAATTATCAGCTTAATTAGAGATCTTCAGACTGTAACACCATCACTTCCTTTCAGCAGCTTTCACAGGAAGCTTTTTGGATGTTAATAGTGCCTGCTAAAATAATGTTATAGGCAAAGAACTCTTAGTGGGGTTCTGAATGACAGTTCAATGTTCAAAACAGGGATCACCCTCCTGATTTCACTTCTGACTCGGCACCCTCTTCTCTAGTCAAGCTTTCCAAGCTTTTCTAAGCTTTTCTGTGAAACCTCTTTCAGGTGCTCTAAAGTGAGGAACAGCAAAAATCCATAATGCATAAACACAAGAAATATCAATAAGATGTACCTCAACACTTAAGAGGGCAGCTGATGCTTTGCGACAGACGAAAACAGTATTGAATTTGGAATTTGTCTGACTCCCAAATAAGCCACAGAAAGTCAGTGTTCCAGCCAAGCAGGAAGAAACAGGTGAGTTAAAGCATTGCTGTTGTGAACGATGCGCTATTAAAAAGCTAAGTTTATTTCTTGCAGAGGAAGCTTTTGAGCCCCCCTCGCCTTTTTTTTTTTTTTTGAGCAAATCCCAGTTTTCCCGTTTATGTTACTTGTGTAAGAAACAGTGGCCTGCCTGCTCGGGGTGTTCAGAACTTGAGGTCAGCCACTCCTCTCAGCATCTGCTAAAGCCAGCAAACACACAGGAAGAATGCAGCATAACAGCAGGCAGCTGCTACTCAGAAACCCGTCCTATGCACATCTCACACGCTCCCTTTCGCAGCACATCCTCCTGCCCAGGCTCACAGACCCTGCACTTGTGGAAGCACTGCTCCGCTCCAGTACTTTGAGGAAGAGCCATGCCAGCCAGGAGGGGAGGAAAAGGGCACAGTGTATCAGCACATCACCCACCACCAACTAGGCGAGTTCATCTAGCACAAGTGGAAGGTATTTCTGAGACCCTGCAAGGAAGCCAAAACAAATTAGGTCTTTCCCCTTACATGGGAAGTTTGAGGAATAAATCTTCCCTAAAAGAAATGGTCGGAAAAGACAGGGCATAGCATTAATCTTTACTGGGCTAAGGAAACATGCCAGCAGACTTACACAGCCAAGATGTTTCATATTACATCTGAATTATGCAGCAGAATAGCACCGAACAACTGGTAATTATGGAACAATGTTAATAGTACAGCAGCATTTTTACCACAGTATCATCTAACACTCCAAGAGATCATGGTAAAAATCACACTCGAGCCTACAGAAGCAAAAGAGGAGATGCCAAAAGCCTCCCATGAAGAAAAGGCTGTCCTGGTTTCGGCTGGGATAGAGTTAATTTTCTTCCTAGTAGTCGGTATAGTGCTATGTTTTGGATTTAGTGTGAGAATAATGTTGATAACACACTGATGTTTTAATTGTTGCTAAGTAGCGTTTACACTAGTCAAGGACTTTTGAGCTTCCCATGCTCTGCCAGGTGCACAAGAAGCTGGGAGGGAGCATAGCCAGGACAGCTGACCCAAACTGGCCAACGGGGTATTCCATACCATAAGACGTCATGCTCAGTATATAAAGCTGGGAGAAGAAGAAGGAGGGGGGGACATTCAGAGTGATGGTGTTTGTCTTCCCAAGTAACTGTTACAGGTGATGGGGCCCTGCTTTCCTGGAGATGGCTGAACACCTGCCTGCCGATGGGAAGGAGTGAATGAATTCCTTGTTTTGCTTTGCTTGCATGCGCGGCTTTTGCTTTACCTATGAAACTGTCTTTATCTCAAGCCGTGAGTTTTCTCACTTTTACCCTTCCAATTCTCTTACCCATYCCACCAGGGGTGAGCGAGCAAGCAGCTGTGTGGTGCTTAGTTGCTGGCTGGGGTTAAACCACAATAAAGGCTTAAAAGGAAATTGCAATATAGCAAAGAACGCTGCTGGAACCAATTTTAGTGCTTAACTTCTGAATTCAAGACTTCAGGACCTAACAGGTTGCAGAGAGAGCTGGTGCTCCCAAGGAGAGCAGAGAGCTCGGCTTGTCTAGCTTCGCAAAACAGGTTGAGAATTTGTCCTTAGATACACCAAACATGTAAATACCGAAGCCGAAAGCAAACAATTCAAACAAAAGGACAATGTTAGCACTCAGGAAAAAGTGATCATAAATAAATATGGACTACAAGCAAAAGATTCCTGAGCAGCAAAGGAATAGCCTTCCCATAGGAGTAATGGAAAATAACAGCCTACACAATTTTTAAGAAAGTCCTTAAYCATTTATGAATGGCCTTATGAGAGAGAGTTGCCTGCAACAGCAGAGAGTCCTCCATGATCCAGAAGTCCTATGTCCGAACYACCACTGTGCGCTTTTGAAGCATTGGATGCGCCCACTGCAGATGCTTTAATCTGTTGTGTTTGAGTAAGTTTCATTCAGACTCACTTGTAATTTGAAAATTACTCCATGACAAGTTTGAAGCATTGGCTGGGTCTTGTTCAGTAACCTAGCCTTTATCAAAACTCAAGACCTACTTAAGTTTTCCAGGCTCTCTTATCTAAAGAAAATAACTTGCCCTCCAAACACCCCAACTCTGCAGCAATCTTGGCATGTTCCACATTCATCACCTAAACAGATGTATGTAAAGCAAACAAAATTAAAACATTTCAGCCCGTTTTCCTCAGTGAAAGGAAGTTTCTGCTATCACACTTTGTCTTCCTACATCCTGCCCCTAACTGCCTGTCAATCATTTGGCCAATTTAATCAAACTCTATGGAAGGGAGGATGCTAAATCCCAAGAAGTTCCAGGAAACCAGAGGCAAGATGAGCCCGTTTCTCATCAGCCCCAAGGAAGTGGCCAACACACTAAAGTGCTTGCACGCACTAACTCTCCAGCTGCATTTTGACCTTTCAATGAAATTCCCTGCGTTTGCTGCCTCTTGTCCGGCTAGCAGAGGGCTTGGGAGACAGCTCAAGGTCCTGCTGTGTGATCTAGAAGGGAGATAGTAACCTCGCTGCAGCAAAACAGATGGAATAACACAGACTGAAGGAAAACTGCACGCCACTTCTTCGTCTCATCGTAAGCTGCATTTAAAAACATGTATCCACTTCAGACACATAAAGAGCATTTATCTCAACAAGTTTTCTTTAGAAAAGTAAGAAATATGCATCTTTATTTACCCTTTTTCTCAGAATGAGACAAAACCAGCCATTTACCATAGGAAAGCTGTTTACCTCCAGTAATTTTATAAACATTTCCATTCATTTCCATAACTAAAGAGAGCTGCAAAATAAACATCTCTCCCCCATCAGCCTTATATTTTGATCTTATCTGCTGAAATAGAAAAAAAAAAACCAACCCAGCTCAGCACAAAAAACTCTTTTTCCCGAGTAATGCTGAAGAAAATAAAAAGGTTTTGGCAGCAACGGCAGAAGTCATTTCTGTTTTGCATTCGCATCGCTCCCGAGYGGGAAAAGACAAAATCACCCACAAAAAGGCTATCGCAACCCGCAGACAAGCAGAAGCCTGTACATTTTATTTCAGAAGAACAACTCGAGACAGCCCCAACTACATTCCTCTCCCACCCAGGAGAGGCCCAAGACAGACCTGACTTCCATCGCCCATCTGCTCCAGAACTCGCAGCTGCCACCTCACYGCCCAGAGACCTCCCCAGCCCGGCGTCTCCTCGCCTTCCCCGGGAGAGACCTCAAAGCAYAGGCGCTGGTGGGCATATCCTAAACGCCTCAGCTCCACATCGCAGCGGGGTGGACGTCGCGGCCTGGCCCGGGTGACCCCAGAGGCCTCCGGGCACCCCCGGCCCGCTGAGGGAGCAACGGCCCCGTAGCACGTAAACATCTCCGGGACTCATCTCCCCCTCAAAAAACACCCCCAAACGCTGGTGCCTTCACGCCTCGGCGGCAGCTCAGACCCTTTTCAGCAGCAACAGAGGCTCCCGGGGTGCTTCTAAGGGCAAAGCCCCCTCAGCACCCCCACGCCCCCCTCAGCACCCCGGCTCCTCACACCCGCAGGCCCCGCGACGCCGCACCGGCCTCCCCCAGCTAAAAAAACCCCACCCTTTACCCCCTCCCGCCCCGCAAATTACCCCAAACCGGCGCCTCATACCCGCGGGCGGCGGGTCTGCTCCGGCCCCCCGCCGCCGCCGCCGCCTACCTGCGCTGGGCTCGGTCCGGGCGCCTCGCCTCCGCATCGGGGCGGGGGCGGGCGGCGCGGCCCCGCCGCAGGTAACGGCTCCGCGGGAGCCGGCGGAGCGAGGAAGAGGGGGGCGGGGGCGCCGCGGCACGTAGCGGAGCGCAGCCAATGGGGGCCGAGCGCGGCTCCGCAGCAGGGCGGGGGGAGCGGGGCCTGCGCTGCCCGGAGCCGAGGGGAGGCAGCGCCGAGCTGGGGGTKAGGTGGACGAAGCGGCCTGAGGGAGGCCGGGCGGCGGCAGAAGTGCCTCAACCTTCCCAGTCCCCAGCCTTTAGTGGTGTTACTTCCCGAAATGAACATTTTCCAGACCTTTCTTTCCTCAAGAAATCCCGGGTTTGGGGTTTCACACACACACACACACASAGCAAAAGGGCCGTACGGGGCCACCTGCGGCCCCAGTCCCCTCAGCCCGGCCGCCCCCCCACCCCCACCCCTCCTCTCACCACCTCTTTTCCTCGCTGCCTGCGCAGCACCTTCACCCCCTCTCTGTGGAAAAACGAGATCCCAAAGTCACAGCATTTTAGCTGCTTTTATTGTGCCTTACACTCCCAGGAGCTTGGGTACGTGAGGGTTTTCAGGCCTCTCCGCAGCTGTCTTAGGAAACTTGTTTTTCTGACAAGACTCACCCAATGCTACCACAATAAGCGTGAAAAAATGTCTAACTTAGTGGTGGACTCGCGTAAATGGCTGCTTGACTTCCAAGAGAGGAGAAACGACCTTGCAGACCTGCCTGACCATGGGCGTGGAAGTCACAAGTTGAACCACAAAAACAAAAAGAGCTGAAAAACCACTGGAGCAGAGCTAGAAAGCCTGGGCGCCGGCTGCGGGAGAGAGCTGATTAAGCAGGAAAACAGATTAAGTCATTACAGATTGTGCTAGCTGGGAATTTTTAAAATTTTTTTAAAATATCTGGCTTACTGCTATGGTATCTAAGAATTGCTCCCTAACCTAGATGATTGCTGCAAAACAGAAACAGCAATTCCAGACATCGGCAGCTGCTAATATATGAGCGCTGGTATTATAGTGCATAACACGCTATGGTGGCCACGTCAGGAGAGCCGGGGGGATACGCTTGCTCTTAGACAAGGTGGGCTAAAACTGGCCCTGCAGTGTCATTCACAATTTAAAAAGGGGTGATGTGGTAGAGGTCCGCATGGCTTTCCTATGAGAAGAACTGCACACAAGGAGATCTGAAAACAACCATGTTTTTCATATGGGTATATACGTTCCCTTACTGCAAGGGATGGATGAGCTCATGTCTTGAAGCAGGATGGTTTAGATGCTTTTGAATTTTAAACAATAAAAATGCAGGTGTGTTTTTTATCCATATATTGGTCTTTTCTTCGCGGTTCTTGCTAAACAACATCTCTTAGTCTCTGCAACGGATGATATATCGCTTTTGTGTTCTGTTGGCTGTTTGGTGGTTTGGTTTACAGTCAGGGCAGATCCTTGATCACTTTTTGTACAATTCAAGAGAAAACATATAAATGTCAGAAACAAAATATTTCCTTCTCCATTTTTTCAGCCGTTGGCATAACCGAGGACAGAAGATTCATTTAGGATTAGCTCTTAACTCTAGTCCTCCATAATTGCAAGCAGCCATTCATTGGTTTGACTTCCAGTGAAGCCAGAACATGCAAATGAAAACCCTGACCATAGTGAGGCGTGCACAAGGGTGTCACAGGGCCCGTCACATTGGGCTTTGGCCAGGAAACAACCAGGCTTTGCAAGCAGCCTTGAAGAACAGCTGCAACAAAGATGCGTTATATTCATTTCTTAAAAAAAATGCAGGACTGGTCTCAGTGGATCAGAAATAAATCCTTAATAAATCTGAGAAAAAACATCATTGTAAGAGAAAAAATGGCATCTATGGGGGGCGGGGGGGGGGGGAAGAGAGAAATAGCAGAAAGCATGTCAGAACATGTTCACTTCCACCGGAGTGAAGAAGTGCTAGAAATAGATTCAAATCAGTTTTCAACTGCTATATTTGCTGCTGAAAGTGTGTTGCTACGGCAGCTTTGACAATGACAATGTAATGCATCATGGCAGTAAATATGTTTGGATTTGGGAGCTGGCAGAGGTGTGGACCGTGCTGCCGCCAGCTCCTGCTCCTGCTCCTGCTGCGTGATGTGGGCTCTGAAACACCACCCGCTCTTCCGCGAGGAGAGGCGGCGGATCAACAGTCTGGGGTTCGGATGCAAGAGGTACGCACGGCAGTGTGCACGTAGCTCACGCCGCTGGGCAATGCTGGAAGGGTAGACGGGCAGAGAGGCAGCATCTCATCAAACATTATACGCGAATAGTTCCCATGATCTGTGAGATTTGTGGTTATGGACTTAGTGATTCTCGGAGACATTTAGATGCTTAAACATACAGTTTAGGCATGGAAAGGGGTTTTTAAGTGAATCTGGGCACTTCTTCACTGAATCAGTGGGAGTTAGGCACCAGAACGCTTCTGAAAGCCTCGCAGTGTTTATCCTCAATGTCTTTATTTAAGCAAGCCTGAGAACACCATCCCCTTGTCATACGCACCAGCTGCTAAAAGAAAACTATTTCTTTGGGTCTGGTTTTAGATTTGTGCGCATCTGTTATTTTCTAAGTTGTTTTTTTTAGAATTGCCTTCTTACCTGTATTATTATTTTAACTATGAGCTTGTGTATAGCCATTTCCATAAACTTTACTTTTCTGTAGGAGAACTGGGACCCTGGATGCCTTTCAGTTTTTATCAGTGAATAGGAGCAAGCCACTGCTGAATCAGAGACCTCAGAGATCTCAGCTCTGAGCATAATTAGGTCCATAGAAGAAAAATGTTTTCAGGTTCAATCATCAGTTTTGCCTTCTAGGAAAGAGTCTGAATCACGGATTCTGCTGCTTCCCATGTTCCAGCTGCCCTACTTTGATGGGTGGGGCAAGGTAAGTCTTCACTTTAAAAGGATGGTCCATTTAAGTAAATGGCTCTCTCTTATTACCAGTCTTTGTAATTTTTTCTGTGGTACAGCTCTAATGGTTTTATTAAGCTGTGTTATGCTTTAATGTTTATTCTGATTGATGAATGAATTACAGAATAGTGACACTGCTGTTGTACTAGAGAAGAAATGCTTAGACAGTCCCACTGTAGTTCATAGGAGAAGAATTTTCTCAACAGAGTGCTTTTGTAACTAGGTGTTTTTGCTAAAAATACAGGCTGTTTTCCACAATAATTTAAAAAAGTGAAGTTTCTCCTGTGGTTAGACATAAATTGTATACCTAGAACAGTGCATATAATGACATTAGTCATCTGTATAGGTGGGACCTGCCCAATTTGCATGGAGGACAAAGGCAAAACCTTCTTCTGTTACTGGCAATTTCTTAGTGCCAGCACAAAGAAATCTAAATACATTCTAGAAACAGTTAAGGACAAAGGAATGGAGATAGGACTCCACTGTAGAAATCCACACACCCCAGCTATGCTAATAGAGGACCAGTTACCAGAATAATTATGCAGTGTGCATATACCCCCTTGCCATGAACAGCTTGTGGAACCATGACCTGCCCGTCTTCTTTCAAACTGAAACAGGAGCCACAACGTTATTAATCTCAGTGGGAAGATAGCCTCAGGTTTTGAAAGCTAATAGGAGAAGTGAACAATCAAATTTGTTATGTATTATATTGTTGAGATTTAAAATACAAAAGCAGGACGAGGCATGCCAGTGGATGAGTGATGCTATATTTTAAAGAAAGCTTAGAAGATCTTCCAATTACCAGTTAACTGTATCAGTAAATAAGATAGAGTCTCAGTGGATTGAAGTCCCAGAAATAAATAGGAAAAAGGCAGTACTAGGACTGCATCACCAGTCTAGCTAACAAGGCGGGGAGATCAGAGTCTGCAGGGCAGGAAACACAATCATAAGTGACTTCAATAACTCAAATGTAGGTTGGGTAAATGTCACAGGAGGGGGGTGATGCTGTATCTAACTGTTTAGAAACTGTCCGTGACCACTAGTTGGGAAGCCAGAAGAGGAAAAGCAATCCCTGGTTTGGTCCTAATCAGTGTCATAATATTATTGACAAAGAACCACGCTGTAGCAGTAACTGTAGCATCCTTGGATTCAACACCTTTGTAGCACCAAGAAAAAGAAAATCAGTAGTATTCTGCTTTCTTTTCAAAAAAGAGGAGCAACATAAACCAAGACATACCTTTCATTAAAAGGGGCCTAAAAGGAACATCTAAAAGAGTTAAGTCTTCACGGGTGGCATGGAGACTGTTTAAAGCCACTGTTCTGGAGGCAGAACCAATACACCAGAAAAAGAGAATTTCTAAAAGGAAAACTGAGTAAAAAGCATGGTAAGGGTATTACTAGATGAAGAAGGCTTCCTTCAACAAGCAGAAGTTGTATCAAAATTAGGAAAAGAAGGGACTGTAACCTCTGATGGGTTAAATACAAAATCGTGATTAAGCAGCCAGAAGGAGGTTTCAGGGTCAACTTGCAAAAGATACAAAAAATAATAGCAAGTCTTTCCTGGAACGAATCAGGGAGCCTGCCAGAGTTTGGCTGCTCTCTAAGGTTGTTTAAGATGCAGAAGAAACATGTGGAGAAGATACAGCCATAAAAGAAAAAGCTAAATGGATTTTTGCATTTGTGAATGGGATGGATGAGCTTGGGTAAATTCCAATACTGGGAAGCTTCTTTAAGGGGAGTAATTGGGAAAATGTGTCTCAGATTAAAGTGTAAGTATAAAAGATGAAGGAACACGTTAACAAAATGAGCAGTAGCCAACTGCTGAGACCAGATGGTGTTCAACCAAGAGTTTTCAAGCAGCTCAGAGATGAAGTTAGTACCTGAAAAGGTACTAATTGCTGTCTCTAACTTCTCACTTAAAACTACCTCGGCATCAGGGAGGTCTGGAAAGTTGCTCACGTGACACCAGATTTTTGAAAGGATTTCCGGGAAGATTTTGGAAGCTGTAGACCCGGAAGCCTGACGTCCTTACTAGACAAATAAGTAGAAATTATGCTAAAGAACAGAAAAGACAGTGGGCACATGGAGAAGATGAGACATTAGGGGAAGTCATTATGGCTTTTGTAAAGCACATTAGCATCTCACAAATCTATCAGCTTTCTTTGAAGAAGTCAACAAGCTCATGGACCAGGGAAGATTCAATTAACAGTCTATGATGATTTCCAAAAGCACTCAGTAAGATTCCTCCCCAAAGGAAGTAAAAAAAAWAGGCTGCTAATGGATATGAAACATGGACAAATAACAGATAGAAATGGAGGTGAATAGTGATTTACAAAATGTGCTGATGATACTAAGCTCTTCATGGTAGGGCTAACTGAGAAAAGCTGTGAATTACTTTATGTTACTAATAGACTCAGTGACAAAATGGCAGGTGAAATTAAAAACAGATAAATATGAAAGAATAACATATGAGAAAAAAAAATTCCTAACTTTACATATATACTGTGGAACTTTGAGTTGACTTTTACCACTGAGGAAAAAGGCCTTGGGGTTATGGAAGGTGGTTCTGTGAAAAAAGCAGTGATCAAAATGGAAATTGCGAACTCTTAGGATTATCGTTAAAATTTATTAGGAGAGAAATAGAGACCAAAAGAGAAAGAATAATTATGCCATTGTATAAATCCCTGTTGCACCTGCATCTTGAATTCCCTGTACAGTTCTAGTATCCCCATCTCAGAAATAATATGGTAGAACTGGAAAAGATTAAAAAAATTTAATAGAATTATCAGAATGTCCTGGTTTCAGCTGGGATAGAGTTAATTTTTTTTTCCTAGTAGTTGGTATAGTGCTATGTTTTGGATTTAGTATGAGAATAATGTTGATAACA
>JAYKAV010002955.1:1725189-1770357 GCA_035582835.1 Phoebastria nigripes
GAATGAATTCCTTGTTTTGCTTTGCTTGCGTGCGCGGCTTTTGCTTTCCCTATTAAACTGTCTTTATCTCAACCCATGAGTTTTCTCACTTTTACCCTTCCGATTCTCTCCCCCATCCCACCTGGGGGGAGTGAGCGAGCGGCTGCGTGGTGCTTAGTTGCTGGCTGGGGTTAAACCACGACACAGAAATAGTAGGAGGGCTTCCAGGGGGGGCATGGCTAACTCAATTGGGTCTCTTCAGTCTGCAATGGAAGGGAGATAATATCACAGTCTATATAAAATCTTCAGTGGTCCAAATAAGGAACAGGAATCAAGATTGTTCGCTAACTTACCAGACACGAGAACTGAGGTACATCAAATGAAAGTAGAACTTGGAAGGCTCAGAACAAACAAAAGGAGATATACCATCTATAGTTAAGCTAGAAGAAGTCTTTGCTTCAGGATATTGTGGATACCAAAACTTTGCATGGCCTTAAAAAGCAACTGAAGAATCATCAAAGACTCTTGATCTAGCTCAGCAAGTTCCTGACTTGCAAGTTGCTGGAGCTGGGAAGGTATTTTGGGGAAATGCAGAACGTGTTTGCCCTGTTCTTGCTCTCTTCCTACTCACATACTATCAACTGCTGTCAGAAACTGCTGGACTAGGTGGAGCTTTCATCCGACCCAGTATCGGGTTTTATATACTTATGATTATTTTAACGTAGTGAGCCTGATAATATTACCTCCCAACCCCAGATCATCCAACTGTTATAATCTCCCCAAACTATTTCAGATTATTAAGTAATTGTGTAGGATTTCTGCACCTCCTTTTTGTCTTTGCCTTAATTCCTTCACCGTTTTGTGTACCTTAGTATTATGTTTAAGCCCACATGCATTTTTGGCACTGCCCACTATTTTGAAAAAAAAATCTCATTAGAAGTCTTTAATGTGTTCTTCCCAGAAGCATTAAAAACAAATTAATGCTTGTAGGTGTACTGCCTTTCTCACTTCCAGGGGAATGCAGGTCGTCAGTGGAACCCTAAATACAACCTAGATGGAAGGAGTAATCTTATATGTAGTGTGCTGCTCTAGAGGAAATTAATACATTGTATTGCAGAGAAGTCAGTGGTCAAAATGGGTGGATGCAAAGCAGTTTGTTATTCTTCAAACATCTAAGTTGGCTTTGTGAATTAAGGGGAAACAGGATAGAAATATTCATACTTCCCATTTTAACTGATGCAGACAGGCTTAGGACTATTGGAGTAAAGATGTGTCAATACAAATATGTAACTTATAATGATGATAGACCAGATACAATTTGTGTCCTTTTGAGTTTCTTTTTCCTAGAAGAAAATATTTTCATGCAGTTCATTGTTTTAAGTCTATTAATAATTGTACAAAGCCTTAACAGCAGAGATTGTAATGTATATATTAATAATGCATTTGCAGAGAAAAATATATTAATGCTTTCCTAAATGCTCAATTAAGCAATTACCTAATGCCACAAAGCATTAGTAATAGACAGCAAGTATAACCTTAAATCATTTTATGAGATTGTAGATGTCTACGAGTTTTTCTAAGAAGTCTAAGAGAGAAGAGGATGTGGAGGGAAGCAGTCTGAGAGGAGAAAAGCATCCAGCCCGCTGTGACAAACAGCCTTGGGAGGTTGACGCAAGCTCTTTCTCCGTGGCTCAACTGGCCAAGAGGCATACCTTGGCCACAAGACTGTGAACTGCCACTACCAGGAATATTAAATACGATCACATCAGCCTTAGCCAAAAGGAAGACTTTTCTGGCTTCTTTCTTCCCCTTCTTTCTCCCTTGCCCCAACCCTTCCTCGAAATGTCCATGTTAAAATGGAAACTGAATCAATCTAAAACAGCAAGCAAAAGAAGCAAGTCTGTAGATTTGTTTAGCAAGCTTTCTTTTGAACTTAGGTAAATTTTGCCTTTTTTATTCTAGAACATTACTAATTCCTATGCAGCTCCTTTAGCAGTTATCTTTAAAACCCAATAAAAATCACTGATACAATTTGTCATTTTTTTCCTGAATTTTGTTTAGGCAGATTAGTAGATTTCTTCAGAGTAAAGTATAAGCACTTATCACCTGCTGGTTTAAATTCCAATACCGTGGTTTTGATCAGCCTGTTTACTTAGCATATCTGCTGTAACCTTTGGCGTATCTGAAGCAGGGACCTAAAAAAAGAGTTGTTTAATGGGAAATATGTACACACCACAGACCACACTCTTTTTGTGCCATTCTTTATCAGTTAAGCAAACTTTCAAGTCACCTTGTCTACCATTTTTTAGATAAGCTACTCTGCAGATAAACTTAAATGACATACATTAGGATCATATGGCAATTCAGGTTAGAATGGACCTCAGGAGGTCTCTTCTCCACTCTCCTCCTCAAAGCAGGGTCAGCTCTGAGGTCAGACCAGGTGGCTCAAGATGTTATCCAGTCAGGGCTTGAAAATCTCCAAGGATGGAGTTTGCACAACCTCCCTAGGCAACCTGCCCCACTGTTTGGTGTTGTCACAGTAAAAAATTTTTCCTTCTGTCTAGTCAGAACCTCTTGTGTTTCAGCTGATGCCTGTTGTCTCTTCATCCTCACACGATGGACCCCAGTGAGGAGCCTGGCTCCATCTTCTCGATGACTTCCTCACAGGTTCTGGGGGACTGCTATCAGATCTCCTATGTATCTCTTCCCCAGGCTGGACAAGTTTCCAGTTTCCTCAGTCTCTCCTTATGGGGCATGTGCTTTAGCCCTCAACCATGTTGGTGGCCTCCTCCAGATGTCTAATTTAAAGTGCTAGGTAGAGGGGTATCATCGATCTACTGCCTATGATCCTGTTAATATCGCCCAGGATGCTTTTTGGCCGCCTTTGCTTCCAAGGCACACTGCTGGCTCATGTGTAGCTTGCTGTCTACCAAGATCCCAGCTCCTTCTCAGCAGAGCTGCTCCCCACCCAGTCATTCCCCAGCCTGCGTTGTTGCCAGGGGTTCTTCCTTCCCCGGTCCAGGGCTTTCCATGTGTCCTTGTTGAATTTTGTAAGGTTTCTGTTGTCCCATTCCTCCAGCCTGTGTAGGTCCTTCTGAGTGGCAGCCCTGCCCTCAAGTATGTGGACTGGTCCTCCCAACCTGGTGTCACCTGCAGTCTTGATGAGAGTGCACTCTGTCACCTCTTCCAGGTCATGGATAAAGATGTTAAACAGAACAGGTCGCAGGATAGACCCCCGCAGTACTCCACTTTTTAGCAGCCTCCAAGAGCAGTACACCCCATTAACTACTCTCTGAGCTTGATCATCCAACCAGGTGTTTACCCATTGTGTTGCCCACCCCTGCAGACCATAACATCCTAACTTGGATACAAGAATATTGTCAGAGACACTGTTGAAAGCTTGATAAAGTCAAAGTAAATGGCATCCGCGGCTCTCCCCTCATCCACAAATCTAGTCATTTTATCATAGAAGGGAATCAAGTTGGTCAGGCATGAATTACCCTTGGTAAATCCAGACCTTTTCCCAGTCACCTTCTCCTTCAGGTGCCCAGAAATGTGCTCCAGGAGGACATGCTCCATGATTTTCCCAGGGTCCGAAGTGAGACTGTTCCACCTGTTTTCCCCACATTGAACTTTTGGCCTTTTTTGAAAATGTGTTTGGCATTTGCCCTTTTCCAGTTGTTGGGGTCTTCCACCAATCTCCATGACCTTTCAAAGATGACAGAGAGTGGCCTTGCAAGGACATCAGCCACTTCTCAGCACCACGGATGCAGCCTGTCAGGTCCTATGGACTTGTATGGGTCAAGTTCTCTCAAGCAATCCCTTGACTTGACCTTCATCCATTGCTGTGTAAGTTGCCCCACGCGTACATTTAAATGAGATACATTAGTATGTTACAGCTAAGTCATGGCAAGCCTATGTTAGTTCACCCCCATGCTCGGACATACAAAATACAGCCAATTTGGGGTGCCAACTTAGCAAAGCAGAACTAGTGTCTTCACTGATTCAGGCTGCTGTGAACTGATAGAAAAGCACCATGCTGTTGAGGAAACCACCACTGTAATGTTCACAGCAGCTTTTCTTGAGGTAAACCAGATATGCAGTGATTAAAACAGTGAAAAGGAAGAGGCTAGCGAGACCAGGATTGAAAGAAACCTCCTGTCCCTTCCTCTCTGCAGCCTCCAAGAGCACCTCTGGTACCTGGGCTATATTCAAGACGAGCCAGAGATCCACGGCAAAAAATAGTTCCTTAGTGTGAGCAGCAGAATGGCGACTTGCTATGAGTAAGGCTAAATTGCCGCAGATAGTAAATAGATAAAACAGAGAACTGCACTAAGGCTACAGCTGCCAGGCACAAACTCTGTCAGGCTGATGTAGAAGATGTAAAGCTGTTGTAGAAGGGGAAAGTGCTTATTAGCTCTGTTCCAGGGCTGAGAGGGCTTCTTTTCAGGTGGTGGTAAGATCTGGGAAACTGAGCAGATGTGCAAGCTGTTGATTGCTTTAGTGTATGCTTTCCCAAAAGTGTTTTTACCTAATATAAAGTCCTAAGTTAACTCTGTCTGGGCATAACATACATAACTCATAACTGGGCAGCAGTGCTACAACCGCTGAGTTGCATCACATCAGTAGGGCAGGTCCCAGAGAGCTGCCCTGAAATCAAAGTCTATGGCTTTGCTTTGGGAGGAGGGGGATATTTGCTTACAGGAGACATTGAAGGGTGACCATTGACCTCCAACCAACCAAACACACCCAAACATTTCTGTTTCTATTGCCATGTGTTGTATTTTCTCTGCTTTCTGTGAGCCCAAAGGAGTAATGAGGAGGAGGAAAGAGCTGATTTAGCGTTGCCTGACAGATGCAAGAGCAATTACCAGAACCCATCAAGGCTTTTCTCAGCTGTGGAAAGCATGAAGAGCGTATTTTGACAATGTGCCATAGGCAGACAGGGTCCTGCTTTGTGTTACATTGTGAATAAATAGTGCCTGGCCGTGTCAGGAGTTTATGCAGGGTTTTCAGGATCTGCTGAGGATCTGTCATTGAAGAGTTTCTTTTACTTCTCTGAACTGCATAACAAATTAAATAAAGCGTGCTCTCTGCAGCACACAGTTTTCCTGTGCCATAATAGGAATCAGAGCAGGACAAAACAATTAAAAAGCTTGAAAAAGAACAGGCAAGATGGAGGCCGTGCGAGGGACAGATCAAAACAGTCCCGTTTTCATATCGTGGAGATGTGAGACTGCTCGCTGGTGCCCAAAGGGGAAGGGTGCAAGCTGTGAGAGCAGGGGGTTATCCAGGCTGCACTGGGCAGTTTTGACATCTCGCATACTGAGCATAGCAATCCCACAGCTGATCCCTTCTCTCCAGAAAATTTACCCCAGCAAATGTCTCCATTCCCTTGCCCTGTGCCAAACCCAGCAGGGCAGCATGGTCTGGGACCCACTACCCGTGATGTCTGTGTGTTTCTGTCTGCCATCATGTGGTCAGACGTGTAGCCCATGCATGACCAGAGCATCTTCTGAGCAGGTCCAAACGATCTCCTTCTTTCTTTCTTTCTTTCTTTCTTTTCCCCCATTGTCAGCATCAGGTTTTCTTTTGAAGAGTACTCATCAAAAGCAGGCCACTCCAAGTCATTGTCAAATCAGATTATTTTGGTTCAACAGCTCACAGAAAAAAAGCTTCCCTCCACTTTTTCTCTGTATATCTGGGTAGATGTTACAACAAGGGCCAGTGGGCGCCCATGTCTTGCCCTAATAATACAGAGGCAGGAGGCAGGGGGGTGCATTTAGAGCTGGGGGCTCAGCAGTGCTTCTAGGACCCCCCCTTTGGAGGGCAGACTCACCTGCCAGCCTCTCCACTGCAGTAAGACCACCAACACTTCCTGCGTGTGGAAGATGTCTTATCTTGACAGAAGAAATAAAGCTGCTCTTCCTAGAAATGTACAAATGTTAAATCACACTCGCTCGCTAATATCACTGAAGTTGTGCCAGAGAACAAAAGAGACGCCTGGGCCAAGATAAATCAACGCTGAAAACAGAGAAGAGCATTATTTGCCAGCTAGGCTGGTGAGCCAGTTCAAAACCAAATGCCCTGAGCCAACACATGCCATTTCTACCCTTCCCACTGCTGCCAGATGACTTGCTTAAGATGTGGCATTTCAGGTTGAGAAACAGAAATGATGTGGTTTTGACATTGTGATAGATTTATAGAGAATTCTTCCTGCAAAAGCATGTAACCTGAAAACCCAGTTGCAGGATTGCTTGGAGGCATCTTTGGACCTTCTCCATGCTTTGGATGCTCAGTGTGTTGTGACATGTCTTTACTTTGACTTAAATTTGCATTGTCTATTCTTTCTATTTTTGTTTCCATTTTGTTTTTATTTCTGTTGAAAAAAAAAAAAAAAGCATCTTTGGAATGCATGTTGGTTTCTGAACCCTCTCTTTCTGCTGAAAGGTTTGTTCCTGAGAGACAGTGGCCAAAGCCTGCGAGCTCCTGGCTGTTCAGATGCTGTAAGGCAGAAGTATATATACGTATATACTTCTGCATATATATACCAGAAGTATAAATACAGCTCTGTAGCCAGGGCAAAAGGAAATACTGCCAGTCTAGTCTTTGCTTTCAAGAAGAGTGTTGAATGAGAAACCATGGAAATAATTCATGGGAAGGATGCTGTGTTTTAAAACACAATCAGAAACATATTTTGTTATTTTTGCAATGTTTGTTATCAAAAAAGCTATCATTCACCTTGCTTGAATATTATTCTTATTTTTAAGCCTTGCATAGTAACATGTGTGATCTCCATGAGCTGACAACTACGGGACACTAGTTCTACAGGAATATGGTGAATACTTAGGATGGACTGATGTACTCTGGGAGCATGTGAACGTGACGGAAGTTCACATTGTGGGAACCCCGCCGAAATGTTGCCTTGCTTTGCCGAGAGCCTTCTGCCTTGCAGATAGAAGAGGATGTCACCAAGTCTCTTGTAATGTACCACAAAGGCTGCCCATTCCTGCCCTGCATTGCAGCACCAAGCCTGAGAGAGGGACCAGGRCTTTTCCCGGCTTTTCCCTTTGCCCCAGCAGTGCTGCCATATCATCCCCTTCAGCAGCATTGCCGTTTCCCTGCCAGGTCCCTCTTTGCCCATAATCCCTTCTATCCAAACAGCAATTTYCATCCCTCTGGCGGTGCCTGCAGCGCTCCCTTCCCTGGCAAGCTGAGCTAAGCCAGGACATTTCCTTCTCTAGGAAGCAACCCAAGGTTAACCCAAGCATTTTTATTTTTAGCTGAGACTTTAACTGGCCGGGAATCTGTGCGCTGGGAATGCTAGCAGGAAGAGAGGTCTTTCCAAAACCTATGGGAAATATTAAGGTGGAAGAGAGACTGGTTGCTTGAATGCCCCTTTACAGACTTTTCTTTCTCCTCTGATTAGAGACCAGTGAGCCCTTTCTTATCCCTAAAGTTAGTTTTTATAAATAATTCCCTTTTTAGGTCTGGGGCAGCATTCAAAAATCCAAACAGAGCTGCCAATGCCGCAGAGCTAAGGCATGGCAGCATCACTGCGGTGGTGGTGCCGATACCGCAGCGTGACAGGCGCCGGAACAGCTGAATGACACTGCGGTTCTTCCTCTGAAAGTGGTTCCAATTCACTTGTCAGGAGGTTTTCTGGCACTGCTGAAAGCAAGGCAACAGGCAGCAAGCTTTGTCAGTAGGACTTCGGGGATGTCAGTCTGGCCTTTGGTGTGTAATCCCTTACAAAGATTATAACTGCTTTAATTAGGGATGTGAACTTTTCTGTTTGCTTGGGGTTTTTTTTCACAGAGGCATCCTACCAGGAAAAGCCACAAATATTTTAGTATAAACATGCTCACATCGTTATAGTTTATTTCCCTCCCCAAATGGAAATGCACTTATATCACTATTAAATACTTACTGCTTTGAAGTTTACTAGTTTAAAAGCATTAGAAAGCAATGCATTAACAAGCGCGAGGATGAAGTGGCTTCAGAGGAAATGCAGCATTTGCGTATTATCCTCATTTTCTGTTCGATAACAAACAAGAAGCACTAAGGACATTCACCACCACTGTGGCCAAGCTCAGTCTTTAAGCTTTGGTAGTGAAAAGGTGTTTTCTGTGACTTCCTTATTTTGGCTGAAAGATTGGTGGGATGACTCTCCCAGAGCATTTGCTGGAGTATCTTCTCCCAGTGGTAACTGCACGTGCTGTGGTTATGTTGACAAATGTTTCTACCATAGCCTGTAATGAAATGCCCTTATAAAACTCATTCCAAATGTCCCCCCTGATTTTAGGAGGTGTTCGATGGAGTCACAGATGATTGTGGGGCTCCTACTTACAGTGTGCAGTCTCCTCACCCTGCTGCAGACCTTGCTACATGAAGGAGGGTGAATCCTACCTTAAACGTGCCTGTTTCTCTTGGCTGCTGCAAAAGGAAGCGCAGAGCATCAGGCTCAAATATCCACATCGCTGTGGGAGGCCTGGAGATTGGGTCAGATGAACCTCAGGGGAAACCAGCATCACATTTCAGATAAGCAACATCAGGCAAGCAGATACACGGACCTTGCCTTAAGCAAGGTTGAACAGTATTAAAAGACTAGAGTGGAAAAGAAAACAGAAAAAAAAAGCTCATGTAATTAGGCATGTAACAGGGATCTGCAGACTGGAGATGAAAAAATGCGATGCTTCAGATGGCTCATGCATGAGCATGGCTGTGAGTCACCTATTCGCAGCTTTTCTTCAGCAGCAGCAGCAAGCAGAGGTATAAAAATTAATCTGAGTTCTTAGGGAGTAGCCTGTTTGCAAACCACATAGAAGAGCCATAGAATATGGCTATTTAAATCACATTAGAGTTATAAATTTTGCTGATAATGTAGTTGTATTGTCTGGTAATTATATTCATATCTATATTCTTCCAATCACTTACCCTGTGTTGGGGAGGGTAAGTGTTTTATTGCTTCTGATGAAAGATATGAAGAGTAAGGTGGATAACTATTTAGAAAATGAGGTCTTCGGCTTTCTTTTAAATCAATATTACTACTATTTAATTAGTGGTAAGAAAACAGAGCTCAGTTTACTTGCCCCAGCCACCTTTACTTATCACTAGCAAAAAAATGGGCCTTTAATACAGCAGAAAAGCTTCTAAGAAATCTGCTGAATATGTAATCTAATCCAACGTAGGCACCCTTAGTCATTCTTATCTTTGGAAATGATATGGTTTGACATTCCTCATGTGTGGAGATGAAGGTGGGATGAAGAGGTTTTGGCCTAGAAGTCCTAGAAGTCTCAGGCCATGAGAGCTTCTCAGCATCAGCTTCATAAACCCCCATGGACAGCAGATACAGGCTGGGTAAAGAGGGCTTTTTAGCACCTCAGAGCAACAATTTCATTTTCTTTTTAACCACAAATGACTACAACTTGTTTTGCAGTAAATCTGCTATAGCTTTTCATTGGATAAAGTCATCTAAAAAAAAAAAAAGAAAAAAAACTTATCCACTTTAAGCCCCTTTTTCATCAGTAACGCACTAAAAATGGTGTTTTCACATGTCCTTTTAAGTGACATTTCTCCAGCCATCCTGTAGCAAATTCTGATAGAACCAGTGTCTTGCTCCTCTGGCTGTCTACTTGCAATAACACTGCCAAAAATATTTGCAACCACAAGACTTAGCTGTGAGGCCAGTTTGACGTCTAATACCAATGATCATTTCATTGTTTTACACTTTTACACTTGCTTTTACCTGATGCTCTATGTACAACTGGCCAGATCCTTCTCTATTCCCCATTTTGAGGGCATGTGAGACGTTGCATCCTGTGCTGGTTTTGGCTGGGATAGAGTTAATTTTCTTCATAGAAGCTAGTATGAGGCTATGTTTTGGATTTGTGCTGGAAACAGTGTTGATAACGCAGGGATGTTTTCGTTATTGCTGAGCAGGGCTTACACAGAGTCAAGGCCTTTTCTGCTCCTCACCCCACCCCACCAGCGAGGAGGCTGGGGGTGCACAAGAAGTTGGGAGGGGACACAGCCGGGACAGCTGACCCCAACTGACCAAAGGGATATTCCATACCATATGGCGTCATGCTCAGCACATAAAGCTGGGGGAAGAAGAAGGAAGGGGGGACGTTTGGAGTGATGGCGTTTGTCTTCCCAAGTCACCGTTACGCGTGATGGAGCCCTGCTTTCCTGGAGATGGCTGAACACCTGCCTGCCGATGGGAAGGAGTGAATGAATTCCTTGTTTTGCTTTGCTTCCATGTGCAGCTTTTGCTTTCCCTATTAAACTGTCTTTATCTCAACCCACGAGTTTTCTGACTTTTACTCTTCCSATTCTCTCCCCCATCCCACTGGGGAGGAGTGAGTGAGCGGCTGTGCGGGGCTTAGTTGCTGGCTGGGGTTAAACCATGGCACATCCCTAGTGGCAGGGGGGCTCCTTGTGAAATGCAGTTGGATTTTTTTGTCCCCCAACAGTTATTGTGGTTTCTATGAAAATAATACTAAAAATAATTCAAGAATCAGCCTTATCTTTATCATTAAGGAAAGAGTTCACTTTTTTCAGACCTGCCAGGTAGGGCTCATGCAGTTCTCCGATGTTTAATTTTTGGCTTACATACAGCCACTTTTTAAGTCTCTGGCAGCACTGGAAGAATGCGTGCGGAGATTTCAGTATACAACTGAGACAAGAAATCTCACCTTCCTGATGCTATTTACTTCCTCATCACAGCTTGGCAGCATCCCTCTGGTTTTACTGCCATGTTCGTGTCTTCTGCATTAATCATGCTGCTTCCCAGCCTGCACAGTGCAACCGGCTCTGCTCTGCACAGACCACCGTGCAAGCCTGGCCCCAGTTCCAGTAGCTTTCTGGACGTGCCTTCTGTTGGCCTTCAGCCTGCTTTATTTGTCCTGCCATACAACGGATGCAGGATGTAGGTCAGGCAGAAAGTGTTTGCTTTCTCCTTCCATGCTTTGGCTGTAGACCAGGTGCAATGAGCAACGAGTCTTGCAGCGACAGCCTTGCTCCTTAAATCCCCCTTCCCCAGGCTGCGTTTCTGGGACTATCGCAGCAGCAGAGTGACTCGCTGTCATCTCCTTGTCCCCAGTTCATTTTGTTTGCGAACAAGAACAACGCTCCACCAGAACCTGTTTTCTCTGTACCAGGACCTCATTCAACTGACTATGTCGTGCCCTGGCACTTCTGATAGCAGAGCAGACCGATGCTTATCCTCATCTCCCCAGCAGTGCCACAGTTTGTAAAAGGCACTGCTGACACTTAACATCCCCTTAACACTGTCTCCCAAATTGCCTTCTTCCCACCTAGTTTCTATCCCATTCACAAGGATGAGGGTTCCCTTCTGCACCTGACRATGCTCTGCCTGACGTACCACAGATTCATCGCCATAAGCATGGTCTGCAGGCTTGTGCTGGCCACAGTTGCCTGCCCAGGTGCTTTCCTACTGAGACCAGCTGCAGATATGTGTCTGTTTGGTGTCTGTTTTGAGTGCCCCAGTGCCTGCTCCCATCTCCTCCTCGCTCATTGCCTGCTTCTGTTTCGCCTGGGGCTTTATCTCCACATACTTGGCCTCCTAGCAAATCCTTGCTGGCTTCACCACTTCTCCTTCTCACTTGGTTTTCTGTTTCTCTTCGTGTTTTCTGGAAGAGAGAGATGATACTTGGCTGGAGAGAGGACAGGAGGGGACTGGAGGCGGTGTCTTTATGGACCAGTTGGAGGAGAATTCAGTCCATCAAAGGAACCAGGAGGCAATGAGTGATGGAGTTGCCATTTTCAGAGGGGTGGAGTGACACAGCAAGGATTTCCCCGTCCCTTCAATGTGATCTTCCAAAACTCAGATCCATCCCTCAGAAAATGTACTCAACCCCTAATTAATGAAGTCTTAGCAGTTTGGAGAGCACTCACCCATCCAGCCCACTCACTGCCATATACAGAAAATTTCGTCTTTATTGATTATCTTTAACAACAGCAATTACTAGTCAGGGATGGCAACATTGGTTATAATGATAAAAAAGCTGACATAGCTTCACAGGGAGAAAAAAAAAAAGCAAAACCCTCATTAAAGTGCTCTTTATCACTTTAATGATAAAGAAAAGGCAGCGGAAGAGCTGGTAAGTGTGAGTTGAAGCCAGACTAATTCAGATGGGAAGCTCAGATGACATTTGCAGCTGTAGCCGTGGGTAGTTTGCACCAATGTGTTCCCCGTTCTTCTGAGGTCTTCAGTCTGAGACAGATGCTGTCTGAAAGGGGTGTTTTAATAAACTCTCCAGCCTATGGCTTTCTGCTGCCCTCTTCCCCAGGGCCCAGTGGCTTCTCTCACACTGCGTGACTTGTCATATATCTATCACATGCCGTCACGTCCTCACAATGGGGCGTTCGTATTAGATCACTCAACTGGAGGCCACATGTGGTGTCCACATGGGATGGGAGAATATCAAATCACAAGCTAGGGCAGAAAACCCTCAAGTTCCTATAGAAGATGTGTTCAGCATGACCGATTTACTTGAACATGAAGTAGTGGGTGCAGTATAGATGGAACAAGATGAGATGTCATGGTTGGTGATGGCCTGGCAGTAATTGGCACTTCTGGCCTTAATAGCTGGAGTTCATGAATCGATTAAGCGTGTATTATTGGGTGACTTTGGCTACGGTCTAGCTACATTACAACGTGCACTAGATAGAGTTTAATTAGTCTAAAGTAATGCACACCTGCACTACAAGGGTACTTAACCTGTCTTAACTCTTTCTTAAATTGGTTTAGCTTCTGCCTGCAAATTACTAAATTCTAGTGTAATTGATTTAAGGAAGGGTTAAATTGGGTTAAGGACATCTGCATTATGTGCTCTTACTGCTTTAATTAGGTCAATTTAAAATCAGTTTAGAAAACTTGTGCTGGCTGGTTTAGCTAATGTAGATCGGAATCTAGACATGGTGAAAGAGCAAAACAATTCATTGAGTCATCAATTCATCATTTTTTATGGCCAGACGTCAGATAGTCTCTTGGACCTAAATTTATATTTTTGGTAAGCCCAGCTCTGCTGGAGCATGCATACATGCTGGGACTCAAATTAGCTGAATTTGAAAACAGCTCTTCTCACCATGCTGCCTTAGACTCAAGCCTGGTTAGGTTTGGTCTACTTACTTCACGCTGGAGGTGTTGCTGGCTATGACAGAGTCAGCAGCCTTAATGTTAGCCTGGAGCCCTCCAGACAGTCTACGCCCAACTAGTTTGCTTCAGGCCTGAGCTTTGCTCCACCAGGACACTTGTTGAAGCAAGAACCACCCTGCATTGTACACATGTTTATTGCCAACAACCTGATGGCACAGTTAGCGAAGGTCGGACCTGAAGCTGAAAGCACCCTCATGACCCTAAAACGTGAGGTAGAGGAAAGTGCTTCCAGAATCACCCACTTCTGCAGCTCCTCCCCAGCACTGCACTGGGACGCTGGTGGATCCAGAGGCAGGGAGGACCATCAGATAGCGCTCACTGTAAATTCACCTCTCCTCTGCCAGTGATAACCCAGTCCACGGACTACAAAACCTAAATGGGAAGAATCATAGAAGATCAGGCTGAAGGACTGAGAGACATCATCTGTCCCACCTCCTGCCCCAAGGCAGGACTGACTATGGCAATGGCATTTCTGACACAAGGGCAACTGGCTAGAGCTAAACCTGCCAGGAAGGAGATGAAGGTGATGGGGAGGAGAAGCTGCAAGGACCGCTGGGCAGAAACTCTGGGGCTCTTGCAGCATGTCTGCCAGCCCAGAGGTTTGGACAAGGAGGTCTTGTCCAAATAACAGGCTGCGCTGAACCCTGGGGCAAGGCAAAAACATGAAGGGGAAGGCTCAGAAAACCAGGAAAACCTCATTGCTGGCTACAAAGGTCCGTAACATGGTCTCATGGGCCCCAGAGTCAGAAGGTGAGACCAAGGCAGTGCATTGCATCATGGAGACATCCTGCTGCAAACTCATCTTCCTCGAGAGCAAGAGGTGGCTGTAGCAATTTGGGAAGGAAAACCACTGAGCAAAGATACGGTTCCTTTAATTTCGATACTGCCCGCATCAGCCAAAAAAAAAAAAAAAAAAGGAAAGAAAATACTGAAATTACTCTGGACTTCAAAGGTTTTGGGTTTTTGTGTGGGGCAAGGGGCAGGGACTGCTTTTGCTTTGGACAGGGTATGGCAGGAGCAGCTCCCTGGCACCACTGCACTGCAGATGAGCAGTATTATAAACTGGAAATCCTCATCAGCGTGTATTGGGCAAGTCGGTATTGCCCTGAACCGGTTAACCATGCCAGTATCAAGCAGTTGTGAAACACCACCATAAAATCAGCCTGATCTCATAGCCATGGGTTCAAACAGCCATATATTGGACAGGCTCAGGTACAGGGGTTTGCTCTGGCAATCCCGTAAAAGCAGCTATGCTGGGTCGGGACAAAAATCTCCATAGCCCACTATCACTCTCCAACAGCATCATTAAAAAAACAGGGCGGGTAGAGGGTGGTCCTTTCCCTGTTTTTCTTTCTCAGATCTTGGCAATAAGAAATTTGAGGATTTCCTGAAGCAGAGGCTGTAAATAGGCCAGCGTGCCCCAGAGCTGCCGAGGACCCTCTCCTCTATAAACGGGCCTAATCTCTTCTTAAACCCCTTTAGACTTTTCATCGCTAACGTATCTCGTGGCAAGGAGTCCCACAGTTTAATGACTGCTGGGTATGAAATAATTTCCTTTTTTGTGGTCAAAGCTGTTTCCTGCCAACGTCCTCCAAAGGAGAAGCACGGCCTGCTTGGGTGAGCTGCAGCACTGCCACCGGGGTGGAAGATGCTCAAAGGGTAAGGATCAAGTCCCAGATGTTCAGCGGCTATTTAAAAAAAAAAAAATCTGGGCAGAAAAGGAATGGGAATTTGGGAATTCATTCATCTGGCACCTGGGCCAGAGGGTGAATGAGCAGGAGGGTGAGCAGCTGCAGGAGAAGGGAGAGGTCACCCCCGTGGTGCACCCATCCCTCTCTGGCTGGGCATCTCACATCAAAGCTCGATTTGGCGGGTGAAGCCAGAATTTCCCAGGTCAAGCTTTGCATGATTTTTCAGGTGTATGTTTCTCCACTGAAAGCAGATAGACTGGAGAATAGTCAGTCAATAATTAATTTGTTTAACCCAGAACTGTGGTGGTTTTGAATTCTCAGCCAAATAAGTGTTTGGGAAAAAGTACTTCTGTGTGATTTTTATCTCTCTTCTCTCAGTGGTTGGATCAGCTTGTTCTCCACCCCCAGCCAAACTTCCCAGCTGCAACATTTAAATCTCTTCATAAATCACATTTCTCATAGCTTTCCATCACTGGGATGTGTCTTTTCCAGCTCAAGGCTCTGGTTTTCCATCCTTAGAAGAGCTGGAAAAGCCACAGCAGTAGTTTCTGCAAGGAAATCCCTGCTCTGCCTGTTTTTCAAGTTGGATGTAAAGACAACCACATGTGCAGTGCGCAGTGCCGTGGGGACATCGGTCTCAGTGTTTCACAACTGCTCATTCACAGCCTTGCAAAGGCACCGTGAATATAACCGTCTCGTTGCACGCAGTGTCAAAGCAATTGCACTTGCAGGTGTTCAGGCAAATTTCAAGGAGATTATTTGCATGAATAGTTACCCTTGCTCTGCAAAGAGATGGCTGCAATTAAATTCTTCATTACTGGGTTGACTTGTTTCTATTTATTTGTATTTATATGCATAATTGTATGCATGCTCATAGCTGCACAGTTTATTAAAGCTGAATCAATGGGTCTGATACTTCTATTCTGATTTGCTCATCAGGAATATTATTTGCATCTAAATCTTTCATGAAAAGTTAAAGTGATGAATCAAAAAATATATATATTTCCATACATAAATATCATTACATATATATTCAAGACAGTGGTTTGGAGATAGCCTGTTGTGCTTTTGCTAACAAAAAGCAACCACATCACAAATCTAAAATTAATTAATTTTAAAAAAAGGAAAGATCCATGAGAAAGCGGTGTGTGTCTCTCTTCTAATAGCCATAAGGAAAAAGGGTTTGTATCTTGGCTTAGAGGTAGGGCTTTTAAAAATACCATGGTGCAGTACAAATAGCACGTAATTATCCTCACTATATTCCTAAGCCTGAGAGCTGAGTCACAACTACACGCAAACTGCCTGACGTTTCAGGGCTGGCACCCAGCAGAAGCTGACCATGAACTGTCACCGGAGACGTCCCCAACTGCTCCCCATCACTCCTACCTGCAGCCCGGAGAAAAACATGGGAGCACAGTGTGATGGAGAGCAAGTAAACAGGTTGGAATAGGAAGGGAAGGCGAAGTCCTAGCTCTCTGCAATTAGGGATTGCTTCTGAGAAGTGAGAAGAGCTCCGGATTCTGCCTGCTCGTTTGTAACTTGTCAGCTTTACATACAATATCTAATTATATGTCAGCTAGTCACAGTGTCCCCATTTCATGAGCCGAAGGAGTAGATTTTATTTAAGACTGCAGAGCCCCTCTCCGAGACAGCCTGCTGTGCATGGGGACGTCCCACGGCCACCGCGGGGGCACGGGGGACGCTGGGGCCCTGCCATCCTGCACACATATACCCACGGAGGGAAAGAGAAAAAGCAACTCTTATTGTTCCCTCCTACCCTTTGCTCTGCTTTGTCGGGCGCACGCTGCTTGCAAAGCAAGGTGGTGGGTTTGGGCTGGCTCTGATCACCCCCCTGCTCATCACGGTGGGATTTAGTGGAGTGAAATCCTGCCCGCAGCATACCTGAAAGAGTATTATTGAATAATATATATATAAATGTATATGAAAATAACTATTATATATTTATATGCATTAAAAGTTAACGCAGCTGCTTGTGTCGGGATCCAGCCCGGCAGCAGGATGGCGGGAGCAGACAGCCCCTTTCTAAAGGCACTTTCCTCCCCTCCGTCTTCCCCTTCCTCCTCCCTGCTGAGCATCACCCATGGCGTGCACTAACTTAGTGGTAACACTTAAGCCCTGCTTTAAACCAGTATCAAATCCTCATCACTTCTTGCGTTTTTTTTTAAAAGCTTGGTTTCATCTTCAAAAACAGCTTCTGAGAGCTCCCAGCCCTGGCGTGTTTTAGGTCTAGGAGGTGATTTCAGCCAGCTCTGACAAAGGGATGGAAAGACTTGGGTTTTGGGAGTTTTAATTCACGAAAAGCAGCTAGGGCTAAATTGGCAGCGGGTGAAYGAGCTGCACGTCTGCGCTATCCTCAGCACGTGTTGACTTGCAGCCCAAAAAAAGGAGATGGGCACCATTGAGGGTGATGCCTGGGTCATGGGTAACATGCCGAGAGGTGGTGGGAAGGATGGGGATGCAGCCAGAAACATTTCAAGGTGGAGACTAGGGAAGGCATAGAGATACCAGGGATGAGGGACACTGGGAATTCAGGACATCTCAGCTGGGGTCCTCCAGCCCTTGCTATCCCCTCTCTGGCCAATGCTATGCAGAACAATGACAGAGCTGTGTTGACCACATCCCTCTCTGATATTTCCAAAGTAAATCCCATGTATTGATTTTTCCCAGACAGTAAAACCTCACCTCAGGGTCTGGCATTTTGTTCCAGCAATTAATTATTAACTATCTCACCTCCCACTGGGGTCCAAAGGCCACCTCTGAGAGCCGGGTGGACCCAGTGCCCACCCAGCAAGCGCAAGGGAGGGTGAAGAGGGTGGACATTGACCTTCTGACTCCGATGGTGAAGTCCAGAGCTTGAGTCTCCAGGCCGTGTCAGCATTTGCCATTCCAATCTACACCAGCAGATTTTCCAAGCAGGGAAAAAAAAGTGCCATACTTGGGAAAGGCACCTTCCTGGCAGTTCCCACCAAGCCAGAAGCCGTAAGGGCGGTGGGCAGGCTGGGGTGGCTTGGGAAGGCAATGGGCAGCAGAACCTCTTGGTCAAAACTGTCAGCAGGAGGTTGGTGGTCACGAAAGTGGCCTAGGACGCAGTCTAGCTCTGATACACCCCTGGCTACAACTCAGCTTGATGGTTTGATCTTCGGTTTTTTGAAAGCCTATGGTAACTCCGGAATAGATTTCTGTCTTTCTGTTGAAAAGAAATCCACTGAAACCCAAATCATTAATTCATTCCTTCCATTCATTCATCTGTATCTTTTTCTAGCTTCCAAGCTCTTTACTACTAAATAAATGAGGTGTTTCCCTATTTCTAGTATTAGTGATCCCAGATACTCATAATCTGAGGCTACCTGATACCATAAGATTTCTTAAAAGTAACACGTTYGGAGTTCACTTTGTTTTCTGCCTTTAATGATCTGAGTTCATATGTTGAAGTCCTTAACAGTAACCATCACAGTAAGAAACTTCCTCTTTCAAAAAGGAAAACAAATATTTTCAAGGAATCAGACCTCTGAGAGAAATTACCCATCACCACATGACATAAACCTGTGACAATTATCACCACTGTGGCTTTTAAAAAAGGGGGAAACTCGCAGCTGGAAAATCAAACACAGACCCTGCGCAGATTTAGAAAATTGCAATTCCTTCACTGTCCAGACTTTTGGGGCTAGCTGTGATTTCACAGGGCTGCCTCCGCCACACGGATCCCCTCGGCAAAGGAAACAGCCTGTTCGGAGCTCATGGGCTTGTGGAATTGCTCCATTGGTGGGCAAAGCCACACAGCTCACATCTGTATCCAGTTCTCCCTAGGGTAATCGAAGAGGTGCTGGAAACACGCACTGATTCACACTTGAGCCTAGCATATTCCTGATAGAAAACTCCAGAACACCCAAAATTTTGTTTCCAGACAACCTCCAGCCATCAATCTTCACATCTCAGTGTGCAACCGTCCCCAAGCCCCTCAGATGGAGGATGAGGAGCGGTACTGGGGCTGCCCACAACCACCCATCTCCTTACACACCCCTGAACAAAGAGCAGGTAGCGGGCGCTGAGCACTGCCTGGCAGGGCACGGGACCTGGCCATGGCTCAGCAGAGGCTTGGGGACCCATGCCGTGCCACACAAGTGCTCTCCAGGGCCATCCTACCACAGCAAAACCACCGACAGCATCCAGGTTGCTCCTCACACAGCACCAGGAGAAACCGTGCACCTCCAACGCTTGTCCACACCAGCCCTGAAGGAGCTTCTCAACGTGTGCCACTATCCCAGCAAATCATCTGTTGGACCCCACTCCCAAAATACCCCAACGGAGAAGGAAATGAAAAGGTGAATGGGGAGTTTTTAGCACCTGCTGAACATCAAACAGCTGGCCAGCAAACACGCTTTGATCCCCAGTTGCGTTTCAAATGAGACTCGACACTTGCGTGCCCGCGCAGGAGGCAATGCCACCATGCCTGGTGCGTGTCTGGCTGAAAAACGTTGAAAACCCTTTTACTAAACCATGTGCAAAAGCCTCAAGATGGTTTGGGCTCATGGTAGTGGTTGGTCCTAATCATCAGAAAATGCCTGGACTTGGAGGACACCACTGCTTCTTCTAATAGCGGGAGGCTCCTGAGCTGGCGTGAGAGCAGGAACAAAACCTCAGCAAAAGTCACAGGGGAGAAAAAACAAGCCCTGGGTTAGGGAAGACCGTGCCCTACGGATCGATGGGGAGGGGGATGAATTTGCTGGCAGTGATCTAGCAGAGCACGTGGGATCTATCTCAGGGATCTCCCAGGTTCATACTGGGAAACCTTGATGCTGGGGACATGTTTACTGTGTCCCCGTGCTCATGGTCTGCATCAGAGCACGCCCAGGAAAGCATCAGCTGTATGCAGCAGCCTGGCTCCTAATCGTCACCCAAGTCCTATAAACAACCCCAAAATAAGTGCCCCTGCCATGGGCTTCGGTTTCTGGAGGTAAGCACTTTCTGCTGTGGGGCTTTCCACAGCATACAGCTAAAGCTGAGAAAAAATAGGGAAGTCATCTAAGCCAGCGTCTTGCAAGGCGACACTAAGTCAAGCTTTAAGTGATGCAGTGATGGGTATAGATAGGGCTGGCGGGTCTGCTAGAAATCTAAGCTAGTGACTGATGAAACCTAAAAATATTCCCCTGGTCCTCTCCCTCAGGGGCTTGATTGCTTCCTGGGTATTTTGCCTTTTGAAAGGTTTAGTGTGAGGAGTAATTGCCTGTAAAACACAATGAGACCAAGTGTAATTGATGCCTGGGAATTGAGTTAAACTCTTCAGTGCATCATCACACCTCTCTCTCCCGGAAGGGGATTATCTGGCAGATGGAAACTGCATTCGGATGGACTGCTTGCTTCCCAAACATGCTGTTTTTCTCGTCAGAGCAGAGCAGAAGATGATTGCAGTCTGCAGGATACTAACATATGTAGTGCCAAAAAAATGCCCGAGTCCTCCACCACGCTCCCAAGGTTTGCAGAAATAGCATCACGCATCCTGGAGGCTTTCTGAGCTGACCCAAAATTGAATAGCAAATGCAAGCAGCAAAGAGGCAGGAGGACCGCAAGCTCTGGGTCCTCCTTGGATCCATCGTCTTGGGGTCTGGATRGGTTTTGATGATTCCCTGTGTACAGAAGGTAGGAAAGTGGACTGGCAACCCTTATGCTAAAAGCACAGGCTGTGCTTACAGCTGGCTAAAGAGCTTCTGTGCTAGGAAACGTTCTCTCTTCCTTGGACCAGCACAGCAGAGGACTTGTGCATGATGAAAACAGAAATGCTTATGGTCTCTTCTGTCTTTAATAGGACAATATAATAAGTACAGTTTGGACAGGCTGCTTCCTAACCATAATTCTTTTCTTGCCACGCCGACCAAAAAAAAAAGGATGACTGTGGTTTGCAGGGTGCTAAAACAAGGACTGACTCAAAAGTGCCAGCAGCTCTGCACAGGGCTTTCAGAGTTAACAAAAATAGCATCGCATATCTTTGAGGTGATCAGAATTGAAGCAGAAATGGACAGCAAATGCAGTCAGGAAACGGGTTTATGAGCCTTTATTTAGGAGCGGTGGCTTCCGCTAGCAAATCTCACAGGGTGCTGCAAAGTGCCTGTATTAAAGAACTATCAACTGCATTGCCGATGAGGCCCCCCCCATGCATGGAGGAGTAATGTGATTTGTCTGAGATCATGAGACATCTGCATTTGAGCTGGGAACAGAGCCCAGATCTTGTGAGCGTTAAAAACATTTGCTTTAACCACGCTGCTTTTCCCTTTCGCTTAGTGGAAACTTTGAGTTGCTCCAGCTTCATTGCATTAAATCAACCTGTAACAAGACCAAAGTGGAACAGGTTGCTCAGAGAAGTGGTAGRTGCCYCATCCCTGGAAACATTCAAGGTCAGGTTGGAGGGGGCTCTGAGCAACCTGATCTAGTTGAAGATGTCCCTGCCCATGGCAGGGGGGTTGGACTAGATGACCTTTAAAGGTCCCTTCCAACCCAAGCCATTCTATGGAAGCGAAGGCTGAGATGCTCTGCCCTGACCTGATGCTACAGCACTGCCGAGGTGATGCCAGGTCTTCAGCTAACCAGAAGCAGCCACTCAATAACGTAGCAAGAAAAACAGTGACATTTCTGCTACTGAGCCAGAAAAAAAGACGACGCAAACCATAGCACGAGAACGCCCACGAGAGCTTAAAGCTCCCTACTGCATTGCCCCCGTGCAGCGCAGCACAGCTGGATGCTGCAGACTGTGTTGCATTTTCGGGCCATGCACCGAGGTAATTAATGACTAGTTGGCTGGCAGGTAGCTGTATCGCTGCAAAGATGCATAGTTAAGAAGTCATTTTCTTCCCCAGTGCACATAAGGGTCAACTGCTGATGTATTTTTCTGACGTAGTGAAAAAAGCTTGGCAGTGACACAGTAACCTTCACCCCACCCTAATGATATTAAAACCAGCAGGCTTGGCTTTAATGGGAATGAYAGGACTTTACTGGTCCTTTCCCCTTCTCTCTCTCCCCTTGGCACTGCTTAACTCGGTGTGTTTATCCAGGATTTCTCAGCCTGTTGTCCCAAACAGCCACTGTAAATACACTCTTTGACAGATGCCCATCTAAATTCATATCAGTTTCAATCATACCAGGTCTGACAACTCTTTTTTTAAGCCGCCTGAAGTTTTGCTAGGAAACCAGAGCCATGCCATAGAGCTGATGCTTTGTGTTTGTCAGGTACACATAGGATGCAGTGACCCTCAGACGATGCTTCCGACTCTGGGAAGGAAAAGACACGCTGGGAGCGCTTTCCACATCTCCATGTTCCCCAAACCCTCACTCATCTGAGATGGTTCCTGAGCAAATAGGGAGGCGATGGTTCAAATGAGGCATTAGCAAGAGGCGGGTGCCTTGGGTGGGTGTTTGGCTCTAGCGTGGGATTTCTGACCGATCCTGACAAAGATGTTTTGTATCTATTTGCCAGGAGGGACTCACAGTCTCGAGAAAGGCAAGTTGTATTTTTCAAAGCAACTTAAGCCCTAGGAGCTTAACCCATCACAAGTTTTCCTTATTTAATTGTAGCTGGATGTTTTTCAAATGGTTTATCAGGCAGTGAATAAACTCCCTCTTATCCACAAGACTCCCGCACTAATTTAAGCAGGATTTAGAAAATAATTTTAGGACAAAACAGAGAGAACTGCAGATGTTGAAAACTGGCTGGTTTATTTTATTCTGGCACAAATATTTTCACATCTAAAATCACTGCAAAAATTGTGTGTATCTTAAATAACTTCCCTAAGCAGAAGCTCAGATGAAATCTTTTGGTTGACTGCAAACAAAATGTTGGGTTTTGTTATACCAGGAAAACACCTATCACGCTCTGGGGTTTGGGGGTTTTTTGGTGACCCAGGGAGGTGAAAAGCCGAAGTCAAACTGACTCTTCAGGACATCTGCGTTCCTCGCATCGACATTTCCGCTTTCTCATCCATAAAACCTTATTTTAAAGGATCAGTTCTTCCTGCATAGATAATGCAGTACTCAGGAGTCCAAGTCCTATTGCATACCCCTTCCACTGCAGTGAAGAAAGCTTTGCTTCCCTGGAACAACTCAGCATTTCCAGGAAGAAAACTCAATCCCATTTTAAACATTTCCTTTTAAAAATACCCACAAATCCCAGGAGGAGAAAACGTTTGCCTCCCATGGCTTTGTAGGACTGCGTGGAATCAAGTCCCAGCTGCCAACTTAACTTCACAGTCAGAGAGGCCCTGGGAAACACAGATCCCTGCGGCACAGCCCCTGGGCTGTAATACCAGGATTTAGCTGCAATGGATGAATCCCAGCCTGGCTTTATGCTCCATGGCCTGACCAGGTGGACATGCCATCGGTCACACGCTCTCCGCGCTGGTCTCCCATCCCACCCCCAAAATGAACCAGCAGAGACTCATTCCCTTAAATAACTTAGAGTGGAAACAGTTTGGGATGACAGATGTTGGCAGAAAAGAGAAAAAAAAAAAAAAAAAAACCAAACCCAATTCATTTCAGTTCCTTGAATTTGAAGCAAGGGAATTGTCCTGGACAGAAGGGAGAAGAAGCTGGTGTCAGCTCTGGCTTTTGTAACCATCCTGCAGCCAAGAAGGAGCAGGGACCTTCTGCGGTCACAGGCCACTCAGCCGAGGAAGGGAGGGACTGGTCTCAGTACTGATGGAGAGACGCACATCCCGGGCAGGGGAGGCATTTGGGCAGAGAGGGCACAGCCCACCACTGCACAAGGGAAAGGCAGCAGCAACCCACGCCCATCCGCTGCCTCCCTGGCAGCACTGTGGGACGTGACACTTCCCCTCCCCATAGCACCAGCCCCACCAGCAACTTGGGCAAGCCAACATTAACCATGGGGAAGACGAGCAGCGACCCCGTCGTGGGCTTTTGGAAAGGATGATCACCACCAAGCAAGGGGGAGGCTCTTGGGAAACTGGGGTGCTGGGGACGCAGCGGGGGGACGCAGCTAAGCTGGACACAGCTAGGTCTGGCTTTGCTGGAGCTTCAGCTGGAAGAGCTGTTTGTGCAAGCCAAAGCAACACCTACGAAACCTCTGCAAGTGAAGGGTAAAGCTGAGAGCCTGCAAAAGCACTGCCTGGGAAGGACTTGGCTTCAAGGGGCCAACACAGAGAGTTGAAGCCACTCAGTGACAAAGCTTTGGGTCAATGAGACCCCATGGGTCAAGGTAAAAGGGGTAGATCCTGTCCATGCTCCCACCACGTGCTTTGTGTCACCCAGTTGCTGCTGGCCTGTTAAGTTGGAGCATGTGCATGGGCATTAGCTTCGTCTCCGATGAAGGAAGATGAGCTTGTAGTGATCTAGCTGTAGCAGAGATAACTGAGCAGACCCGCAGCCTGGTGGGTGGAGGAGTGGATGCATCAGCACCTTAAAAGAGCTGTTTCAGCAACAGTCTCCTGCCCAGAGCCCTGGCCCAGCCCCAAAACATGAGGCAAAGCATCAGAGCTGCTGCCTGAGCTTCAGTTACTGTAAAATTTGTTGCCTCAATTTGTGAAAAGAGGGGATGAAAAGGGCACTCCCTGCTGCTGCCCCTCACTTGGCACCAGGCTCAAACTCCTGCCCAGCCTGAGCTTGGCAAGAGCAGGAATTCAGACTCTGCTGTCTTTCCACTCTCATAAAAATTCAGTTCTGTAGCTTTATCCAAAATTAAAGAAGGTCCATTAAGTCACAGTTGATTCCCCTGGGAGGCCGAGGGCACTGACCTGGTTTGTAACGTTATTTACATTCACGAGGCTATTGGGTCTAAAACACATCTCAAACTCTGCATCTTCCAGAAATAATCCAGGCTCCCAGGCAGAGGAAATACAGTATAATGGAAAGCAGAAGAACCCTGTATTGAAGTGTTTTACAGAGCATTGATTTTTTCCCAAGGTACAGCCCTGGGATTTTTCTGCAGAGCTGTTGTACTGTCAGCATACGATTTGCTCTACTTGCTGTTTCGATTTTAATGTCCCATTAATAATGCATCTCTGTATTTATTGCAGTTTGCATTAATGTTCCACTGTTACTTCTTGATCACTCATTATTCTCTCTGTAGTGCTAGGCAAAGCTCCAAAACCCAAACAACGGCAGCAGTGTTACTACAGACCAAGCCACAGGCCCACCAGATCCAAGGCAGCCCCGCCAAGGGGGATCATTTATCTTCCCGAAGCTGGCTGAATGCGCTGCACCCAGGAAAACGGGAACAGCTCTACATCCTCTCCAGCTCTGTGATCAGACCTAAACTTTTCCAGGGCAATTTGGACTCTTTGGACTCAGCTCTTTCGAGGGATCTAAGCCAGAAAAATGTAAAACATCATTAACGAGCAGCTTGCTTAATCCTGGCTCTGCGGCACCCGCTGTAATAGGAGCGGGAATGAGCTGTTGGGCTGGCTCTGGCAGCACAGGGCTCCGTGGAGGATGTGCTAACGATGCCTCCCTTGATCAACCCTGCATTCCTGAAAACTGCTGCTTAGCTGCCCCTTGACCCTTCAGCTAGCGGAGCTCTTGAATTTCTCACCCTACAGCACTCTGAGCACCCCATTATACCCCTGTACACCTCCAGCTCAGCATCCAGGCTTGGGCGTTGCACTACCGGTGTCCACCTCCCACCGGGAACATCCTCAGGCATCACCAAACCCGTACCATGCTGCAGAGCAAATCAGAAACGATATAGAAAGGCAATGCTGAAGGAGCTGGGTGGTTGCCTTACCTGGGGGTTACAGTGCTCATCCGTAACACAGGGCTTCATAACCCTCTTTTGCCTGAGGGACTTACAATACCTATCTTTCACATCACAGGAAAATGCCTTAAATCCTGAAAAAGAGATAGTTGCAATCCTGTTTTGAGGCAGGATTTCTCTCCACCCTTCTGGATGAGGCTGCACAAACACTAGGAGAAAGGTTTCTCTGGTCCTCCAAGAAAGCCTTGCTTTCCCCTCCCTTCCCCTGGGAACGGAGCTGACCTGCTCCCTCCCTTATCCAGACGAACAGCGCATTACTTCCAGCAGCGGCAAGGAGTTTCAGAGCAGGAAAACAAGTTTCCCTGTCCTGGGCTGGTGGTTAGGGCACTCAGGAGGTGGGTTTGAAGCCCCTGCCCAAAGCAGGTCTCCTGCGTCCTCGGTGGCTGCCCTCAACACCAGGCTCATGGGCATGACAGGACATGGTTCACCTCTTCTTCCCTGGCTGTACTTTGAAAGAAGTCACATTTACCCTCTTTTTAGTTATATTGTTATTATGCACTTATCTACAAAGCAAAACCCAGGGGTCTTCAGGGTGAAGCATCATCTCTGCTGCATAGTGTGCTACAGAAACTGCAAGGAAAAGCAGGGACTGAAAATGCTGAGTTTCCACTGTTCCCTTCTGGCCAAGTTAGCAGGTTGCCATGCAGCAAGCTGGGGGAGGCAGATCTCATTCTCACCCACTGCACAGTGGTCACCTGTAGACCCCAGCCTTCCACCCCAAAGATAAAGATTGCCATGCTCAACACTGAAACCTTCAAAACGCTTTTTGGATCTCAACTTTTATGGGCGCTGTTCACAAGTTCTCCTGTCTGACCTAATCCCAGAGAAGACAAGGGTTTTGCTTTGACTTGCTCCGCCTGCAGCCAGCCAGACACGGGAGCACGGCCCAGTCACCACAATCTGACCTTGTGTGAAGCGTCCCTGAGGTGTCACATGCCCTTGTACTTGCCAAACTCCTCAGCAGATAAGGTAGCTTCCAGATTTCAGTACTTAGTGGCAAACTTCAAGTGGTTTGTCCAGAAAGGCTCTGAATGATTAAAGATCTCTTCGAGCTGTGTTGTTGCCACTGCTTGGTTACTGACCCACACAAGCATACCAACATGGGAACCAAGGATTTGGCAAAACAAACTTTTCTGCTCCCTGTCTTCCAATTTTTAGCTTTGCTTTTGAGATGAAAGAAGCACTAATTCCTATTTGTATTCATTCTCATTGCCTGACTTCGGATTTTTTTTAAAGTTTACTGTCAAGAACAAGCCTTCTATTACGATTTATTAAGCTTGAACACAGCTCACTTTCCAAGTGCTGTGCAAATACGAGCTCATTCACCGTTAGCAACATACTGAAAAGATTTGTTATCCCTATCTTACAGGTAACAAATCTGGATCAGCCAGTGGGTGTTTTGTACCATACAAGCAGGATAAAACCCACAATATATGCCCTGCTTGCCAAAGTATGCATGACCAGAAGACGAGGATCACTGCCTCCCTTTCTGGCTGAATAACTCTAAGTTCCTTCTATTACAGCTTTAAAAAAGCCTCTTCCCCCAGCTTTCGTGTCTGCATATGCTAACCAGCCTGCTCCCGGAGTGCGCTTTCATCAAGCTTACAACCTTTAGCTTTCCAGACAGATCATTTGCTATTATTAACAGAGATAACACATAGAAAGCAAGCAATTTTGGAAGCTACCTTTTCTTGTCTCATTCCTCCCATGTTTTCACAGGGTATCTTGGCACCCTACAGTGCAGCAGATAGTTAAGAGAAGGGATGGTTCCCAGGGAAGAAGCATTAAGAGCGTGGCCAATGCCAGCACTGCATCCGACTTCTAAATTGCCTACAAATGGAAATGCAGCACACATAAACAAACTAGAGGAAATCACCACAAGGTTTGACCATTTAGTATTAGTTTTGCATTATTTTTTGTAATTGTCAAAGTCATGAAGTCAAAGATATTTGACAGAAGACTTGTAAATAGCGTGCATTCAAAGTGATCCTGCAGAAAACAGTCAAAAATAGCATGAAGAGTTCTCAGTGCCATCTGACGTGTTTCTTTACCACTTCTTACTAGTCAGGCTTGGTCTGCCACCAGAGAGAACCAGGAGGTTTCCTCAGCAGCAAAAAATCACACTGAATTCTGATTCAGAGCAGTAAGATACTTACTTGGAGAAAAAAGAAAAAGGAAGTCCCTGTTATGAATTCCCATCTTATTTAAGCATTTGCAAAGCTCCATTCTTACACTCCAAAGGGGCTTTCTAGCCCGTTCTTCTGGCCTTTCAATCATGATCTCCTCCCCTCTATGAAATCACATCTACTGCCAGCTCTTTGGGGTCCTTTGTGCCAAAACTGACTCCATTTGTCTGTTTTACATAATTACAAAGCAGCAAGAGCCCCATCCACCATTGCAGCCTTCTCCCAGACTGTGTTTGGGGGTAGGTAGCTGGTACTTCCTCAAGAAGTACTGTACAGTGACAGCAATCTGTGCGAGGAACAAGAAAGAAACTTTAAAACAGAGAAGATCTAGCTGCATAGAGGTACATGTTGCATGAAAAGAAACAGAAGTTATCTGACCACAGTAAGCAGGACATTTCTTCTACCTCCATTTTCTGCACGCATGTGAATTTTAAGCAAACCGAAACTCCTCCCATCTCAGAAAAGGCAGTTTAGGTGCTTCCCAAGCCAACCTCCTCACGTTACAGATTAAGAGTAATTGCTACCTCAGCTGCCTCTCCTTCACAGTATAAACTAAGCCCATTTATATGCCAAAATACGTACCATTTTCCAGCCTTGGAGACACGGACTCTCATCTGAGGTCCTGCCATACTCTCTCCCCTATCACTTTTGTCCATGAACAGGAACAGCCACCTACTTCGTTTTCCTAAGCAGACGTTAGGTAAGATCTGAATTGTAATGTTAGGGGCTTTCCTACAGCGTCAGTTCTTTCAGTACAGATCAGAATAGTTTTTCAGATGCTGGCCTGTGCCAAAACTTTAAAGGCAACACAAAATTGAAAGGGGAGGTTGGCTCATCCTGCCACAGCCAGACCACATTTTCCAAATGGCTCTATTTAAAGAATCATCAGTATTAGATAACTTGGGAGCAGGACTGACTAACCACCTACTGAATTCATCACCATTTCCTGCACAGCCGATTCTGCAAGGGAGCAAGAAACAGCAATTTGACACCCAACATGGTGTAAAGCAAAGGATAGTCACTTCAGTACATTTTCTCAAGAGACTACGTAATATTTATAGGCAGTTTTCCTGCCCTGCTCATTTAGCATCCACCCCCTTTGCCCCCTAAAGCATGTTGGCTGACTGCTGCCCCACAACCACACAGGAGTACTTCTCACCGCTGAAGAAGCAAGCAAGCCTGCCAGAAGGATTCCTACAGGCGCCACTGGCCTCAGGAGCTTCGGAGAGCAACAGAAAAGCAAGCTGGTGCCTGGAAAAGGACATCAAGTTACTCAGGAGACTCGATCTCTTTTCAGTTGCAGCATAATTTCACATACAAATTCTGTATATTTGAAATGTGTGTATGTGGATGTATTTTGCCAAAATATAAGACTAGTAAGTTTTCCTGTATTTCATGGCTCCATAACTGTGAGGACAATTCATTATCATGACACAATCAAAGCGACCTCTTAAGCTTCACAGAGAAGTGATATGAACACTTGGATGAATGAGTTATTTGGGTCAAACTCTTTAGAGAACTAAAGGATGCTGCATCTCCAGATAGAAAATGTGGCATAGATGCTCTTCACTGCAGGACTGTGAATACCTCTTAAGGATCTTTCTCAGCCAATGGTCTGTAACAATATAGGCTGTAGCCTGAAATTAAAAGTCTTTTTGTTACCATGTTTGTTCTTTCCCATCTAACCATTTGCGAAACCGTATCCAACTAATTCTTTCCCGGTTGTTCACAGAATGACATGTTTTTGAGAAATACCTAGCAGGTGCTAAGATTGGAAAGAGACACAAGGAAATCCTTTATAAAGATTTGCAAAGTGAAACTGGAGAGCTACCAGCCTAATGCATTTGTTAAGCTTCAGCGCAATTTGTGGTACATTTGACACAGTTTTAAGGGTCTGAGGCAGAATGGAGTCCATCAAGATACTCCACAGAGGCTCCTTCACAATCCCAAGCCAACGTCTCCCACTATCTGATCTGATCCCCTTTAGCACAGTTCCTCTAGAAGTAGGAGGTCCTCAGCTAGCTAAGTGAGCTCTGGCACTTTTCCACTAGCTTAGAGGTACCACTGAGAATGATCAGGGGTTGAAATCTGTTAGAAAACTTGCCTAGATGGTAGCGAGCAAACTCACAGAATTTTAGCTGCAATGCGCACATTGCATTCTGATTAAAATCAAATGTACAAACAAGAAAGTCTGAATTCTGAAGAGTGGCTAACAGCTCTCGGCTACATGATTTTTAACAGCCATGAGAGTCAAAGCGATGGCTGTTGGCCGCATGACAAAATTCCCTCGGTAACACAGCCACATAATAGGGCGTTCAGAATACTTCTTCGCAACGTCCTTTATTAAATATCCTCTTTGATACAGAATATTTAAGCAAAAATAGTTTAARACCTCTGTTTTGGTAATTCTTACAGGAAGGAGTCTTTTGTGTAGTCACCATTACAGCAGCTCACGTTGCCATTTAAGGAATAAATCTTTATCAAATGTCAGGTTTCTTACTGTGYGGAGATCTGTTTCATACAAAGAAGTAGTAAGAGTAGGCATCGGCAAATGCCTATAAAAGCGACGAAAACTCCGAATTCTGGTCTTCGGCTAATAAAGAAATTTAACAATTGTGTCACAGACACATAATTCTTAATAAATGAAGTACCAGAATAGGAAAATGCATCCTCTAAAGCTTATAGAAGTCATGGCAGTGCACGCAAGTACAGCAAAAGAAGAGGATATGCCTCAAGCACAGACGCTTCAATACAATGTTGAAGCTTCAGCACAGCACTGCCCAGCTACACTTGTGAGTCTGAATGCTATTTCCAATACTGGAAATTTGTCATGTAACAACCGTGTGGCAGCTGGCACTGCCCACACCCAGATGGGATTCTGCCCCACAGAAATTAGACAGCATAAACAGATTCTGCTTTGACTTCTGTCTGCCACAGCTGTTGCAYGGCCTGCTTGAGACGCAGACGGTCTCCTTCATTTTATTCTTTTCTATGTAAACCAATAATCTCATTTTTTACATTAATGAACAGTAAATAAATGTTTCTTTGGATCAAAGGATAGCTCCTATAGGTGCAGACATTCTCATTAAATAGATTAGGCTCATCAGGTATCCAGATTAACAAACCTATTGGCACAGGGAAGATGACTGGGGACACAGTATGTGCCCTTGTTGCATAGCTGTAGAGCATATGTATCTCTTATGATGAACATTTTAGTCAGAATCCTTAAGTTATAACCAAAACACTATGTGAGGGGTTGCTTGAGGTCAAACAAACCAGTCCCTCCTTTAACCACTTTTCCAACCACTAGGCATGCAGAAGGGGATCGCAGTTCATCGTGGGCACCTGTAACAGAATTCAAACAAAAAACATATTAGGATGTTTCCAAAGGTTTCTCAAAGGTCAGTGCTGAAAAGAAAGCATTTTGGTTTACATGCAAGAAGTCATCTGGTTCAGCATCCCCTAGTTTCAGAAAGGCACTGCCACCTACTGTTCAGACTGAATTTGTATTTCTGAGAGCAGGAGTCCAAAACTCTTCCTGCCCCTCCTACAACAACTATTATCTCATCCCAATCTTTTTGTGCAAGCAGAGAATTAGGCTGGACATTACTAAACCCTCCCTATTCAGCATGAAAAGACAACACGTTCTGAATTCTAAGAGAACACAGATTTGACCTTCCAGTGAATACATTTTGCTGATTAAATAGATCGCTAAAAAAATACATCAGTGAGGCAAAACCAAAAAGATTCCCTTTTCATTACTGCCTCTTTCCTTTGTTAGAGTGAATCCTTTTGATGTGGATTTTAAATCCTTCTGGCTAGATACGAAGAGAACTTTTCACTGGAGAGACATTCCATGAATTCCTTTGATGTTGTGGTTACTCACTGTAGCAAAATAGTGTCACAGAAATTTGGAAGCTCTCCAGATGACACGTCTAGCTAGGACTGTTTTGCTTTTACTGTTTTTATAAGCATCCAGGCTGTTTTTCATTCATCCGAACTACCAGCAAGCTGGAATTTTGTCATTAGAGCAGTTGGAAGATTGGAAATAAAATTGTTAAACTTTTGGTAAGTTTGGGTGATCTTTATTCTACTGAGCAAAATGTACTGAACTTTCTTTCATACAGAGGGTGGGGGGAGGAGCTGCACCATAGCACAGTGTATGGCATGCACTTGCRGCTCTGATCTCAGCTACAGCTGAATAATTAAATAGCTGCTCCTAAATGTATGTCAGCTGAAGGAAAAAAAAAAAAAAAAGCTGCTTTGTTAGATCATTAAACAAAACAGTCATAATTGTCCTGTTTGCTCACGTGACGTTAACAAAGAGTTATTCTTCAAGCAAACAGCCAAAGGGATCTCACTTCTGATGCAGCGTGCTCTCTGCACACTAAACCCTGATCAGCAGTCTGCTGGGTCACACCTATACTACTCTAATGGCACTTCTTCTCACATTAGCTGTGCGCAGTGGTCACAAGCCTTCTTTTTTCCTTCTTATTGATCAGGGCCGTAAGTGGGCACCCTTGCAGTATCTCTTTAAATGTACAGTCAAGTTATCAGTTACATTAAAGCAAATTAGATCCAGACTGCTGCAATCCACATTATGACTTCGATTTCCATCATGGTGAAATCAGTAACTCCCTCCACTTGTAATCAGTGTAGCTTTCCTGCCAATTCACCATGCTCGTCTGTCAGTATGCACTTCATGTCTTTATTCATAATATTATCCATAAATACAATTACATTTCACTTGGCAAAAACCTTATCTTATTTCTAAGTCAATATATGATATAACGTAAATCTAGAGAGAGAACGCAACTGTGCGAGAAACATTCCCTTCTATTCAATTTCACCCCGGATTTACACTTTTCCTTTCTGATTTGCAGATGAATTAAGTCAATTATAACCAATACTATTCATTAAAACCCAAATTACCTTCCCAGAAAAGGTATAAACCAGCATTAACAAAAAGGAATTCAGTGACAAAACTATCTCTGACATCTGCGCAAGGCAGTTTAAGACACTAGCTGAAGAGATCACGTTGAGAGCTTTTCCTATTTGTAACAGGTAGCAAAGAAGGCAGCACAGGAGCATCCAAGAAGGAGAGTGTCCAACTGGCAAGTGACAGGAACCAAGACTACTTGCAAACAGGAGACATAATTAGTATCCAAAGCATGAGATCACACAAACTGTCTAATGACAGACTTAAAGCATAAGTTTTTTGGATAGAACTCCTAAATTTAGATGGCTAGTGCCATTTCAAATGTCCTAAATGATCCATGCAGCCATGTGATCTCTACACCTTCCAGAGCAGCAACTAGAGACCAGAAAGGATACTCTTGGGCATCTCAAATGGCACCAGAAACCCACCGTTAGACAAATGAGTCTGACCCTTTGTCTGTGTTTGAGGAAAAAAGCAAAGATAGTGAAGTGCTACAAAGCAGAAGAAAAACAGAATCAAAGTAACAACCAGGAGGACTGTTCTCACAATAAAATTCTAAATGGCAAGGTTAGAGAAGAGATGAAAATATGGGAGTTATAATAGAGACATGAAAACAAAGCAGAGATGACAATTTTAATGGTAGAGACAGAAGGCGGCAGATTTAGTAGTCTGTTAAAAGGCTTTGCTATAACAAATCTTAACCATCTTAAGGTTTGTTATAAAAATGCCTATCTAATTCTTAAAGAAAGGAGTCACAGACCCCACAAATTACRTGTGGGAGCTGACTTCATTTAAGCTGACAGAATTTTATTAAAAACATCTGGAACATTTTCCTAGGCAGGGGCTTAATTAAAATTTTAGCCTCTGGCATTTTTTCTAATGCAGTTATGCATTACTCAAAATAGTGGAAAGTTACAATGAAAACAAAGCATATGTGAAATGCTGCAGCAATATATTTCAAACTAAACCATTTACCCATCATTGTTGCTTCCTTCAAGAATTTGTAGCTGGTTTCAAATGTCATCTGTTGCAGAGGGGAGGAGTTGGACTGAATTCCAAAACGATTCAGCGGTTTATAAAATCCTTCAAAACACATGTAATCTGCCACAAGCGAAAGGTGCCGAGGGTCTACCACAATTCCTAAGAACACAAGAAAGAGCAATCATCAGTGCATTCAAGGGCTAAGTTGTTCTGGTGGTTTTTTTTTGTTTTTTTTTTTTTTTTTTTTTTTTAAATAAATTAGGTCTAAGTTAAACCCCCTGAATCCAATCAACATGGAGAACATCTCTATTAACATTCTTCTGGCAGTTGCACCTCTTTGTGCGTAGCTGGCTTAACTGCTCCCCTCAAATATCCACGAGAGGCAGACCTCACTACAATATAAACCAATATCTCTCCAGGGAAACTAAAATGTCAAGAATGCTGTAAGGYGGCAGTTTCTCTACATAAAATCAGTAAGGTCTGCATCATCTTTGTTTATGCAGAAGGGGATCACACATCCATCCATTTGTGATGGGACAGAGCTCTAGCCCCTCACCTGGAGGCCTGCTTTAGCTGGGCACTGGAGCCAGAAAGGTTCTGATATTTTCTGTGCATGGTATTAGGCATCCACAGAAAACCCCATTTAGGCTAAAAAGAAATAGCGCTTATTTTTAAATAATGCTGGTGGAATCAGTGTAATGAGGGATCATTAACAGCTTTGTCAACATTTACCTAGCAGTTCTTGAACAACTTGAAGGTCAGACCATTCTGGGCTGCCAGCTGGCAAGCCTGTTTGATATAACTGGTTGCTAAAATTCCCACTGTATTAATCTTCCCTCTTTTCAATAGTTTAATTCATAGTGAGACTTAGCTCACTTAAGGCAAATTCAACATGCCTAACTTYAGCAGCCTATGAAGTCAGGCATCTTCCCTAAGCTAGTTGCCTGGACCCTCTGAATAATCTATGCAGCGAGAAGAACATTCAGACAATGCAGCACAGCTATTTTAGGAAAGATAGAAAAACTCAACTACAAAGGGAGCCTAGACTCCCATCATTAAAAAGCTAGAGTGAGGCAAGATTAATCCTATTCTCAGGGCCACTATACAAGTCTAACAGTTAGCTTCCTCAGACTTCGACACTTAATTCGTCTGGACCTTCCAGCTTGCAAAAAATAAATATACCAGAATAGAACAGCTCTGTGAATGGGGGATAAATTCAACCTTGTCTACTGAATTTTCTAGTGATTAAATGAACCTAACAATTAACTAACGAAGTCTTCACAGAAGGCACTATAATGATTAAAATGATGAAAAGGTGCAACTTAAAAATACACACATAAATGAAAAGATCATACAAAACTATAACTTCGTACGCACTGTGGCTGGGTTTTCCCATCTTAATGATAATGAAAACTATCTTTAAAAATACAAAGAAATCTTACCATATACAGCAAATACATCTTTTATTTCCTTTATAATCACCCTCAGGGCAGACTCAATACCATAATTCTTAGCCATGGCATGAATATCATTGGAATAAAGTCTGTTCAGGTCCAAAATCTGAAAGCAAAAAAACCACAGATACAAGTTAGGATAGTAGTTACTCTGTATTTCCAAATAACTTAAGCTAAGCTAAGATAGCTTTTTTCTCCATTTTTCATTAGCTTAAGCAGCACTAACAGTTACAGAACAACTAGGCAGCAGCTCAGAGTCAAATACAGACAAAAATGATTCTGGGGATTTATGTTTAAGCTAGTGATCACAGCATTATATATGAATCTGGAATCAAAACTCACCACAGGAGAAAATGATCCTAAATTTGAAAAAGCAAACAAACAAACCATCCCAAGCAGCAGAGGAACATGTTAAAGTCTTCCAAGCAACATAATGCAATGCCCAGTCTGCCTCAGCCAGACAGATCATCTAGCAAAAGCAGTGGAGAAGATGTAGCTTTAAACAATCCTGTATTTGTAGAGTTATGGGCTAGATGGCATAACAGAACTCCTCATCACCAAGTACTGCAATTCATTCAGATGGAAGAACTCCCTGAAGTAACATTTAGAGAGAGAGTTACAAGCATGGTGTGGAATTATCTGTCATTAGACACTGGGCTGCTGCACAAAAACTGATTTGCAAGCTGCCCTTGAGAAAAGGCTCTGCTGAGCTCTGAACATATCTGGGGGTAAAAAGGAGGAAGAAGAGCGTTTAAGAGCTGAAAAGGCTACACATCACCCCTGCTAAACTTAAATGGCATCCATCATCCACCATCTCTCCCTAGAACACAAAAGATCATTCAAGTTTGGGATTAGGATTATAAATAGATTACATACATCAGAGTATCTGAACAGCTCCGCAAGGTTTATCCCTTCGGTGTGCAGAACGAGTTCCTTCTCTCCTTGCTTATTGGTACTTTCATTCAACAAGCATCGTGTGATCCCCTTCACTTCATGAATGACTGTGCTTTGTGCAAGAGAGACAAGCAAGGAGGACAGATCGAAGTACACCTTCATCAATGGAAGTGTCAATGAAACCTAAGAAGGAAAAAACCAATGCAGTGTTCTGTAAGGAAACTTGAACATTAGGCTCAATAGCCAACCTCTTCTTTTTAGGCAAAAAGTAGACAACTGAACAACTGGGATTATCCTAGCTGTGTGCTTAGGAACATAAACGTCTGACTAGAATTACAGCTGAATGATGCTAATAAGAACACCACACCCCAGGACCATTCATCCACATTGCTTTCAAGACCTCTGAACTTACATAGATTGGGGTTTGTTTTTTAATTTGTTTGGTTTGGATGCTTGGACTTTTTCCCTTCTGTCTTGCAGGAGGACCACGCAAGTTTCTCAACACCTGCAGCTTGTTTGATTTTGCATCTTCTGACAGTTTTAAAGCAGTATTAGCTCAGGTTAAAGTAAAGGCGTAAGATTTTTCAGTATGAGCTAAACTGGAAAACTGGGGAGGTGGACAAGGCATAGCTGAGGTCAAAGACAGCTTGTTGCTGAAGGGTTTTTGGGAGGAATATGGGAGTAGAATAGGGGGAAGAGTGTAGGATAAAATTAGCTAGCTAGATCTGAAACAAAAAGTTTTATTTCAGGAAGTGTTAAAAAAGATTTTTTAAGAACAGTGGGGGTGAAATGTTTCTGGATCTATGAAATTCACATTCCTGCCAGATTTTTTCAACTGCCGCTGTCACATTTGGTCAAGAATTTCTGTCCCCGCTAACTACTATTTCATAGAACTAAGCATTGCAGCTTTAATTATCCTAAATTCCTCCACGAGTAGATGTGCTTCCCAATATAAAGCTCCCCTTCTGCCCAGCACCTTGAGGACACATTCCTAAACAGCCTCTTTCAAAAGTCCAGTCATCACTTTTATTAATCAGGAGCTACACAGTGCTGCAATCATATATTTAAAGATTAAAACACAATAAACCTGTCAGTTATCTTTAAAAAAAAAATTTCATCAGAGGTTCTGAAAGTTAGGGGTTGCTAAAAATTATGTCAAGAAGTACCTTTGCACTGCCACTTTTCTGTACTAATACAGGAGTGCTGAGACAAAGCAGCAGCACTCCACTGAAAAGATCCATTTGTTACGGGAGCTACATGCAACCATCGCACAACCACACACACGTTTCCAGGCACCACCATCTTACCTCACACCAAAGTTCATTTTCGGTGTCAAACGTGTAATCCTGTATTGATGGGTGGCTGTCCAGAACAGCATTTACTCGCAACCCTGCTGACTGAAGTAATCGATCTTTCTCTTTTTTAGACTGAGACATAAAGGAAAGATGTTGAGATTCGTCACCATCTGCTCCAATCTGATCTTCTACACCAGGAGTCCTTTCTTCTTTTTCCGATTCAGCCTCTTCATCTTCTAGATTCTCATCAATGTTTTCTTCCCCATTCTCTTCTTCACTCTCATAATCAACCTGCAAAGAAATAATGTTGTATTTATCTGACCCAGAACATGTACAGAAACAAAGGGCACCATGAACAGTTTTATTCATGAATATTCTTGACAGCTGAGTTGCAAGTATCTCACCTATGACACAATGAAAACACAACTCTGTTGTAAAGAAAATAATACAACAGATTCAGTTCAGTCTCTATTTCTTTATAATCCTACCATTATTCCTCAATACAGTCCGGGATGCTACAGGTTATTGGGACTGTAGCAGAATTTAGTTTTCTAACTAAATTCTCTTCCCATAATCCAACTCTGATGATGGGATTCCCTCAGGATTTTCAATTACTCTACCCTCTTGCTGAAATTACAACCACCCATCTATTAAGCAGTAATTATGAAGTAGTGAACATGGAGAAACATGCAGAGCCAGGGAAAATATTTATTAAGAACTACAGTAAAGTTTTAAAAACAATTAATGGCATGAAATTAGCAAGAGTTAAAGTTAAGGTGAACTACAGCACAGACAACCTGATTGCCAGACACATCTACCCAATGGCTGAAGAACAAGGCTTTGGAAAAATGCAGATCTCTTCCATCTCTAACTTGCATGGTTCTGTATTACTCTTAAAGGACAGCAGGGACGAGGCTCAACTATGATGACCATGGTCATCACAAGTCTCAGCCCACATCTTCTCCTATAGATTTCCCTCCATCCAAATCAAAACTGATCAGCCCAAAGCAGAGACTTTCCTATCCCCTTTCAAGTGAGGTTTGGTTTTTTTTCAGCATTTTGTTTCAATGGAATCTTTCCTTCCCAACTCAAACCAAGGCAGAGGAAATTGGGAATTAAAGTGCAGCACTGAGCACCTATAAAATCATTACCTCTTCTTCTTGGTTCTTCCTCCGTTTTGCTTCTGTAGCATCACCATCCCCTTCATCAGCTTCTGCATCAACAATGTTCTCTTCTTCCTCTGCTGGAGCTTCCTGATTATTCTGTGTCTAGAAATCCATGACAGACCAGATAATCAGGCTGACTCTGCTGAGAAGCATCAACTGCCTCAAAAGGCTTTAGCCAAACATTTGGAATTTAACAATCCCTTGTTCAATGTTCTACCTTTAAAGACAAATTAATTTCTATAAGCCCACTACTATAAAGAAATAATGAACTTACAACTCATGATAACTTTAACATTAAACAAGATGAATGCCTACAAGATAGATAAGCTATCATCCTGCTTATATGACAGTCCTTGTTGGGACGGGGGTGGCAGAAGGTACATGCAAAAGCCTTTCAATAATAAAAAAAAGATCTTCCCCAAAGTTTTGACAACCACTGCTGCAACAGGACATTGATCTGGGAGCAGATGGAGAGTAATATGCTTTTACCTCACTGAAGCTAAAATAAACAGGCATTTTCAGAGTACACTCTTAAGTAAATTAGGATTTAATACACAATAATTTCCTTGTTAATTTTATGAGAATGCAAACAGTTTATGCATAAAGAAAATATTTAAGAAGTAATTTAGTATTCACACATTTCGTGTTCACATTGAAACATGCTATGCTTTTCCAAATTCTGGTTCTCAAAAACAGGTAAAGGAAGTGAGGCATTTTTCAGGTAATGTTTTTCTGTACCTTGTCCTGGTCACCATCTAAATCTTTCCGAGTTGCCTTCCGGGTGCTGACTTCAGTAAAAGATGCCATCTTTGCATTCTTCCTTTTAATTGCTTCCAGAAAAATTTTAAAGAACCTGAAAGAAGCAGCAACCCAGAATGTCAAAGCTCAGCAGTACCGCAGTCAATTTCAAGTTGTCGGAAATTAATTTATTTTGTTTAAGAAGCCAGTCAACTCATGACAGGACATAATCTCTGGTGGATGCAAAAGTACTTCTAGGATAAGGCAAGTATTTTTTCTTCTCGTCCCTTTCCCATTCCTTTAGGAATCAAAAGGTTGGTATCATCTCTCTTACAATCACAGATGTAGCCATGCATCCAAAGCTTAAAATTATAAGCTTATCTGGACATAAAATCTGCACATCAAATTGACCTTCAGAAGAGATCGTTTACTACTGGACTTTTTTCTTTTTTAAATCAACAAGCACAAGCAAAATTGTTAAATAAAGTAACCCAGCTTGAACTCATGTGGCCCGAAGGAGGAAGAAATCCTTTTTGCAAAACAAAAATAGCTTTCGGTAATTTTTCTTATCATTAAATGTTCTACTTTTAACTACACAAATTTGGCCAGACATGGGGAAGGAAGCAGGGGAAAAAGAAAAGGGGGGAAAAAAAGCCAGCCTTTTCTGATTTATTTATTTAAAAAAAAAAAAAAAAAAAAAAAAAAAGGTTTAGTTCTGTTCAATGAGAACACCAAGGGATACCTAAAGTATTCAAACATTTTTGCTGGTAATAAATGCTTAAGCATCCAAAGATAAGGAATGAGATGTTGCTTATATGGCTCTTCTCTGAATATATCGGAGGCATGCGAAAGATCTGCCTTGATACAATTCTGCATTGTCACCACGCCACAGATCCACAGTTTTATTCAAGACATAAAAAGCAACTGCGTAGATGCTTCTGCAAGCACATCTGCAGGAAGCTGTTGCTCTGAAAGCCATAGCAGCAGTAATAAACAATATGCAGTGACCCTTAGAGACCATGGAAAGGCAAAAGAAGAGCAAATATTAAAGTATCTGAAAGCAAACTCACCTCGTTTCCATGAAGTGCAAGATGTCCCTGGGCTTCACACACTTCTCCTCTCGGTAATATTCATGGGGCAAGAAATGGAATTTGATTTTGTAGAGACGATGTTTGTTCTGCTTGCACTTCACATGCAGGGATTCCTCTATCTCAACTTTCTGCAAGACCTACAAAAGCCACAAGTAGGAACGTTACTCCTTTGATGAAGACACTTCATTTACTTTCTGCAACTCCAATGCTTTCCATATGAGACCGGAATTACACAAGGCAAACTTTTCTGGAGGCTTTGTGGCAGCTCTTAGGGAAGAGGACTCTACCCTACTGCACTCTTTTTGGCTTCAACTCCTCCCAACAATTAACCTAGACAATACTGGGAGAACAGCCTCACCTCCCACCTGACTCCTTTGCAACAGACTACAYTTCTTAGTGGGCCAACAGCTTCATTTTACTGACCCATGCTTATTGAGCATGACAGTATTTCAGCACAGAGCTGAGTCTTAACTCTATCCTTGCTGCCTTCAACTTGAAAGAGTAAGACGGAAGAGGGTAGGGCATGCAGGAGAGCACAAGAAAGACTGCACTCCTAGGAAGAGAGGGAGCACAGAATACATCAGACTTCAGTATATCGAGTCTCCAAGGAGCCACACATTCTGCTTCTATTGAGCACAGCCACTTATATGAGATTAGGAAGTGGTGGGGGACAAACAGAAAGGTCTCTACTGTGCCAGTCACAGCCAGATTATCTTGTCTCTTAAAGACAAAATAAAACCCCTCCAACTCCAGAGAGTGACAAAAATGAGCTTGAGAAAAAAACAAACAAGGCTATGGCAGCAAACATAAAGCTTCCCTGCCATTATACTACTGCTAGGTATGAACTATTACCCCCCACTTTAGGTTTTATAGAGAGTTTGTAGCCTGTGATAATGCTCTACAGGTTAAATTGAATTTAAGTCTCATACAGCCACGGTAACTGCAATTCCTTTCAGTGCTCCGCTTCCTAGCGGATATTACAGGTTCAGTATGCAAGAGGTGAAAAGAAAGGACCCTCTCATCTTGCACCCACAGGTAAGCCTTCAAAAATGGAAACTGCTACAAAGCCAGACTAACTGATGAGCTCAAATAGGTAATTTTGTTTTGCAGACTCTCAAAGGATACAGCGAATAGGAGGCTCACCTCAGCTACGCACACTCTTGTGAGCTGTTTCTTAAGTTGTTTCACCTTCTTGAGAGCTTTCTTGGTATTGAACACAGGAACACTCATCATTGGCGTTTTAATATTTGCACTGGCTACCATCAGTATTTCCCGCAACCTTTAAATAAAGAATGATCTTTCAAATTAAGGGATAAAAGCACTATGCAATAAAATAAATACCTAGTTCATTTAATTAGGCAGCATGCAGCAACTGCCAGTTCCACCAAAGCCATATGCATCAAGAGCTGTGGTTACCATTACACTGCTCCTTTTCACTTTTCTGGTCCCTCATCAGACAGAGCACAACAGTAGCTCTACTGCCTCAATTAGATTATCACCCCAACTATGGGAAGAGACTAGAGATGATAGTAAGTTGTTCCAAGAACAGAACTAATGAAGCCTGTTTCCTACAGATGCTTAATGTATGTTCCTCATACTTTCTCCCCCTCCCGTGCTTCTCTGAAGTAACACAACCATCTCCCACCTAAAGCATCACACACCTACGCACAAGGCCAGGGTCAGCACCCATGTTATTCAGAACAAACTGATGACTGGCTGGTAAACATGTGTGCGCTGATACACTGTCACCATACAGAAGAGCCAGGGGAAACCTGGCTGCTATAAAACACATCTCTTTCTACATAGGTGATAATAACACTAAACCTGCAAGATTTCATAGTTGCAGTGAAATTTTGTGTGTGAAAGAAATGTTTAAAAGTTAGTAGGGGGAAGAAGAGGTTGGCAGAGGGCAAACTCACAAAGCACCATTTCTTCAGGCTTATACTGTACTGAATAAAATACAGAAACAAATAAGCCATTTGCTATACATCAGGTAAGAGTAAGGGGCCTTCACAGATATTTTGTATCTGGAAAATGAACCAAAATAACCATAAAATTGTAAAACATTAAAATAGTTCTGAACAGGCACAATTTACAATTAAACTGAAGGATCATTTGCCCTGAAGATTACCCACATACCTGCCAGTGAGATTAAGTACTATTACCTAGAGTGCCAAAAATGGCAAAGGAGCCTTTGAGAACACAGTTTTCTCACCTTGGAATACCCAATGTGACATTCATTTCACCTCTGCCAGCAAAGTGGAAGGTGTTCAGAGTCATCTGTGTGGAAGGTTCCCCAATACTCTGAGCTGCAAGAAGACCCACAGCTTCTCCTGGGTCACAAAGAGATCGCTGCCACTTTAAGTACAACAAATCCTTTAATCTGAAGACAGGAAATAAGAGTTTTAACTCAATGCAGTACAAAATAAAGAACTCGGAAGAGACTGCAACATTGCTCAGTTCAACAAAGTTACCTCTTTCAGCCAATTTCTCCTGGTAGCTTATGGATAAATACACTCCAGAAACTGTAAAATTGTCTATCCTAATCTGGTCTGACACACACAGCCCATTAACACAGAACTGGGGCCTTGGCCAAACCATATTTTAGTTCTGCTGCTAATTCCCAGAATGTCAAAAGAGTCTATTTACTCTCACTTGCTCATCTTAACTGCCTCGCTAACTCCAAGGTGTGGCAAGAGCATACACTGATTTTTAACTGTTACTGTAAAGTATTATTTTATATGTAGGGGGACAGCAATACGCTGCTGTCACTCCATAAAGCCTTTGCCGAAGCCCTTAGCAGCACGGAAAATTCAGGTTTGGAAGAAACAGAAACCAGGGCCTCTCCACTGCACACTAAATACACTTGGCTTTCAGGAACCATTCTGAAACCCACTACTTTGTTTCACAAAGGTCACAACAAAAACAAGAGTTGATAAAGACTTTTCATCTTTAGCAAACTCAGTCCAAAAATAGGGTTGTTTTTTTTTTTGGCTCTGTGCAAAGAACTAAAGACACAGAAGTTATTACCTATCAGAAGAAAGTACTGGGCGCATATAACTTCGTCTGTTCTCAGATTCCCATTTGTTGATATAATCTTCGACTCCATTTTCAAATATTTCTGAAACAGATGCAAAATAAGTATCTGGACGCCAAACACCAAGGCTTGGGTCAGGACACTTATTTGTCTTCTTCAGATACTTTCTTCGTTTCTTCTCATCTAGTTCATACCACATCTTCAATAACTGAAAATAAGAGGAGATTTTTAAGCRGACCGGTTTATCCACAATAAGACCAAAACCAAATAACACTGCTTCCACCAGCAATCAAGCAATAGCGAAGGAGGAAAAGATTACCTGCGTATAACTTCAGGGTGTATGTAACACTTACCAAACAACTCAGCTACAAATATGGCATTCTCCATTTTCTGATACTTACACTTTTGATCCCAAATGATTTCAAGGTTCCTCACAAGCTTGAAATAGTCAGTTATCTATCCATAGCAACTACTCCAGAAACCAGTGAAATACAGCCCTCTGAGAAAGATTTTAACTTGGGAGTGAACCCCCTTGACATACTTAAATCTTTACTTCTAGCTGACTACCACCTCGCCTGTCTAAAGCTGGCATGACAAAGGAGCTCCTCTGATCTTCAGCTGTCGACGTTCAAGCACRATAGTCCAGCAGAGACCTGGAACGTAGCTTGCTAATCCGCTTTACTTCTATTCTTCAGTTTGCTAGTCTTTCAAGTAACATTTCAAATGTTGCATTTACTAAAGGAAAAAGTTAATAAYGACTTAAAAAAAAAAAATCAATACAGAAAATGAGCTAAACCTATCTTCTACATGCCTTGCTGTTTTATGAAGGAGGAATTGGCTTGTGACATGGAAGTCTGTCCACTGAGCTTTATAATATACTGAGACAGAGATAAACATGTATCTATATCTACCTAATCTACTAAAAGAAAAAATAAACAAACAGTGAATGAATCCCCAGGCCGAATTGTTTTCAACGTTATCAAAAGTGCCAATAGCAACACAAATTCAGCATCGCTGATAAACGAACCAGTGATTAGGCATAACATCTGCAGACAAGCTAACAGAGTTATATATATCAACACCTTCAACTTGGAGTTTCATGCTAACTGTCCACATTCTACCAGGGTAAATTCCTTGTGAAAGCAAGGCTGTGAAGCAGCACCTGTTTGCATTTTGTGTCCATACATACAATCTTCATTAGAAGCCATAACATATAGATTAGTGCCCTGATGTACAAAATGCTTAAGCAAGAGTACTTCTTTGAAACAGTAGGCAGGGCTGGCTCAGCCCTCTGATCTTTGTATTTAAACAGGCTCTCATCCAGCTAGCAGATATCTGTCCATCCAAGAGAGATCTACTGTATGTACCTGAAAAACAAAAACAACCCACCACCAAAAAAACCAAACAAAAACAATGCCCCAAAACCACCCACAAACAAGGGCTGTTTTCTAAAACCAGTTTTACCTCAGAGTTTTTGGCCTCTGCCCTAGCACTAGGGCCCACACGCTTTAACAAATGAATCTCAGCTTCATCACGCACACAGCTGACATGATTCCTTCAAAAGGTAACTTGTGTAAGTAGACTGTGAAATGCTTTGGGACACTTGGCCCAGCTGACCAAGGCGGTCAACGGCATCCTGGCCTGTATCAGAAATAGTGTGGCCAGCAGGACTAGGGAAGTGATCGTCCCCCTGTACTCGGCACTGGTGAGGCCGCACCTCGGATCCTGTGTTCAGTTTTGGCCCCCTCACTACAAGA
>JAYKAV010002955.1:1770842-1783640 GCA_035582835.1 Phoebastria nigripes
AAAAAAAAAAAAAAAAAACAACCAAACCACTGAATTCTGCAACTTTTTTTAAAGGCCTCGGTCACTTCAACTGCTTCTGTGTTACCTGTAAAGTAGCAGGATCTCTTCCATTTTTTACTTCTCCTCCTGGAATCTGTGCTTTTACACTTGCCATTTTCTTTTGGGAAAACATCAGAAAACCTCCTTCTCTTTGCACAGAGTTTTGATGCCTGGCTCGCCACTTTTTGATGGCTTTGAACTGCTGGTTAGCTTGGTGAGACTCCATCCTTGCTAAAGCTTCATCCAGATGGTTTGTCTTCTGGATTACCTATAAGAAAGTTATCTGTATGATTATTCTTCTCTCTATGCTCACTGTAGCAGAAAAGGCAAAGCAAACTGAAAAGGTCATCTGCCTGCCACTCGAAACATTCAGCTGCTGTAAAACAATTTTAAAAATTGGTTTTCAACCCAACTGAGACAAAACTTCTATCTTTATGTGACCATTGCCATTCTTTAATAACCAGTGATGATACTGGTAAAAGGAAGTTAATCAAACTTGACAGACTGAAGAGTAAAGTCATCTGTGTTGAATCCAACTGCAGAGTTAGGATAGACGAGAATAGGGAGAGTGCTTGGTGCTCTGTTGAAATTGAGACTGCTTAAATCATGCCAAAGACTTAAGATTCACTTCCATATTTTGAAAACAATGGCAAATAAAGATGTAGGTTAGTCTGAGAGTGATTGAGAGAAACAACTATGCCACTGGATCCCTAACAGATATGCCAGATGTTAACCATGCATTTCAGTCTTCCCCTTCACCCCATATAAATACTTAAGATTCAGGTGTTTTACCTCATAGTTTTCTGCAATGAAAGGAAACTGCTCGGGTTGTAAGAACTGAGTTTTAGGGATATCAAGCCCATCTTCTCCATACAGAAACTGCACCACACTGCCATCACTATCTCGTACAGTCAGGTCATACTGAACTACCAGTCCTTCCAAATGTTTTATGATACACCTGTTCCAAAAAAAAAAAAAAAAAAAACCACAATGCTGTTAAGAGGCTACAAAGCAACAAGGATAATATAAGTCTAACGTGAAAAACACTGTTTTCATTAATGTCTTAAGTGCACTTAAGGGCTGATCAGGAATTCTGGAAGCCAAAAATTATACAGACACAACACACAGGTGAAACGTGTAATGATATTGCAAAGCTTTCTGCATGTTGCTCCCTCCAGTTTCCTTGGACTGAAGTGACTTAAAATGAAACAGCAAGCTACTCTCTATTTCTGCTGTCACTCTTAAACAGTTGTCTGAAAGAAGGGGGCATCCTTCTTTAGAATCCCTTACTACACTCTGAAACAATTAAAAAGTTCCATCTTCTTCTATATATGGGAGGTGTTGCTTGAATGAAGATGAGGGCCACACAACGTGGCCAAGAAAAACTAGAGCTGCCCGGAATTTGTACATCTTTACTTGTATCAGGAAAAAGATTTCTCCAAAAGGAAAAGTTGCTGCTGCTATGTGGCAGAGATAAGTTGAAGATGATTAAGTTCCACTTGATCTAGTCCTCTAGAAAGTCAGCCATAGAACAAACATTCAACATTCAGTCAGTAAACACTTTTCTAAAAAGCAAGTACACTGAAGTTAATCTAAGCAATACAGGTGCTTCTTCCAGTCTACAGTACTCTACAAAAACAAAAAACCCCCCAACAACAACACCACCACCACCCCAAAAACAAACAAAAARACCCACAAACAAGCAAACAAAAAAAGGGACCTTTTAAAGGCTCAAATTCTAAACCAAGCCTCTTACCTTTGTAGGTACCCAGAACGGCTGGTTTTGACAGCTGTATCCACGAGACCTTCCCTGCCAGCCATGCAGTGAAAGAAGAATTCCTAAACATAAGCACAATCCCATCAGCATTCTGCTGAGAAGTACCCTGAGACTGGCAATTTATGACCTTTGTCAAAAGCTACATATGAAAGTAGTGTGAACAAAGTCGATTTATCTATAATCGCAAACACTCTGTATTAAAATACCAAGATCTAAATAAGCTTCAGTATAAGCACAAGCAGTATTCAACTTACAGAAGGTTTGATCCCAGTGAGAAATCTGCCAGTCACAAATCCTCCTGAGCTAGGGGAAAAATCATAAGGCTGGAAACATGGCAGTGATTTGCCAGATGCCATCAGTGGGGGTCTTCGACCTTCCAACTCAATCTGTCCCAGCAAACAAGAAATCTAAATGTGGACAGGAAAAAAGGAAACATCACTCTTCCATCCAAATTTTTTTCTCACTTAAGTCCAACAATTTTTCTTGAAAAACATAGTAAAAAAATTAAAACATTCACTAAATGTTCTTTAACTAAACGTTGACATGTTCATTAAATGTTCTTGCTACTGATGGGCAGAAAAGGCATGTAGATCTCATCTGGTCTTTTTAAGTTATTCCAGCCCCCTGACTCATCCTCAACATTTCCATTCTCATTCTGTATGTTTATTTTAATACAAATAGATGTGAAACTAAAATATTGTAAGTATTTTTTAGGTCGCTACATTACCCTCACCGCCTCTCAGCAGTGCACTAAAAACAGAACAAAAAACCCCTCTCTCTTGAGCTTTGGTCATTCTCTCCCAGCAGAGACAGAATTTTAAATGGCCTTTTTATAGAGAGTGTTTCTTGCTTGGTGTCTGTGTTGCAGAAGGCAAAATGAAAAAGCATCCTTGCCATTTGTACCAAAATCAAAGTAAGATTTCCTATTCAGTAGTGGAAGAAGGAAACAGAGGGGTCAGTCTCCAACAGAGGCCAGGARAAGTTCTTTCTCCTACAGTAGGTTTGTTTGTACAATCTGCAGCATTCCTTCTAACAAGAAGGTCTGCTGTTTCTATAAATCCTATCATACTAAGAACTGATTCAAAAATAGAAGGTTATAATAAACATTGACCCTCCTCCATCACCCACTGAGGTCCTTATTACGTTCTTCTAAAATTTTTCTATGCCAAAGACCTCCTCTCCCAAAGCCCAGAATAAAAATCTTGCTTTGGTATTAGATATCCGCACAAGAGCTTCTCAATAGCTTACATTCTAGGACAATCAACACATGTAGCTGCTAAGTATTCTAGCTGTCGTTACCTGCATTGTATTTACAGTGGATCCTTTGGCTCCTGACTGTACCATCAACTGCAAATTGTTCTCTGGAAAGCTCCTGTGGAGACCAAGGGGCATACAAACCTAGAGTCGTGATGGGGTGAAGGGAACAAAACCAAAGCATTATTAATAAACTAAAACAATTCCTGTTGAAGGCTTTAAAAGGGTGAAAGCATGACTAACCATGAACAGTCCTATTTATAATTTTAAAAGCATCTTGAATATTAAGCCATCTTGTCATTCAGGGAGGACAAGGTTGAGGTGCACTGGCAAGGCAGTACATGAAGCCTCATGCTGGGGACAGATGGAAAGCTTCAGCCTCCAGAACAGTCAGGCAGCCCTCACCAACATTAAATTAACTTAATAAGAAAGTCTCCAAACAAGATTAGTATACACAGATGCCTCGATGCCAACCTTGTTAACTTCGTTGTTGTAACTGTTTACTTCCTCCTTGAATTTCAGATCAACCATGTTAAAATCCCTCTGGTCTTTGCAGAGATGGGCATCCTGCCATTTCCCTTGGACCTCCTCACATGATGCAGTTTCTGGCAAATTAAGAGCGGCTCTAACAGCCTGAAAGTAAAACATGGGGGTTTTTAGGTGCTAAGCAGGCATGATTAAATAGGGCAGGATTTCAAAGTTTTTTAACTGGGGGGAGGGGGCCAGAATTCTGCAAGACAGACTTACTTCAATACCATGCTGGCTTGACTTTTCAATGATTTTTTGTCTTTTGTGGTCTGCTTCAGGTTTAACCAAAATATCTTCAATCCCTGTTAAAGAAGAGAGACAGAACACATAATGATCTAAACTGAAAAAGAATTGAGGAAGGATCCACATTTGGTGTCGGGGATTTTGAGAGCAAAGAGCTGGAAAAGAAAGTCACAATTAAAGATACAATAACTGTCAAAATCCAGCTAACTGCAGTTTGACAAGAAAAAAAAATTCTGAGTGGCTTTTTGAGGGGAAGACATAGGCTGTCAACAAAACATGCAACATCAGCTAAGCTAAGCATTAAGGGTGCAAAATCAACTCCCTAACTTAAGAATTCTTAACTTCAACAGTGTCTATAAAAATCTTAATCAGCGTGCTTGCACGCAAACAAACATGTTACAGGCCAGCCACATCAAACTTTTTTCTCTTCCATCCACTTCCAAGTTCCTATTAGCTGACCTTTGGAGCATCTGTCATTTCCAAGTTTTAAAAAGGTAAACTAAAAATACAGACCCTTGTGATGACAGGACCAGGAAAACAACAATTTAGAACAAATCAAAGGTTGGAACCCTAACTCCTTCCTGTAGGCTATTTGTAAGAAGTCCTGCAAGAGTAACTAAAATGGCTGGAGTATGTGATGGATGAGGAGAGGCTGAAAGATGTGTTTGTTTGTCCTTTAGAGATACAAGGAAACAAAATTTTCTTCAAGAGGAAAAAAATTTTGACAACGTATATGATCAAATGCTGGCACAGGGACCCAGAGAGGTTGTACAATCACCATCCTTGGAGATATTCACAACTTGCCTGGACACAGCCCTGCGCAAGCTCATCTGGCAGGACTTGCTTTGAGCAGGGAGCTGCGTTAGATCACCTCCGGAGGTTCCTCCCAAGCTACATGTACAGCAGTTCTAGGGGGACAAGTGGGACACTTTAGTAGTAAGTTACACACACATTTACACACAGCCTGTGGCCCCATCATATGTCCCTCTATCCTCGCTCATTCTGTCCAGCCCCTGCTCTCCTTTTCCCATTACAACCTTGTCTCTTCTACTTTGTCTCCTTCTTCTGAACCTTATTCATCTCATCCCAAAGTCTCGTTTTGCTCAGTCCTGAATCATCTCATCTTCACCAAATCCCAGACTCCTGCTCCAGTCCCACTTCTCTTTTTCTGATGTTTTAACTATCTAGTGATCCCAGGCTCATTATCTTTGCCTAACTAGTTTTTGCACCCTGGCTCTCAAGACATATTTTCTGTGTCTTACAGTCAATTAATCACCTTCCTCACTTCAAAAGATCTCCTTCCCTTTTCCTTGGCTTACAGCAGTCTGTTGGTTCCTCACCACTGCTGTCTACCAGTTGACTGTGTCTACGTAACTCTAAGTGATCATAATTGTGCCTTCAGATAAAAGCCAATTTAAACCCTCCTGCTGCTATATACTGTAAGTATTTGATTAGCATAAAAACATCTTGTAAAGCTCTACATGGTAATTTGAAATATTTCAACTACTGCAAGAAGAGGGAGTACAGTAAGGRTCAAATTTTTATTGTGTGCCAAGTGCATTTTTGTATGAGTTTGCAAAGCTGTAATGGAAGTCAAACATTTACCAAAAGATTTACAGTAGAATGAGATATACAAGACTTGATTAATAACCCCTCAAAGTTCTTCCATCTCACTTTATCAGTTGTTCTGGTTTCTATGCAACAATTCTTTTTCAGAGAAGTAAAAATAACAAAGACTTATAGGAGATTTTGATCTAAACAAAATTTCAACACAAGACATTTAGACTGTGTACACTCTGACTAGGCAGGACAGAAGAGAGAACTTGATGGACATACTCAAGATTATACTTTCTCTTTATGCTTAGAAGGCCAGCTATGCACCAACCAGAACAAAAAAGACCAAAAAAAAGGCTGGCAAACAGCTATCCCGCTCAAGGACAGTCTTGCAAAATTTTATTTACAGAACTCTTAGCATGTATTATGCCCCACAATGTCTGTTTTATATCTCAAGAAGTGCTGCACTACAGCACTGGTGAATTAGTCCTTGTGTTACTCACCCATTGTAAATCCCCTGTACAGCTGCAGATAAGCAGTAAAGAGGCGTCCTAGACACGTTAGCACCTTCCCACTGGTTTTACCCCCATAGATTTCATAACAACAGTGGACCAGGCCATAGGCAGAGCTGCCAAAGTGAGCTTTGTCCAAGACTCCACACAGTAATTCCCCATTTCTAATAATAACCTGAAAAATAAAAACACAGCTATTCAGGAAAACAGAAATTTTGATCTTACTATGATCTCTACAGGTCTTTCTGTGTAATCTACATGAAAATAGGTTTAAGTTTAAAAAGCCCACATACTGGTGAACAGTTAAATATGGTCAGATTATCTATAATTCCAGAATTTAGAGTAGAAATAAAGCTTCTAACACCATCTGTAATCTTCCACCTATAAAGTCAAACAATGAAGTCACATGGTCTAACAAAAACAGATAGAATCTGTATCAGACAAGATCAGAACAGTTCTTCCTGACCCCCAGGCCTATCTTCTAATCACTACCTTCTGGCAGTAACTGTTGCTGAATATCTGTTTTTAACTTTGTCATCTGCCTGCTTCCCTTCCCATTCCTCTATGATATATACAATTTTATTACAGTATAGCCCAGCCCAACCTCCAGAGTTGGTGCCCCAGCATACCTGAGATTCACACATTGAATCAAGATTTAGACATCTGTTTGCAGGTCCCTTTACCCAGGCTCTTCCACCAATCTTAGCTTTCCCAGTCAAATTCAGTGGGACATGGTTTTCTGGAATGATGTTTATTAACAATGTAGAAACAACCTATAAAGAAGCAGGAAAAGTGGCAGGAACTATTTATTTCCTATATTCCCTTCTCAATGTAAAGAACTTGGCATGGAGGAGAAAACCAACATCCTATATGTATTTTTTCCACTGACAGCAAAGCTTTAAAAGCTCGGAAATCTGAAGGTAACAAGACAGGAATATCCTTTTGCTACTCTAGCCTTTGAAAGGTCAATGAGCTGAGACACATAATTATTGAGAAACATATGGCATGAAAGATTCTTCCAACAAATAGATATGTACATATATATATATGTTAAAAAAAAAAAAAAAAAGTTGTCTGTTGGGTTTTACAGGAAAAACTGGCAGAGAATTTCCCCTACTCTGCTGTGAGACATCATACTTGGATTGAATGTTAAACTCTCTTAAATAGTAGAAAATGGAGCACTCACTTGGGCTTCCCAGATATTACATCAACCTAATGATGATCTCAGCCAAAAAGTCAAATACGAGAATATTTACCTACAACCTTTAAGTTCAGAGATTTAAAAGCACTAACTGGCATAACCTAGTTTACTATGATCAACAAATTCCTTCTCTGCTCCCATGCCTGCAAAATGCAGCATTACACTTCTATCTGCAACACTGCTCAGAGCAGCAAGTAAAAGTGCTATTCTAATACTGTCATTTTAAATGAAAGATGACTCTCACAGCTCCAATAACACACACCAAGATCTTCGTGGTGTTGATTAGATGATGGGATCTGGCTTTTCAGCAACCCTCAGCAGCACTGGTTTTAACATTAATATTCTGCTTACTTTGGAACCACCAGCATTCTTTAACCCAATAAATTATAAACTACCTGCTTTCCTGTCCATAATCGCTGTGGTTTCATAATGGCAGGAGGAAAGATTTTAATTCTTCCTTTTTTGTCTGTTAGTCCTCGGTAAACAAGCTCCATATATTGCTCTCTGGTGAAAAAGCAGCCCCGGATTGTCATGCTGACTCCAGAAACCATGTGATCCTGGATCAAGCCAGGAAGTGGCTTCCCATCCTAAAGAGATAACAAGAAAAAGGGTTGGGGGGGATAAGAAGTCATGTGCTAGCAGCTCCCAAAATTATTCCAGCTGGATAAAAGCACTAACATCATTTGTAGAGAACTCATCATCACAGCACAGCTCTCTACTACATCTCTTCTGGGCACTGACATTAAAAGGAATGAGATTGTGTGGATGTGCTAGGCCTTCTTTAGACRAAGAGAACCACAAGTGGAGACARAAMARAAAMMARAAATAAATTTAAAAAATAAATTAAAAAAAAAAAAAAACAAACAAAAACCAAAAAACTAATTTATCAWWARAMAWAACAAAACAAACCAAACAAAAAACATCAAAGAAATTGATTTCACGTAGGAATAAATTTATCTGACAGTTTTACTTACCTTTGGAACCAGATACTGTTCATCAGTAGAGGCTAAGGTGTAGGCTTCTGCTCTACCCAGCTCACTCTGTGGAAAATGGGCGTTCATTTCATCACCGTCAAAATCAGCATTGTAAGCCTTGCAGTTGGCATAGTGAAGCCTCAGCACTTTTTCTCCAGGCAGGATTCGGGCCCGGTGAGCTTGGATGGAGGGCCTATGAAGAGTGGGCTGGCGGTTCAGTAAAAGGACATCTCCATTTTTAATATGTCGACATACCTGCAAGAAAATTTTGGTTGCTGCCTATAAGGCATTTCCATGCATGCCTCTGAAAAGACTGCATCTTACAATACACACACATCCAAAACACTTTCTTTCTAGTATTAACATTCTGCACAAAACTTTGTAAGAGAATCAAGACTACTTGCCCCTGAATGCCCTCTGCTCTCCACCAAACCACACTCTAAGGCTGCATATCCTCCGTTAACTCCCACAAACCACAGTGATCAAACCAAGCTACCAGCATGCAAGCCACGCTCTACCAATCTCTCCTCTCCCTTGGCAATATAGGGATCAAAGACTGAAAGAGAAATAAAATTATGCTGTTTGTAAATGAGAAAATAAACTATTTACCCAAAGCCCACTGGGCTGAACTGATAATACCTGTCACCATACACCCAGCACTGGACATCCTAGAATAAGGTAATAATATGACCCAGTAACTGAAGCAGAGTCTCTCAAAACAGCCTCATTTTAATTTCTCTATCAGTTACACCCATATATCCATTTAAGTGATTATAAACAGGAGTACGACAAGCTGTTTGTACAGTCTAAATACTGTTATGTTTGCCTCTGTGACAAGTTCTGAGAGAACTGACATCACAGAAACACTCAGTCTTAAATATTAAATCTCTACCACGCCTCTATTAGAGACAGGGGTATACATAACAGACGTGAAAAGACTATTCATCACCAAAACTTTTGCCCTAGCAGCTACATAATAAGTTCTCAACTCTTGCAAGGGACGGAGATACAGTTATTAAGAAGTTTCAAAGGTTGATTAAGGTGTAGCACAGAGAACTCAAACCCTCCAGCAGCTCCAAAGAAACAACTGATATAAGCACTAAGCATTTCACAAATGTTAATGTCTGTACAAGCAGATGGATATCAGTGTGGTTGTTTTGTCACCTGTAAAACAAGATGGTGATGGGAAGATGGATCCCAGGTTACAGCAGGCAGCGCTAAAACACAGACCACTCCTCCCCTGGTCAGTGGCACTATCAGCACGGCTGACACAGAACAGAGGACTCTACTTCGTACATACTCACGGGCACCCCACTCCTGGAAGACGTCACATCAACTGCTCGTGTTGTACCTACTCTACAAGTATACTGAATTTCAGCCTTCAGAACTACCACCAAAAAACTGCTCCAAATACAGAACCTATTTAGTATTTCAAAAGGAGAGGAAAAAAAGATAGAATTTGCTGAGAAGGAAAGGGAGGCAGGGGGACATAAAAGCATAAAATGAAAGCAATTATTTTATCTTCCATACTGCTAAGACTTCCCAAGAATAGTCAGCTGCAAAAGACAGACTACTCTGCATCTTGGCAAGATGAATGCCACACACTGCATATTAAGAGAAGAGCAAAATTCAGGATGGAAAAATGGTTTCTAGAATTTGAAAAAGTATCAAGCTTTTCTTCCCACATCCCCCCAACTTTTTCCCAGCCACCTACTAAAAGACAAGATAACCCTGCCCTGGGAGTCTTTGAGAGCGGGCCCATTGGAATCACTAGCAAGGACAGTAGTATTATTATTTAAAAAAAAAACACCACAGGTGTAGGAGGGCTCCGACAAGCCCTTTGTCATACTCACAATCTTCAGTCCTGACTGGGGTGCGCCTGAAGAAGGAGTGAGGAGCTGCTTAGCTATGGCTTCCCTCTGGGTCAGGCTGCTTGCACTCAACACTGTTCGAGATCCATCTTCATTAATGACCATGGAGGCCCCAGGGTGAACCTTTGGGCCATTTATGACAGCCTGCCTCAGCTCTTTGACATTCCAGGGAGTGACTGGCTGAGGGTAAGTCAGCTTAGTAGCAAATACCTAGACAGGAGGGAAAAGAGGGAGAGAAATAACCAGTTGTTCAACTTTGGCTTAAAACAGTACTAAGTCACTGAGAAAACAGTGTCAAATGTTAACTCTTACAATGTAAACATAAATTCTTGGATGCATCTCCTCCTCATTCTACTGTCATGCCAAATAAATACATTTCCGTTTTAAAATCCTCTACCATAAGAATAGAAACGATGTCCTTTTTACGATTTTCTACTGCAGTAGAAAAGGAAAACTCAATTAGCAATTAAAAAAAAAAGAAAGCATGATTTTAGGTTCTGCAAACAAACTGCCAAATACAGAGAAAAAGCCCATTATCATCAGGTCCACTATTTGCAGATAGGCAAGCAGAAAAGACGATATAATGAAAAGCTCGAATTCAGGCTTGGTGTCATCTCTGTACGGGTAAAAATCATTACGGATAAATGAAGTTGGTGACATTATTAGGGCCTTTTCTTAAAGGCTGCCACAGCTGTTACAAGATACACTGTACAAAGACCACAGGAGAAACAGGATATACTTATAAAGTTTGCACCAATTCATAAACCCAGGAAGCAAGTACAGCTTTTTCTTTTTTTTAATCCTCTTTCCCAGATGCGGTGTTCAGTGTAACTGTAAGAATTTCCTGTTCTTCAATGCTCCTTCTTTATTAACACACAGTGGTAACATACAGCTATGACACACTGGGGAGGAAAGAGTCCAGATGAGTCAGCAAACCTCTACATTTTAAACTGCTTGCTATGTAGCTGAAAAGTGTTACAGTGTAGTTCAGTACCCAGCTGCCCCAAAAAGAAACACTCCTTTATTTATTCTTACCATAGGAATGCCAATCTCATTGGTACCAATGTACATATCAGGGCAAATGACTGATCGAGCAGCAAAATCCACACGCTTTCCCATCATGTGCTTGCGGAACAGTCCTTCCTTTTTCTCTAATAGCTTTGAAAACAGAAGTTAATGATTAAAACGTGAAAGCATGCAACATCAGACAGATTCTCCAGATATTACAGTGATGAGTATCATGAAAATGCTTACATACTAACCACAAATATTTCACTTTTTTCTTATTCCATCAACTTCTCTTGTTTTAACTATCTGTGACACACAAAGTCCAGTCTTTAAAATTCTCCCTGCTACCCACCTGACGAATACCAGGGTATTTTTCTGTCATTAGTTTGTCCATGTCACTATCAAATACAATGTTGACATGGCTCTGAAGACGAATCCAAGCGTTGTACAGCTTATCTGCAATGGTCTGTCCCGGAATCATTGTCAGGACAGAATGGTCCAGAGGTTCATTATTCTCTCCTGTCTCCTACAGAAAGAGAAATTAGAAACTTGGACTTAACAAAAAATACCTTCTACTTAGTAGGCTGAAATTATAGTATTAAATAGCAAATGAAACATTGGTCACTATTTTGCACCTCATTAAAGACACTGATTTTTTTTTTTTTAAAAAAGCATTAACAATGTAAACTTAACTTTCAAATTATTACAACCAAGTGCCTCAGACAGGTCTGCTGTCAAGCTTCAGAAACTGACTTGGACGGGAGGTCTCCAAACAGCACAGCTACATATACCAGTGGGATTTTAAAAGAAGCTTACTAATCAATCATCTCCTGGTAAGTGACAGTCCTCTTTCCAAACTAGATGTTACTGGTTAGCCAGTCTATGCTACAAATCACTGTGCTACCAGAAAGTCCTATTACTAGGTAAAAATAATGTAAATCCAAGAGCTTTTATCACCTACATTGCTTTGTTTTCACAGTCTAAAAGTTGGTCTACCAGTCACATCGGAAAGGCATTAACCTTCTGTCATGTCAAACGTTTTAAGAACATATCTCCACCTAGTGGCTAAATTCTGAGTAACTAAAAATGTTTCCAAAATGTTTTACACTTAAGATGTAAATCAAGTTCAGCTGAAACTAAGTCCAGTATCAAAGAACCCTCAATAATACAATTCATGAACAAATATGAAAAGAGGCATGGTGACATACATTATTTATTTACCACTATATGACCATGTGAACAGGTTGGTAGTAAACAAGCATTGTTACTAATTAATGTTATTTGTGAATTTTTTGGTTCTATTTAGACATCAATGGTCAAAAMCAACCACAATCACAATTGGCTCTACTAGGCTTAGAAGATAAAGTGGCTTTTAGTGACAATAAAAAATGTTTTTACAAATATATTAACAACAAAAATAGAGCCAAGGAGAACCTCCATCCTTTATTGGATATGGGGGGGAACATTGCCACTGAGGACAAGGAAAAGGCTGAGATACTTAATGCCTTCTTTGCCTCAGTCTTTAATAGTCAGACCAGCCACCCTCAGGGTATTCAGCCCCCTGAGCCGGAAGAGGGGGATGGCGAGCAGGATAAACCCCCCATAATCCAATAGGAAGCAGTGAATGACCTCCTACACCACCTGGACGCTCACAAGTCTATGGGGCCGGTTGGGATCCACCCGAGAGTGCTGAGGGAGCTGGCGGAGGAGCTTGCCAAGCCACTCTCCATCATTATCAGTGGTCCTGGTTAACGGGGGAGGTCCCGGATGACTGGAGGCTTGCCAATGTGACGCCCATCTACAAGAAGGGCCGGAAGGAGGACCCGGGGAACTACAG